>OY804599.1:59044962-59383706 GCA_963680895.1 Fragum sueziense | reverse complement strand
TAATCGCAAAGATTATTCCTTTTTTTTTAATTCATATAATTGTATATTTCAGCATACATTATTCTTAATTGGCCTCAGAAATTTGACTTCATTCGTCCTATGCATAGTCCCTCAGCGGCGGATCCAGGATTTCTGTTTGGGGGGTTCGAATATTCAAAAAGGGGGGGTTCATTTTCCTATTATTACACAAATTTGGCTGAATTTCTGCATGAAAATTAAATATTTTGGCTACAGAGGGGGTTCGTTTGAACCCCCCCCCCCCCCCCCCCCCCGATCCCCCTCTGGATCCGTCACTGGTCCCTGAAAATTCACCTGAACCTTGCCTAGGTGATTACCACACGCTTTATTAGTTTTCTAAATATATATATTCAACAGTGTTTGTCGTATATTGGCACATGGAGAACATGCAAAACAGAAAAGTTACAATGCTTACAAAAACTAATGAATCTGCTTGACAGTGTATGATTGCTGGCGTGTTGTCCGTAGTCGAGAGGTAGCGGCCGCCTTGCGACCAAGAGATTCCGAGTTCGATCCCCGGTAGCGGAGGTTGTTTTCGACTTCTCATTGGCCCAAACATTCGGCGAGTCCTGGTGGTTTTCCAGGAAGCTCAATCGAGAAGGATTAAAATAAGTTGAAGAAACTTGCTTCCCAATTGAAATAAAGTAAATGCGATCAAAGGAACGTCTGAAGAGTATTGATTATTCCGCGTCACAATTGGAAAATATGAGAATCTTGAAAAAAAGTTGAAATTTACCTTTTCACCAGTGAGATAAGGCAGTTAAGCTGGTCTACAAGTTTCCCGTTTTCTGCCCGACTCTGCTGTAGGTCATGTTTTAGTTTACTAATGATGTCCATCAACACAGCGCTGTTTTGTGCGCCGGGTGGTCCGTACAACTTCTCCGTGTTCGTAGCTCCTGGCATGGCGACTGACGTCTACAAATTTTTCTCGGATTTTGGAGAAACGATAAAATTCACGTTGTGTCTTGCTGTCCAACGTAATCTTTCAAATGCATGGAGTATCTAAGTTTTATTCTGATCGTGTCTATTTTCAAGATTGTGTCTTTTTATGTACGTCAAATGAATTTTCAGACAGAAAAATTGAAATATTTTTTAACCACCATATTTGTTTACATCGGATACGGACTCATTCGGAATACTCTATTTTTATCTTTATCTACCTTCAAATCCGAAAAACTGCGAATGCAATAGACTGGATTATTCCAAAAATTTAGACTGTAAACCAAATTTTTATAGAATTTCCAAAATGACAAACAATTAGGGTGGTCTAATTTAAAAGCTGCTATGTACAGACGACAAAATGGATATCAACTGAGATAAGATCTATGTACAATATAGCATAAAGATATTGAGACAAAGGGAGGAGAAAATGCTGATTATCAGCATTTTCTTCTTTTGCCTAAATGTTTTCTCCAGCTTTTTCTATTACCAGGAACATCAGCATCAGGTCTTGTTTGGGAACAAATTGGGTAAATTGAAAACAGTGAGATAAAAAAATAGCTTGGCATTGATAATCCCAATAGATAGGCCTACAGAAATTTAAGATAGGCCTATGAATTACAGACATTGTACAACTGTTAGCGTGGGTCTAGTCGTCCCCTTACATATACAATTTGGTCAATAAGATAGCACATAAAAATCAATACCCGTTACATATTGCGGCACCCCATTTTTGATCGTGTTGAAATTTAGACCAGAAAAAGTAAACAGGGAAAAATTATCAGACTGGAACCCAGTCTACTAAGGCTACTTACTGTTTGTATTGTTTTTTTTTTTACTTTTTCTGGCATTTTTGGTCAATCTTGAGCAAACCAATGCACTTGCATGACGCAGTGTTTACACCTTAAATCTAAATACTTACATGATTGTCACAATGGTGCCATTTGAAACAAAAGGATTATTTGTTAAACTTAGATTCACATTTACCCAAATATTAGATACACCGGTAGGTATTCAATAAGCCAATGAGCTAACAGAGTTTGCTTTCATTTAATTTCTATTAATTTTGTCATTGGAAAAAGGAGCTGCAGTAGATAAAACAAATACTTCATCGAGGAACTTGATAATTAGCATTTTCTCTCAAAAGCAGCATTATTTTGGAACAACTGAGGCAATTTGATTTAAAATGACAAATAAAATGTGGGAACAATTTGCCCATAATCAGTACAGAGTTTTCTATGGGCATAAGAGTTTTGGGACCATTAGGACCTCCTTGTCTTCAAATTTGGGGGTCAATTCTCAAATTTTGAGGGTCAAATTTTATAAAAGCGTTAGGAATCAAGACTATCATATGAAAATCTGGATTTCAAAACTTACTTCTTTAGTCATTTATGACCCCAGGTAAATTTCTAAGGGATTTTTTGTTTTGAAATTGTGACAATGACACATGATTTGTGAGTCATAGAAAAAACCTATCAATATTTAAACTCTTTCACAAACAAGACCTGGTTTCGACATCTTCAAAAGAAAATATAGAGGTAAAAACAGAAAACGTCGATAATAAGTTATTAGTCTGTCATCTTTACCCTTTAACCCATTATCTGACTGCACAATTTTAGCCTGATCCAAATTCAAAGAAGTTGCAGATGACTATTTCAATTGAATGTTACAAATTTCAAATTTTTTGGTCTCTCTGTGTCGAAAACATTGTGGGATATGAAGAAATTGCTTGTCACAAGCAATTTCTTCCTTTTCCACAATGATTTCCAAAGCCATTAAATTGACGGGCATCGAAAGGCATCACTGTGTAGGAATGGGTTAAGTATTTCCCAAAGCTTTCTTTAATGAAAAAAATACTAATAACCAGTATTCTCCTCTTTTCACTCAATATTTTCCAAAATCTTTACGGCCAAGAAAGTTAACTGTATGGCTTGTTATAGAAAGGATTGAATTATTTATCTCCAGTGGTAAATAAAGTGGGAAAAGAACACATATTTCTCTAGTAAAATCTTTAATAAGAAAATATATTTTCTTCCAAATATAAATTGACATGGAAATGAATAAAAATTTAATATTTTACAATTCAAATAGATAACAACAAATTAAAAAACAATGAGAATGAACAAAAATAATCTTTTTAATCAAAAACAAAATTTAAGACTGATCCAAATTCAAAGATGATACAGACGACAATTACAAATGAATGGAATTTTACACTTTTTGGGGTATTAGAAAACATTGTGGGAAATGAAGAAATTGCTTGTCATTAGCAATTTCTTCATTTTTCACAATGTTTTCAAATGCCTTTATCTTGTGGGGTATCAAAAGGCATCACTTTTTGGTATTTGGTTAGGGGCTAAGCACAAAACATTTTGTTAAAGACAGATCCTCCAGTTGTTACTGCGCAACTTACTGCGCATATCCTAAATAACGAAAAAAGGCTGTTTCAGTAATTGGCCTTTTCAGCAAATGTATTTATTACATTAAGTTGATGTTTGGTTGATAAATGACAAGACCCTTTTCGGTTATTTCCATTTTATCTGTTTGGTCAATTAAAGTGTAATAGTACTCGGATGGTACATTTCGCTTTCTGTTACACGTTCAACATGTGGCGTTAGCGATCAGAAAACGGAGCAACAAAAGCAAAGTGGCGTCTTTATGAGCTAGTCCGCTTCTGATGGACACAAAAGACGACACTTTTTATTATCTGAAGCTGGTAATAAGGAAGAAAATGGATAAAAGTAGTGAAACAGTTTCGGACAGAGCTGCAAAAAGTAAACCAAAATTTACTTATAACTAAGAAAAACACTTGGTTTGATATATTTTTCTTTTTTTGCTTTTGTAGGTTACAGCACTATGTCTATACCAATAAGAGTGCCATCGTCACAATATACGCCGCCACTTATAAAACTTGAGACAAAAAATGACATTGACAAGGATTTATAAATATTCACTGAAAAACCTTTAAAAAATTGTGTTCACAAAAAGGTTTTTATAAATATCCAGTGAAAAACCTGGAAGGAATTGCATTCACGAGGCTGAAATATCATTAAGCCCCAGAGACTAAGATTGAAGGGGGCATAATTCTGGCAAAAATCAATGAACCATGAAATCCTTCCTTCATGCACATCTACCAATTGAGGTGATAACATCCACCAAGTTTCATTAAGATCCAGCCAGAAACTTAGGAGGAGTTGTGTTGACAAGGCTGCAATTTCAATAAGCCCCAGAGACTAAGTTTTTAAGGGGCATAACTCAGGCAAAAATCAACGAACCATAAAATCCTTCCTTCATGCACATCTACCAATTGAGGTGATAACATTGACCAAGTTTCATTAAGATCCAGTCAGAAACTTAGGAGGAGTTGTGTTGACAAGCCTGCAATTTCAATAAGCCCCAGAGACTAAGTTTTTAAGGGGCGTAACTCAGGCAAAAATCGACGAACCATAAAATCCTTCCTTCATGCACATCTACCAATTGAGGTGATAACATTGACCAAGTTTCAAGAAGATCCAGCCAGAAACTTAGCAGGAGTTGCGTTGACAAGCCTGCAATTTCAATAAGCCCCAGAGACTAAGTTTTTAAGGGGCGTAACTCAGGCAAAAATCGACGAACCATAAAATCCTTCCTTCATGCACATCTACCAATTGAGGTGATAACATTGACCAAGTTTCAAGAAGATCCAGCCAGAAACTTAGGAGGAGTTGCGTTGACAAGGCTGCAATTTCAATAAGCCCCAGAGACTAAGTTTTTAAGGGGCATAACTCAGGCAAAAATCAACGAACCATAAAATCCTTCCTTCATGCACATCTACCAATTGAGGTGATAACATTGACCAAGTTTCAAGAAGATCCAGCCAGAAACTTAGGAGGAGTTGCGTTGACAAGAAAAGTGGACGTACGTACGTACGGACGGACGGATGGACGGATGGACGGACAGACGGATGGACGGACGGACGGACAGACGGAGAAGATGACGCCAATATACGTCCGCCTCCGGCGGCGTATAAAAAAGAAAAAATTCTTACCGCTGGAATATTTTTTATCACTGGAAATGTTGCGAAAAAAAAGCAATTTCAGCTATTTTTGAAAGAATGTTTTACTAAAAATTTCAAAATCATACTAAATTTTCCCAAATTGATACTCATTTAGACAGAATAAAACATATTGAACACAATAAATACTTATTTATGTAATCCTAGTCGATTCGAACACCTTTTTGTGGGTATTTAAGTAACACCTCATTTTTGCAATTTTACACAAGAGTAGTCTCCCTTGAAATCCAATAACTTTTTTATTTGCTTGGTGACCTATAGTTTTTAAGTCATTTTTTTACTTCTCATATATTTAAATATCAGCACAGAAAAAATAAGAAAAATCTTACCGTAGGAAATAAATGGAGGATCTGTCCTTAAACTGCAAAGAAAATTCTTATGATTTGATTGGTCAAACCACCATAAAAAACTCAATCATACATCGCATACAAATGCTCACATGATCACTAATTTCTCTTAATCCATTACCAAACAGCAAAAATTTGGACTATTTGAGTTTTGATAGTTATTGCGGAATACAAAATTGGTGTTAATGAAAAAAAAAGAAGATTTAAGGACAGATCCTCCATTTATTTCCTACGGTAAGATTTTTTTTATTTTTTCTGTACTGATACTTAAATATATCAGAAGTAAAAATATGACTTAAAATCTATAGGTCACCAAGCGAATTAAAAAGTTATTGGATTTCAAGGGAGACTACTCTTGTCTAAAATTGCAAAAATGAGGTGTCACTTAAATACCCATAAAAAGGGTGTTCTAAATGAATAGGATTACATAAATAAGTCTTTATTGTGTTCAATATGTTTTGTTCTGTCTAAATGAGTATCAATTTGGGAAAATTTAATGATAATTTTGAAATTTTTAGTGAAACATTCTTTCAAAAGTAGCTGAAATTGCTCTTTTTTCGCAACGTTTCTGATAATAAAAAATATTCCAGCGGTAAGAATTTTTTCTTTTTTGGTATAGACATAGTGTTTGGTAAAACCTACAAAAACAAAAAAAGAAAAACATATCAAACCAAGTGTTTTTCTTAGTTATAAGTAAAATTTGGTTTACTTTTTGCAGCTCTGTCCGAAATTGTTTCACTACTTTTATCCATTTTCTTCCTTAATTTCCATCTTTAGATAATAAGAAGTGTCGTCTTTTGTGTCCATCTGAAGCGGACTAGCTCATATAAACACCACTTTGCTTTTGTTGCTCCGTTTTCTGATCGCTAATGCCACATGTTGAACGCGTAACAGAAATCAAAATGTACCATCCGAGTACCAGTACACTTTAATTGACCAAACAGTGAAAATGGAAATAACTGAAAAGGGTCTTGTCATTTATCAACCAAACATTAACTAAATGTAAAAAAAAATACGTTTAAGGAAAAAGCTAATTACTGAAACAGCTTTATTTCATTATTTACGATATGCGCAGTAAGTTGCGCAGTAACAACTGGAGGATCTGTCCTTAAGTACATCATAGCAAACAAGATATTGAGGCAAATAGTGAAAATGCTGCTTATCAGTTACATATAATAATTTTTATAACAGGCAAAAATGAAAAAAAGCTACATGTCTCCGACAATGTTTACCTCCAACACTGAAATCTTTCTTTGTGTCTCAGATATAAATAAAGATTTCAGAGTTAAAGATTTCAGAGTCAGGTATTATAAACACAGCAGGTCTCTTGAATGTAGAAAATGATACAAGGTATGGAATGTCAGTACAACAGTTACTTCATTCTTTACCACAAGTTTACAATATACATATTTTTCTAATCCTTCCCCAAACAAGACCTGATCAAAACATCCTCAATAGGAATATCTTGGGAAAACATTAAGACAAAAGAAGAAAATGCTGATAACTAGCATTTTCTCCTTTTGTCTCTACATTGCTCATAAATCTTAACTTTTTAACATGCATTTTGTTGTTTTCAGCAGCTTTCAATCTGGATTACCGTTTTCCAAATGGTGAAATTGTAGACCTGTCCTATTCAAAGGGAGTTGCAGACGACAAAATAATTGATGTCAAAAGTAGAAAATGGGTTCCTTTTAGCAAAGAAAACATTGAAAGAAAAGGAGAAAATGCTGATAACCAGCAATTTCTTCTTTTGCCTCAATTATTTTTTGGCTTTTCAGTACACAAATCCTTTCCTTATCAACATCAATTCTCTTATCTACAGCAGATTTAACAATGAACAATTGTAATATTTTGTTGTGTTGGAAAGGCTTAACCCATTACCACACAGTGAAGTCAGTGATGCCTTTGGCTCCTTGGAAAGTAAAGGCTTAGGAAAACATTGTGGAAAATAAAGAAATTGCTTGTCACAAACTAAACCCAAATGAAAAGATATTTAAAATTTCATCACATTGAAATTGTAGATCTGCAACACCTTTAAATGGAGCAACCTAAATTTTGTCTTTAAAAAAAAATGGTAATAGGTTAATCATGAAGTAATGGGACAATTCAGTGTCTGGTCCATTTTGATCAGATCCAATCTGGTATATTACTCATTCACAGTTTTCTGTCTTTTCAATGTTCTTTTTTCTGAAATGATAAGAAAAACAAGGTGTCAAACTGTCACAAGATACGCCCGTAACACTGCTTTATGTCGACAGGGTGATAAAAGTTTCATGGTCCTAGCTATTATACTTTTCGAGATATGCCCTGGACAAATATGAAGTATGAAAAATAACAAAGGGCAATAACTCAAAAAATACCAGGTAGACCAGGTAGAATTATGGTTCTTGTGCACTGCACTCCCCCTTAGTGAGATCTATACACCCATTAAGTTTAATGATCCTAGCTATTATACTTTTAGAGATACACTCCGATTCAAGTATGAAAAACAACAAAGGGCAATAACTAAAAAAATAAGCCAGGTAGAGTTATGGTTCTTGTGCACTGCACTCCCCCTTGGTGAGATCTATACACCCATGAAGTGTCATGATCCTAGCCATTATACTTTTAGAGATATACTCCAGACAAGATTCAAGTATGAAAAACAACAAAGGGCAATAACTCAAAAAATAGGCCAGGTAGAATTAGATCTATGATTCTTTTGCACTGCACTCCTCTTTGATGAGATCTATACACCCATGAAGTTTCATGATCCTAGCTATTATACTTTTAGAGATATACTCCGGACAATATTCAAGTATAAAAAACAACAAAGAGCAATGACTCAAAAAAATAAGCCAGGTAGAGTTATGGTTCTTGTGCACTGCACTCCGTAATGATGAGAAGAATATAACTGCCAAGTTTAAAGTCAATCAGACTTAAGGAAACAGAGTTATGCTCTGGACAAAGAAGTGGACGCAGCCTAAACGCCCCATCTTCGCTAGCCAAGTTTGAACCCACCAACGTTTGTATTCACCCTTGGCGGATTTAGTCCGATTTTCTTGAAATCGCGAAGCGCCACCTAGCGTTTGTTCTGCTGGTTGTTTACGTCCATTATTGATGATCACATTAACGCGCTTTGTCTTTCGCGTCAAACGTCATGCGGATTATGTAAAAGTTAGCTGCTTTTTTGGTCGAATTGTCGAAAGTATAATTATTCGTCGAATATAGTTAGGGAATTCCTGTCTATTGCAGTGAAATTCTTAGGAAAAATCGCCCATCTTCGCGTTTTTGAGTAGTAAATGCAATGCTTTTTCCCGCCTGTTGTAATGATTTGGTTACTCATAACAAATGTATCAGTCCATAATCTGATTGGTTCCAGCGAGACCTTGCTGGAACCAATAAAAACGCTTTCCAAGAGACCAAGAAAATCGGACTAAATACGCAAAGGGTGAATACAGAAACAACGTTATGTCGTAGATGTCACCCTTGGCTTGCGAAGATCGGATGCCCGGACGCCGGAAGCCACGGGTGATCCCATAATACGTCCCGCCTTTCGACGGGCATATAATTATTTTAACTGATTATGCATGAAAGCTAATTTAACCTTTTCCCAAACGGCAAATTTTGAAAATTTCCTTTTCAAAAGCTGATGGAGACCACAAATGGACCTTGTTTGATATAGAATTTGTGTACAATATAGCATGGAAAATATTAAGACAAAAGAATAAACTGCTGGTTATCAGCAGTTTCTTCTTTTGTCTCCATGTTTTCCAAAACCATTTCTATAAGGGACGTCAAAAGCAGGTCTTGTTTGGGAAAGGGTTAAGGAACATCAAAGAAGGTTTTACGAATTTTTCAGTGCAGTCTGGTCCCTCCTGAAAAACACAGACCCTCCTTTGGAAAAAAAAATATGTTTGGATTGTCATACACAATTTTCCACAATGTTTTGACAGTTTTCCAAAGCCCAAGTCTTTATCTTATGGGCATCCAAAAGTGTCATATGTGGAAATGGGTAAAGGACATTCAAAATCATAGCGTATTAGGTCATTGCCCACCTTATCACAGTATATCACAAAATTATTCCTCGCAGAATAAAATAAATACTTGATTAAACAAGAGGACCCTGAGGGACCTGATTCGCTCACCTGAGTTTTTCAACACAAACCAATGGTTGATTTTTAAAGATTTTTTTCATGATTTTTCTAAGTGTGATAAGCCCCGCCCTGCCAGCCCACATTTTTTGATGAATCAAAAATTGGAAAAAAAGTTTTGAAAAGGGTCACCCAAGAAACATTTCTGCCTAAGTTTGGTAAAAATTGACTCAGTGGTTAAGGAGAAGAAGATTTTTGAAGAACTGTTTAACAATTTCTCTAAGTCTGATAAGCCCCGCTCTGCCATGTCCACATTTATTGACAAATCAAAAATTCATGAAAACACATTGTAAACAGTCACTCAAAAAGCATTCCTGCCAAGTTTGGTACAAATTGGACTAATAGGTGATTTTTAAAGAATTTTCTCATGATTTCTCCAAGTCTGATAAACCTCGCCAAGCCACGCCCACATTTTTTGACAAATCAAGAATTTGAAAACGTTTTCTTTTAAAGGGGTCACCTAGGCAACATGCCTGCCAAGTTTGGTTAGGATTGGCCCATTGGTTAAGGAGAAAAAGATGTTTAAAGAAATTGTTGACGACGCACGCCGGACACAGGGTGATCACAAAAGCTCACCTTCAGCATGTTGCTCAGGTGAGCTAAAAACTCTGAATTCTCCAAATTCAATATTTTCAAGAGGATAAAAAAACATTTCACGCTACATACAATTATTTCATAAACTCTTGTAACCATTTTGTTTTTGAAAACTTTTCCGCAAAAAAAAAAAAATGGCTGAAAAAGTTTATGAAATTATTATGTAGTGTGAAAAAAGGTTTTTGATTCTCTTGAAAAAGGCAAATGCTGAAATATTGAATAAAAAATGTTTTAATCAAGTATTACCCACCTTGATTTGCCTGAAAGACCTCATCTTCGATAGAGATAGATTTCTCCAGTTGTAGATCGCCGAGCCGGTGTGAGAGACTGCCGTCCCCTGAACTGCCTTGTCCAGATGATCGTGTCAAGTCCGAACTCGTAGATTCGTGACCAGAGTCCTTTCTGTCAACTCCGTATTGCCCGTCAAGCATCTGCTCAATTTGGTTGGCCGCTTGTTCTTGTTGCTGGAAAGATGGGTTTATAAATAGATAGATGTTGTTAACCCTTTCCCAAACAACAAAAGTTTAGACGCTTCAACTTTGAAACCTGTAGCAGACGAGTGAATTTGCGTACAATTTAGCATAGAAAATATTGCAGCAAAAGAAGAAAAATAATGCTGATTATCAGCATTTTCTATTTTTGTCTAAATATTTTCTCTGCTACATCAACCCTTTCCCAAACAATGGTTTTAATGTCCCCATTAAAAAAATGGCTTGAGAGAATGTTGATGCAATAGGAGAAAATGCCGATTATCAGCATTTTCTCCTTTTGCCACAATATTTACCATGCTGTATTGTAAACATATTCTAGCTTTATCAGCATCCACTTTTGAGTCTGCAGCAGCTTTCAAATTGGACTACCATTAACCCTTTCCCGAACGACAATATTTTAGGGTGGACAAATTGAAAGCTGCTGCAGACAACAAAATGGTTGTTGCTAAATATCAAATTTGTGTATAAGATAGGACAGAAAATATTCAGACAAAAGGAGAAACTATTGGTTATCAGCAGTTTCTTCATTTGTCTCAATGTTTTCTCAAGCCTTTACTTTTAGATACGTCAAAACCAGGCCTTGTTTAGGAATGGATTAAAGAATGGATCAAACACGAACTACATTATTATAAACACCCATTTTGTTACCTGCAGGAGTTTTCAAATTGAACCAGTCCAAGTTTTTGCCGATTGAAAAAGGGCTAAGAGAATTATTAAAGATTTTTCTGTTTTTGTCCTGTCATTGATGCCCCCCCCCCCCCCCCCCTTGACAATCATTTAAGATTGGACCAGATAAAAACCTTGTCATTTGGGAACCCTACCCATACAGTAACATTTCTTCACTAAACAATGATCTGCCCAAACTGAAAATTTCTGCAAAAACTCTTTTACAGTATGTCAATAAAATATTGCCATAAAGAAGGAAATGATGCTTCTCTGCATTTTCTTCTTTTTCCTCAATGTTTCCCCAATGTCCTGTCTTGCTTGGGAAAGGGCTACATAAACCCACCTGTATGGTAACCTCTCTTTCACCGAATGATGTTCCGCCAAAACCAAATGTTCGTTGTAAAAACTCTTTCACAGTCTGTGTCATTGAGAGGAATGATTTCAGATGAGAATCAGCTCGTGATTTGAAGTGGCCTGCTTCAAGTTTCTGAAGATAAAAAAACATTGAAAGAAGGTTACATACCAAATTTGAGCTTTGTATGTTAAATACTTTGGAAAAAAGGCCAATGTTAAGTTTCCACATTAAATTTCGAACTGACAGACTGATGGAAAACAATAAAAACAAAATGCCCCCGATCTTTCGATGCATGGGCATAAAAATAAGCTCTTTCCAAAACAATGAAAAAACAAGATGTGCTTGTGAAACACAAATGCCCCCGAAATAGCCAATATTTAGTTTTCACTTTAAGTTTTCTGACAGACAGACATACGGATGGACAATAGAAAAACAATATGCCTCCAATCTTTCGATCCAGGGCCATAACAATTGTACAGCCATAATTGAAAAACTTTGTTTTAATTCTGCATGACAAAAAATAGTAGTTTTTAAAATACAAATTTTATTTTTCCATTACCTTGTAAAATTCAATGAGATTTTTAAATTCTTCTGAATTTTCCCCATCATACAGCCTCGACACTTCAAAATGGTTATGTCTAATTTCACAATACAGTGGATGATATATGGTTAAGCTTCCGTTAACCAAGTGGTCATTTTCCATCCATGTAAAGTAGCCTCTTGATTTGTGCCACATATTTCTAGCTTCATCTGTAGAAATATTACAATAACTCTTTCCTAAATGACAAATTTTTCAGTAGTACTGTTTGAAAGCTGCTGTAGAAGACAAAATGAATGCTGCTAAAGAAAGGATTTGTGTATGAAATAGCTCAGAAAACACTGAGTCAAAAGGAGAAACTGCTTTTTATCAGCAGTTTCTTCTTTTGTTTCAATGTTTTCCCAAGCCTTTTCAATTAGGGATGTCAAAACCAGGTCTTGTTTGTGAAATAGTTAACAAAACCATGATTTGGAAAAGGTTGAAAATATGGTACCTTGTAAAATTCAATGAGTTTTTTAAATTCTTCAGAATTTTCTCCATCATAAAGCCTCGACACCTCAAAATGGTTGTGTCTAATTTCACTATACAGTGGATGGTTCATTGTAATACTTCCATTAACTAGGTGATGATCCTCCATTTCAGTGAAGTAGTCTTGTGAGGTCTGCCAGAAATTTCTCGCTTCATCTGTGAAAAAGTTGTTTTTGGTACAAACTAGAAACCTATCACTAAAGGTGATAAAATACCCAATCACTACATTTGTCCAACAAGCATTTTTTGTTGTAAACAAAGGGTAATAACTCACAAAATAAGCAAGGTAGAGTTATGATCCTTGTACACTGCACTTCTCCTTAGTGAGATCTTTCTACCCATTAAGTTTCTTGATCATAGCTACTATACTTTCAGAGATATGTTCTGGACAAGTATTTTGTACACTGACGGACAGATGGACAGACAGATGTCAAGACAGACTAATTCCAGTATACCCCCTAAAACATAAGTTTTTTGGGGGTTTATTAAAACATATGTTTTGCCGGGGTATAATAAAACATTTGTTTTGCGGGGGTATAATACATTCGTTTGTGGGGGTATAAAAAATAGATTTATCCTGAATTTCATTAAAATTCACCAATCATTTTCAAAACTTTATTAAGTTTATTTACCCAATTTCCCATTGTCTCTCAACTCATTTCCCTTCAGCATGTAAATCTTCGCCACTTGGTGCACACTTTCCGCATATTTGAAATGTGGCGGCTGAATAATCGCGCGTCTTTGATTCAGGGCTGCGTCTGCTTCCTCCAACGCCTCGTCATATTTTCTTCGTTCAATTAGGACGTCGGCTTTGACTTTACGCTTCATGGCATAACCGTCCAAATGATCCAGCTTCAACTTTCTGTCTAGGTCCATCCCTGATGAAATAGAATGTTGCTTTTCAACAAAAACCTTGTAACTGCAGCTTGTTTTAAGCTGCAGTTACAGGGATTTTGTTGAAAAGCAGCAATAGCTAGTTTGTCAATAACCATTTTATTGCTGATTATCAACATTTTGTTCTTTTGCCTCAATGTTTTCCCAAGCCTTTTCCGTTTCGGATGTCAAAACCCAGTCTTGTTTTGGAAAGGGTTAATTAATCTATTACCAAAATATTGTTGCTTTTTGACACCCCAAAAGACCAAGGCCTCGGAAAACATTGTAAAAAATGCTTGTGACTAGAAATTTGTTCACTTCTCACAACATTTATATCCCAAAAGACACAAATCCCCCCCCCTCCCCCCCAAAAGAAAATCCTTCCACAACTGTCAACTGCAACATTTCTGAATTATGACCATCTGGGAATGGGTTAAAATTGCATCTTGTTTACCTTTCATAAGATATTCCATAGCTTTATCCAGCCATTCCCTTTTTGTCCTGGGATCTTGTTCTCTCTGTCCTTTTTTACAGTAGACAAGACCAAAATATCCGAGATATCGCGGAATATCCAACTGTGCATCATCATCTTTCTTGACAATCAGTCCTCTCACAATGTTGTAACCTGAAGAGAGAACGCACAAAAATATTGTAGGAAAAAGAAGACCAAAATATCCAAGATATCTCGGAATGTCCAACTGTGCATCATCATCTTTCTTGACGATCAGTCCTCTCACAATGTTGTAACCTGAAGAGAGAACGCACAAAAATATTGTAGGAAAAAGAAGACCAAAATATCCAAGATATCTCGGAATGTCCAACTGTGCATCATCATCTTTCTTGACGATCAGTCCTCTCACAATGTTGTAACCTGAAGAGAGATTGTCAACAAAAATATTGTAGGAAAAAGAAGACCAAAATATCGGAGATAAAATGTATCTAGAAATAGCCAACAGTGTGTAGAGCTACAAATATGAGGAGGTAAGATCAATCAAAATATGTTATTTAAAATCTAAATCTTATGTTGTGGGTACTCATTTGAATTGTCTCCATGAGACAATTCCAATGAGTACCCACAAGATACGGTTTGGTAAACAATAAATTAGAAAATGCATTTTGAAAATCTATTATGCTACTGAGAGGGGTTCGTTTTCGTCAGTGTAAGATCTTATTTATATTTCTATGAGTGAACAGCAAAAGTTTTATTTTCATAAGTGGAAGAATCACGAGTGAAAATGTAGCTTTTGTTGTTCACAAAATGAAATATCAATCGATCTTACTCGAAAAACAAATGATAATCCTATTTCTGTAATGCAAAAAATTAGACAAAATGTGAAAATTTTATGACAAATTTTCTTAAAGTGCATCATTTTGCACGCAACTGCTATGCAACGCTTATGATGACGTCACTTGTTTGGCCCTGCTTAGATAGCATCAGATAGGGTGAAATGAATGAAAGCAGGGCAACTACCGTTATTTCTCAATAATCCACCTAAAAGCATTAAAGAAGAAAAAATAACTCTACCTTTGTTCAGTGATTCTAAAGCTTCATCCATTCTTTCAAGATCAATAAAGATCAGACCAATGTAGCAATACAGCTTTGCTCTGTAGTTTTTGTAGTTTGCGTTGTCGTTGAAATGATCGAGAAATTTGAGCGAGAGTTGTAGGTGCTCGAGTCCTCGTTCATGTTGAAGTTGCTTCCAGAATATTACACCTTTAACTTTGTGGAACATTGAGTGAACTAGGTGTGGGTAGAAATGGTAGGCATGTAGACCTCGTAGCGCTGAAATTGGGAAATATATCTATCTATAAATCTTTATCCTTTCCAAATCAACACATGATATCCATATAATAAACTACCAGGGAAAACATTGAAGCAAAAGAAGAAAATGCTGATGATCAGCATTTTCTCCTTTTTCCTCAATATTTTCTGTGCTGTTTCTTATACAAATGTGTGGGTAGAAATGGTCAGCATGTAGGCCACGTAGAGCTGAAAATGAGAAATACATTCATAAATATCAACCCATTATCAGACGGCAAAATTTAGAATTATCCCAAATCATAGATGTAACAGACGACCATTTCAATTGAAAATTTTGCCGTCTGGTAATGGGTTAAATTCAGAACTGCATGCAAGAGCTTAGATGGTGGTAACTGTCCCTGATACTACATACCATATCATTGAACACAAGTACCAAGTTGGTAACCAGCTATACTTGCACATGCACTAAAAGACAGCTAAACATAAAATGGTATACTCTCTTAAAACAGGGCACATTATCTCTTCATTCCATTTCGATAAAATGATACTCTGTCCCCAAAGGGTCATTTCACGTCTAATCATGGGGCCTTGCGGGATTTCGGTATCCAATCGTTGGCCGTAAACAGGAAAACATTTAAAAATTCTGATACAAATTTTCATTGGCTGACGCTTCAAATTACCGTCTTCAGCGAAAAAAAGAAGCGACGTAATGTATACGTAATCATACAAGATAAAACTGAATGATTTTGATTCGATAATTCAAATATTAGACCGGCTTCAGCCAAAAATAGAAGCGACGTAATGTATACGTTATGATCATACAAGATAAATCTGAATGATTTTGATTCGATAATTCAAAATGATGTGCTATAATTAGATTATGCGACCAAATAGTCTGTTGGTGTATCAAAGACGGCAGAGGTCGTATTTGATGGTTTAATCAATAGACCTCGGCTTTGGAGAGTAAAAATGGTATCATACGGTATACATAATGTTATACTATTTAAAAACTATAAATTCACAAAATTGAAAATGGTAAGTTATTCAAATAACAAGCTTAAATTTCATGTGTTAATCAAATTACATCTATTAAACTTGTTCAAGAAAGAAGAAATCATTGCAGGAAAAGTAAGTTAACATCAATTTCACCTTTTTCCATTGTTTTTCACCATTTAAAAATTGACATAACCTTTGAAGACCAGATCAAAGAATTCTTTGTAAAACATCGATGATAAAGAATCAAACACAATACCAGGGTATTTTCCGTCTGACAATTTGTCCAACAATTCCATGGCAACAGACGGTTTGTCACATAACACCATGTACACATCTGCTTCCTCGACCGTCCAAAATATGAACATCGCATCGTTTTGGCTGTCTAGGGCTCGCTGCGCTTCTGACTAGAAAATTCAGAAGAAATGGATTTGAGTCAATTTAGAACATCAATAACTTTACCATATTAACCCATTTACCTTAAACAGTACTTAGGTTTTGACGTCTGTAATAGGAAAGGCTAAGGAAAGCATTGAGGCAAAAGAAGAAAATGCTGATAATCAGCATTTTCTCCTTTTGTCTCTATGATTTCTTTGCTACATTGTTAACAAATGTTATCATTATCTATTTCTATTTTGTAGTCTCCAGCAGCTTTCAAATCGATACATGTCCAATTCTTTAATTTTGCAAGAGAGGTCAGTATTACCAGGATTTTTTCCATCCGACAATTTGTCCAGCAAATCCATGGCCACAGAAGGTTTATCACAAAATCTCACATAAACTTTGGCTTCTTCGACCGTCCAAAATATAAACATCGCGTCATTTTGGCTGTCTAGGGCTCGCTGCGCTTCTGACTTAAAAAAATCAGGAGAAACGGATTTAAACCTTTCCCAAACGGCACAATTTTAGGGTGAAAGCTGCTTCAGATGACAAACAGATATTCATAACATAAGAATTGTACACAGTAAAGGAGAGAAAATATTAAGGCAAAAGGAGAAAGTGCTGATTATCAGCACTTTCTTCTTTTGCCTCAATGTTTTTTCCTAACCTGTTTCTATTAGACATCAAAACCAGGTCTTGTTTGGTAAAGGGTTAAAAAAGATTATCAGTTGAAAGGCAATCTTTCTGTTGTGGTGAAATTAATAACATGCATATCTGACAGACAATAAAATCTATATGTGAATCAAATAAACAAAGATTTCAGTATTTTGAGATAGTTCACTATTTTTATGCTCCCCGAAAAAATTTCGGGGGAGCATATTGTCGCCATGCCGTCCGTCCGTGTGTCCGTCCGTCCGTCCGTCCACAGCCATATCTCAGCAACCCTTGGACCAAATTCAATGAAACTTCACATGTGAACTCCCTGGGTCAATACCTAGGGACCTTTTTCTACGTGTGTAAATTTAAGGCTGCGTCATGGAAAAAGTGTCCTTAGTGTAAAAATTAGTTTTTCTCTTATTTCTCTTCATCTAATGGGCAGAATTTAATGAAATTTTGTGCTCATGTAATGAATAGGATGTTCTAGACCATATTCTATAAATAATGTGTGTACAAAAAAGCTGTCATGGGAAAAGGGGGCTTAATGTATGATAGTTTTATTTTGTGACAAACACTTATTCGGGGAGCATAATCCGTCTGTGACGGCTCTTGTTTTCAATGCAGATCAAACAGAAAATACTGAACCTGAAGGCAAAAGGAGAAAATGCTGGTATTCAGCATTTTCTTCTGACGACTTAATATTTTCCAACCTTTCTTATTTGGGATGTCAAAACAAGAACTTCTTTGAGAAAAGTTTAAAAACAAACCTTGAAAAGCCTCCTTTTCTGCACATCAGGAAGAATCAAATCAGTCAAGTCAGATATCCTTTTCTTTCTCAGAAAGTCTCTTTGTCGACTTTGTTTTGGGTAAGGCTCAAGTATGGCTTTCTTATTTTCATGGAGGCTGTAAAACTTCATAATATGACTTTTATGCAGCTCCAGCATTTTCATTGCTTTTGTACATTTTGTGTCCATTTTGAAGAAAATTTCCGATATCTTTCTCTCATACAGTTCAATAAATTTCTTTGTAGCAGCATTGAATGCTTCATCGAGCTTCTTTGGTTTCGGTCGCCATTCTTGTGTATACTTATAGACCAAGGCATGCAGGGAAAAAGTCTCAGTCGTGTCTGTTTCTCTGTTGTTAAATTTCAAGTCAAATGAATGACAATCAACGAGATGGTAGCTGCAGAGTTTACTCATTATTTCATCAAAAGTTTGGCCACCTGAGCAAACTTTTTTAGCCATTTCTCTGTCAAATGAATGCGCCTGAAAAACGGTGAGACTTATCAAAAACTGTCGTTCTTCCTCCGTCAAATTGTTGATTGTAGTTTTGATACATTGGTCGATCTTTAGTGCTTTTGTGACATTCTTTTTATCCATTTTAAGATGGAAAAGCAGCTTTTCGACTGTGAATTTTCCTTCCCTCAATAAAGAAGCCACAGTTGTTATGGCTAGCGGTGAACACGCACATTCTGTTACGATTTCCTCTGCTTGTAAATGTGGAATCTGTTCACCGACCTGGAAATTGGAATAAAATTCATTTTACAGTCACACTCAGGCCTGTAGGAACAATGGGGGGGGGGGGGCTAAGCACCCCAAAGTTGGCCAAAAATGCTGAATTATCTTTATTTCTTTATTTTGCACTGAAAATTTAGGAAAAATCTAATTTAGTCCCCCCCCCCTTCTTCAGACAATATGAAATTGCTTCCTACAGGCCTGAACACTCAATGTGTTAAGTCTGCAGGGAAGTGTAAATAACTTGTGATGTCCAAAGTTTGACAAATCCAATTTTCTTTAAACTGTAGGGAAAAATTCAAGCTAAACAAAAACTTTAGCTCTTTTTAAAGTTACACAAAACCATGTTTAGTTGAACATTGTAGCTTATTAGAAGGGTAGAAATTGCTCTATAATGAGCAAATTCTTTCCTTTGTCTGAAATATATCTATAAAATTCATTTTCTAGACATTTTTGTATCCAGGTTTTTGATTCACAATTATAGGGACAGAACCAGATCACTCAAATTAATTAAATTACAAGGTGTTGCAATCAACAATTTAAAAGTGCATTTTACATATTTTGGTCTCTATATTCAGAAAATATTGCGGGAAATGAAAAAATTGCTTGTCAGAAGCAATAATTTCATTTTTTTTCAATTTTTATCAGTCTTTATCTTGTTGGGATTCAAAAGCTGTCATAATGTCGTAATGGTTTACCCGCAAATTGAAATGTAAAATTTCAACAAAAGGTACGAAAATATTGATGGTTATCACGCTTAACAGCAATGTCTGTTCATGTTGTAAAGACCAAGTCAATTTCTGGGAAAATAATTAGAACACAAGTTGATTAGGTTATTTCATCTAAGACCCCACCCGCACACAACAGCCTCTGGAAGTCGTCCTTGGAGTCTTAAAACGCCGCTCAAACGATTAGTATTTGTTATTTTTAGTAACAATACTCTCGAACCAAAAACGTTTTAGTAACGATACTCTCGAACCCAAAGCATGACGTGCATACGAAATGAACAATGAAACGGGGAACGATTGGCAGTAAATCCAATAAAATAACCATCTTACCGGCTATTAACGAATACATTCAATTTCATAGTTTTTGTTTCACGTAAAACTTCGCTTTATCGCTGCACATTGAATGCACATGCTCTTTATCGCTGTATATTGAGTGCACGTGCGTCGTCATTGTTTTCTCCCCATATTTAAGGAGCCTCGTTTTGATAATGTTGATTTGTGACTATTATTAGTAACAATTCTCATGTATACAATGTTAATTTCCCATAACCCCATTTTTGCCTCCGGAAGTGTGTTCTGCGGGTACCGACTAAAACATAAGTGAAAGGACCTAATTTTTGTTACCTGTCCTGCAGATTGGCATAGTAAATCTATGGCGTCAGTTTTCAGGAGGGAGTCTATCTCACATTGGTATATATGTTTATCACTGCCTGCAATCTTTTTTGTGTCAAACTTAACCCTCGATGTAAACAGAAAAAACACCTGAAATATTAACCCAACAAATGAACCAATTAACCCATTACCAAACGACAAAATTCCATGGTGGTCCAATTCAAAAGCTGCTGCAGACAACAAAATAGATGTTGGCAGAGAGAGGTTTTGTGCTCAAAATATCTCAGAAAATACTGAGACAAAAGGAGAAACTGCTGGTTATCTGCAGTTTCTTCTTTTGTCTCAATGTTTTCCCAAAGGACCTCCAGGAAAGTGAAAAATTTCAAGAAACAGATCAGATTTAGCGAGTGTCCATTAGATATCCCATTTGGAAAAAGAACATAATAGTAAGATAGGAAAAGCAATCTAGATCCAGAAAATTATTCAGTCTGCACAGTCCATTTTTAGCTCGACTTTTCGAAGAAAATGAGAGCTTATACTGTCACCCAGGCGTCGGCGTTGGCGTCGGCGTTGCAACAAAGGTTTTTTCAATCATCAATAACTTCCATACTATCAAAGGGATTCAACCCAAACTTGGAATACTTATTCACCATCACGCCCTATACCTTATTGTCAGGGCCCATGACCCTGGCTTCATTATATTTGGAGTTATGCCCCCTTTATACTAAGCAACTTAGAAAGTCGAGCGCGCTGTCTTCGGACAGCTCTTATACTGTTTTCATACTCTCCAGACAGTCACATTATGCAAACACTCTAGGAAGTGCAGACAGATACATATCATAGAAATATATTTTTTGAATCTAGAATGTGTAACCTACCTAACGATACATTCAAGTTTTACCTAAGCCATCTGGATGACCTCTACTGAGCCTAATTAGTTACTCAAAATTTGGATTTTTAGATATCTGACAGGTCCCTTTTGGCATGACACATATCGCTTTTCAAGAAAAACCTTGTATCTACAGCTTTAACCCTTTCCTAAACGACAAAATTTAACAGCTACTGCAGACGACAAATCGAATGACGATAGTGATAAAATGTATGTAGATATAACATGGAAAATATTGTAGTAAAAGAAGTAAATGCTGATTTTCAGCATTTTCTTCTTTTGCCTCAATGTTTTCCAAGCCAATTCTTTTTCGGGATGTCAAAACCAGGTTTTGTTTGGGAAGGGGTTAAACAAGCTGTAGATACAAGGTTTTCATTGAAAACAATTATAATATTCAAGAAACACTACTAGACTCTATTAGTGTTGTAACGATAATCGGAAATAATCGATTAATCGTCGTTGAAGCCCAAAATCGGCGATAATCGATTATGAGTATGAAAAATCGATGATCGTTACGTCTTTGGTTTTTACCGAAAAATCGGCTCCATATTACTGATGGCAATGTTTGTTTTCGTTTTTTTAGCTTCCAAAGGAAAGAACCAAGAGTAAACCAAATGTTAAAGACAGAAATTGTATTTGCAGATATTAATTCGGGTGTAAAAAGACCATATTTTCCTAATAATTAAACAAATCTGTAATCAAAAATGTTTGGCAGCAGCGGAATTCCATCGTTTCTAGCATCATCGGCACCATTTTCGTAACATGATTTTGGAGAAAAACATTCATGAAACGGAAGGAAAATGGGCAGATAAAGCCATTTTATTTCAAAGCAGACCACTCATTTCATTTTATGACATTTAAAACAAACAAAAGAGTCTAAATAGAGCTTTTTAAACAACCTCTATCCGTAATCAAGTGTACCAGTTATCGGACATATGCCTAAATCCGGATACGAAAAAATACGGTTTTGCCACCAAAACACTTTATTTTATACAGATGATGTGAATTTGGGAAAGAGATTTGAATTTTTGATACCTGCATCATTTATCTCCAACTCCTTAACTCTTAAAATACTAAAAATTGTCCAGCTGTTCTTTGAGTAAGGACTAGAGTAAATGGATGTGACTAAAATGCAGACACTTATAATTGCAGACTTTTGTTTAAGTGGAAAAAAAATAATTTGAAATTTGGCTACAAATCAAAATTATGAAGTACATTATAACTTTCTTCCATGTGGATAGCTTGTGGAAGACCCTTACCGTCCCCCCCTCCCCCCCACACACATTGAAAGAAATGCTTATGTAGGAAATAAAAGCTCAAATGAATAATAACTTTAATAAAATCAATGAAATCGAAGACAAGATCTCTTGGCTTGCACCTTTCTTTTGCTAGAGACTTACCATTACTGTTGTCAGTGTAACAAACTGTAGATTTTTTGACACCCGTCAACACAAAAGTGTTTCATTACAGAAAATGAAGTTTCGATTATTAATAGATAATTGAATCGAAACCAATTCCCGTTTCAATTCGATTATCGATTATGATTTGAGTCCGATTTTACAACACTAGACTCTATACCTCATTATAGTCACTCTGTAGAATTTCCTTCAACTTGCTGTAAAAACTTTCTTCCTTCATAACCATCATATCACAGTCATCCACAAACAACAGTGTGGGAACTGAAAACAATAGAGAAATAGCAGAAATTTTAAAACAATTTCTCAATTTTATGTCAAAACTTCCAACTGGTCTAATTCAAAAGCTGTTGCAGACGACAAAATTGATTATGATAAAGAAGGAATTTGCTTACAAAAACGTCAAGAAAATATTGAGGCAAAAGGAGAAACTGCTGGTTATCAGCAGTTTCTTCTTTTGTGTCAATGTTTTCCCAAGTGTTTTCTATTAGATACGTCAAAACCAGGTCTTGTTTGGGAAAGGGTTAAAACATTTTCTCAATTTTTTGTCAAAACTTCCGACTGGATCAAATTCAAAGCAGTTGTAGAAGACAAACCCATGCAGGAGTCTCGTTTGCCAAAATTTGGGGCCGTTATTGGGCCCCATTCCCAATGGTAACAAGAGCCGTCAGAGACGGACAATGCTCCCCGATTAAGGCATTGTCACAATAAATGTATGCCATGCAGAGCTAAGATTAAGCTAACAAACGTTAAGCCCCCTTTTTCCACGACACACTTTTTATACGCAAATTTCAAGTAATTTATTGTCAAGGGCATCTGATTTGCTACTCAAATATGAAATTTCATCAAATTCGGACCATTAGACTAGGAGAAATTAGAGAAAAACTGTATTTTACCCCAAGTCCCCTTTTCCCATGACGAGTCCTCAAATAAAAAAACTGTGAAAAGTACATCGGCATTTTGTCATAGGGAGTTCAAATGGTAAGTTTCATTTGATTTGGCCCAAGGGTTATAGAGAAATCACTTCGGACGGACGGACGGACGGAATGACAGACGGACAGGACGGACGGACAGACAGACAAAGCGGCGACTATATGCTCTCCCTTCCACGACACACTTTTTATACGCAAATTTCAAGTAGTTTATTGTCAGGGGCATCTGATTTGCTACTCAAATATGAAATTTCATCAAATTCTGACCATTAGACTAGGAGAAATTAGAGAAAAACTGTATTTTACCCCAAGTCCCCTTTTCCCATGACGAGGCCTCAAATAAAAAAACTGTGAAAAGTACATCGGCATTTTGTCATAGGGAGTTCAAATGGTAAGTTTCATTTGATTTGGCCCAAGGGTTATAGAGAAATCACTTCGGACGGACGGACGGACGGAATGACGGACGGACAGGACGGACGGACAGACAAAGCGGCAACTATATGCTCTCCCTTCGGGGAGCATAAAAAGTATCTTTTTCCCAATTCTCTGGTGAAAATTCCCAATGAGGACCCAGAATGCCCCATGTCAAGACCTCATCTTCATTTACAATCATTTTGAAGACAGTTTTAGAGTAGGTTCTTAAATAAGAGTATGTACAAATGCATTTTACTTCACTACAGTCTAATTTTCAGCAGAAACTAAGTGACAGTATGAATACAAACTTGTTTTAGTTTTTCCCAATTTAGGTAAAAACGTCGCTATTTTTCCCAATTTCACAGGCCCCTGGCCCCAATCAAAAATTGGTAGCAAGAGCCCAGCCATGATAGTATGTCTGACACACAAACAGGTAGAAAATATAGTCAGGAAATATCGTCTGGATTGTTCAACATTGGTGGGTAGAGCATTTTCTGTCCAAGGAAAATTCAAATGAAGTTCATTAAGTCCTTCTATATCAAGTATTTTTTTTGGAAAATGACACATTGAAAGAAATTGAAAAATTGGTGGTACAGCACTAAAATTCCTTCCTTTTGGCCCTAGGTAATGCAATGCACCACACAATAATGCAAACTCTGACTGTCCGTATGTTGTTGGTTCCTGAAAATCTTGCAATGGCCCTTTTAACCCTTTCGGCGCCATAGGCGACGCACGTCGACAGTCTGGTTCACCGCCGCACGTCGATAGCTGTCGACAACTAATAGTGGGGGTATTTGTGTAACAATTACAAACATTTAAATCACACAGGTATCACCGTTTCCGCTATCGGAATGAAAACAAGGCTGTCAATTTAGTTTTTTGCATTTTTCGGCAGAAAATCGGCATTTTTTCGATATTTTGAAGCTTTCTAAAAATTTCAACAATTGTGAAGGCTTTCGCTTATAAGTATGACTTCCTCTCAAGGAAGGAGGTCAATTATTATTGCCAAGAAGTCCTGGATAGTGTGTTTAATGGCAGGATAAGTGAAGGACTAAACAGTGGCTTTGATTCCGATGAAATTTTTTGAAGTTGGGAGGAAGAAATCGCATCTAACCAAGCATAAAAGTCACCTGTCAGACATGTCCGAAATTGGTTATCCGAATACTATGTAAGTTAATATTTCATTTTTGTTATTCTATTCCCCTTTTCCAATTCCAATTCATTAGACTCAAATATAGAAAATTAATGTTATTTGAGGTAATAGAATGGCTTGTACATCTAAAAATCATAAAATAATAAGTTTGTGAAATGCCAAAATTTATTTGGCGCTGAGAACAATGTTTTGCTATTAATTCGGCGCCGAAAGGGTTAACCAATTACCAAACAACAAAATTTTTAGCTAGTCCAAACTCATAGGTGTTGCAGACGGCAATTTCCATTGAACAAAATTTAACATCTTTTGGTCTTTCTTGGTAGAAAACATTGTGGGAAATGAAGAAATTGCTTGTCAATGTTTTCCAAAGCCTTTATTTTGTGGGGCGTCCTAAAGCATCAATGTATGGGAAAGGGTGAAAAACGTTATGCAATCAATTTTCAAACCTTTTTGTTCACGCAGAAACTTTGTAAAGTCTTCCATCAACTGTTCATCAGACTTGGATACATGTTGTCCTGCATCCAACAGTAAAGCTTTCATCATGTCTGACGTGTAACGAATATCTCTAGAAAAGGAAATAAGAGATGATTATACAACATATATGCCCCCTTAAGGGCCAATCTTTGACACAGTCATCTAACAATTCAGCAGGCCAATGGGCAATGGAAGTATATATCGAGTATGAAAATCAATGAAGGTCTTTACCCTCAACATGTATAATCTGAGTTATGGTTCTTACATTTTGATGTCTGTATTAGAAAAGACTTAAGGAAACATATTGGCAAAAGAAGAAAATGCTGATGATCAGCAATTTCTCCTTTAGCCTGAA
This sequence comes from Fragum sueziense, assembly GCA_963680895.1. Lineage (NCBI taxonomy): Eukaryota > Metazoa > Mollusca > Bivalvia > Cardiida > Cardiidae > Fragum > Fragum sueziense. The sequence goes on along the minus strand of OY804599.1, from coordinate 59,357,891 downwards.
TATTTTCTGCACTATGTGTATGTGAATCCTGTCTTTATCAGCATCCATTTTGTCCTCTTAAATGGGTATTGTGTTGGACCTTCCTAAAATTTTACCATTTGGGAAAGGCTCTAAAGTGAGGCTCAAAAAGTGTCAATGTGTGGAAAAGGGTTAATGAAATTGGATCATACGGATCAATCATACCTCATATTGGCCCTGAATGTGACCCAATTCAACTGGATACAAATTCTCTCTGCCATACTTGTCTTGCCTTGACCTCCAATACCATGTATTGTGAAAACTGAAAGAAAAGGACAGTGGAAATTCATAGTGTTAAAAGTCATAGGGTCGAGCATTATTTTAACTTAAGATATCAGATGATCGTCTCATACACTTTTTTTTTCATTTCGATTGAAACGGTTTTAAACCTTATTTGTTGCAAACAAATACATGTATGTTCATTATTGAAATAGTACTAGGAAAGGAAAGAAATTGCTCAAACCAAGCAACTTCTCTCCTTTTCCTACTAAAAGACTGATCACATTCTTTACAGCTAAGGTGACATGGTCTAAGCATTAACTCTCGCCCTAATGACCAAAATGGTGGATTGATTGACTGTTTTCTTATAGTGCTCAACCAAAATGATCCGGGCAGTGCATATGAAAATTAATTTCTCTAGTTAGTTTGATTTAAATTCCAGTTTTACCCATTAGCCCATTACCAGACAGTAAAATTTCAAACGTTTCCAAATTCAAAGATGTTGCAGACAATAATATTAAAGATACACATTTACTGTTACTTACTTATTTTCGGTGTAATTTGCTGTAAAAATAACTGAGTATAATTAAAATATGGCCTTTAAATTTTCTGTGTGCAAAATTTCAGCTCTGTCTGATCTGTATTGGATTAGATTACAACGGATTTAAACCCAATATCACATCATTTCATAAACACTATCAACCCACTTTGAATATTTTACATACTTCTACACCGCTGCATGATTATCGATTTATGTCATTTACTGTATGAATCTTGTATACTGTCTTTTAAAGTCTATAAACGGTGCGACTACATGCTAAAAGCCAACTTCTGTGGATCATTAGGGATTTAGGCCTGTGGATACTAATGTCCCTTTAAGTATATCTATTGATTTTTAGAATTTTCAGGCTTTCTGGGTAGAAAACCTTGTGTTAAATTTTCCACATTGTTTTCCTAAACTATTATATTGGGTGTCTCAAAGTGCCAATGTGTTGGAATGGGTTAATAGTAGAAGAAAAAAATCACATTTAGTCCTCTTTTCTTTTAATTTCTTCACCATCAGTCCCAATTTTTCGTCTCTGCCAACAAAATGTTTAACATCCATGGAAATTCTTGGACAGTACTCCAGCAGAAAGTCATCAACCCATTTGGACATTTTAACGCCATCTTTGTGGTAATTCAAATCATCAAAAATTTCTTTTAGTCGTCTGGTCTTATCTTCAATATCTGTCCCTTTAAAAAGATCTCATCGTTGGTGGGGAGTCAAAACCTCGTAACTACAGCTTGAATAAGCTGGAGTTACGAGGTTTTGACTCCCCACCAACAATAATATGATAATTAACCCTTTACCATTTTAAGGACAAATCTTTAGGGTAATCCAATTTGAAAGCTGCCGCAGACATCAGAATAAACATGAATGAACATGAATTTTATGCATATTATAGCATAAAAATATATAGAAAATAAAATGCTGTTATCGGTATGTTCTTCATTTGTCTCTAAGTTTTTCAATTCCTTTCAGAAAGACCTTCATTATACTTGAAAAAATTGTTGTAAACTTCAGGCTTCCAGGATTCCAGTGACATGTGTATGCACCTGAGGTGCGTTCTTTAGTCTAGAGCAAGATTTATTGAGATATCTTTAGAATTCTTAAGATATTTTCAGATAAAGCGTTCTTTAGAGCAAAATTTTTAAGACGCTCAATGGGAGGCGCCATTACCATATACTTCGTGCGGAACCTCTTTGTCAACTCTGTACAAACAATATAAAAGACATTAAATTTGACTGAGTTGTTCCGAACACTCCATAATTCATAAACCGCGGTGTTCCGAATGCTCAATACTTTATACAAATGACGTCATGATGACGTCATTTGTATAAATATGGAGCATTCAGGACAGCTCTGTCAAAGTCTCGGTTTTAAAAACACTTTATCCAAAACACCTTAAAGTGACATTTCAGAATTTTTCGTCATAAATTTTACTTTTATTTTTATCTGAATGAGCATATTTCCTTAAGAAAATTCTGAAAATTTCAAGCCAAAATATTGCGCCGTTTAGGAGAAATTTATATTATTGTATTAAATTTGAACAAATTGTTGTGGACAACAGTTCGGATTTATATGCAATTTATCAATTATGTCTCAACTTTAGCAATTTATCGATTATGTCTCAACTTTAAATGCGTGTTTCTCGCTTATTGGCAACAACTTAAAAAAACTAATAGTATTTATACTCATTAGAATAGGAAAAAGTGGAGAGAAGACGTGAAATCTGCCATGCGTGCAGCCAGCCAGATATCTGGACGGGACCCCACTAGCGCTGGAAAAGTCCCACAACCTGCACGTTAATCAAAACACCGATGATGATGATGATGATGAATAACCAATCTTGGCATCGAGACATACTTTAAAAAGTTGAAATTGGAATGAAATGTCCCTTTAACAAATCTTAAAAAATCTCGCTCTAAAGAACGCGCCAGCTAGCTCTGGTAATTCAGTCACATTGTGAAAGTCACAGCTGTAGCACCTTACCATGGATCCATGTTGTTTATTTCACCCATACAACTACAACTGTTGCTAATCCCACTAAGGTTTACAATTATTCTGCTATTCTGCCTATAGTTGATCAGAAAGGATATTTCTGGTGACCAGGGATCAAAACCTGATCATAGGAGTCTGTAATTTGACCCTTGACACCTTCTAGTCATTACTTTTAACTAAAAAAAGGTTCATTATGTGCTCGGAGTCAAATTACAGACCTCTTTGAACCTGATGACCATAATATTTGACAATTGGAAAACCAACCATAGGAGTCTGTAAGTTGACTCCCAGCACCTAATGAACCTTCTTTTACTAAAAAAGGTTCATTAGGTGCTAGGAGTCAAATTACTGACCCCTATAGATGCTACCAACTTCCTCATGGTCGCCTAAGGGTGAAAAATAAAAGAAGAAAATAGGAACAAAAACCCCATCATGAATCAAATTCAGAATTCTTCTCATTTTGTTGTACTGATTTAACCCTTTCCCAAAAAAGACCTGGTTTTGACGTCCCTAATAGAAATGACTTGGGAAAACATTGAAACAAAAGAAGAAACTGCTGATAACCAGCAATTTCTCTTTATGTCTCAATATTTTCTGCGCCATATTTTACACAAATCTTACCTTTAATAACATCCCTTTAGTCATTTTTTACAGTTTTTGAAGTGGATCACCCTAATTTTTGTCGTATGGGAAAGGGTTAAAGATTTTAGTGCCTTCATTTTGCTTCAAATGAGACCAGCAATGATTTAGATTCTTTTGTAACAGGAAAGGATAAATTACCGTCTGTCATTTTTCTCCGAAACTCTTCTTCAACTGAGCGCTGCCCTTCCCCTTGAAGTTCCGTTTCCATGGCAATGCCTTCATCCTCATCGCACTCATCTGATTGGTTGACATTGAACAAAACCGTTTCCAGCTCATCTGATGTAAGCTCGGCACAAATTCTATCAATCAACACATACCATGGGTCGACTTGCGACTCTGCCCTGCCCACTGAACTGCGAGGGGGATTCTCCATTTTAAGGTTTGCTTTATTCTGAGAAAAATGAAAACATATCTCTCTTAACCCATTACCACACATTGACTCTTTTTGACTCCTCATTTGAAATTGACTTTGGAAAACATCGTGGAAAATGAAGAAATTGCTTGTGACAAGCAATTTCTTCATTTCCCACAATGTTTTCTTCCCAAAAGTCATACAATTTCCAAGTTTCATCACAGTGAAAATGTTGTCTGCAACATCTTTGAATTTGGACAGGTCAAAATTTTGTCGTTTGGTAATGGGTTAAATAAAGAACTCTATCTGAAAAAAAGGAAACACAACAGCCACTTTCACAAGTGAAATAAACCTTTGCCCAACATGGGCGGATCTAGAAGGGGAGGGGGGTCTGGACCCCCCCCCCTGGAATTGGCCGAAAATCAAACTTTGACTATATAATGTTAGACAACTTTATTTTGTGATCATCTACAATAATATATCTATCAAGCTGGATATCAGGTCAAAATTTTGTTGTTGGCCTTGGAAAAGTGTTAAATAAAAAAATGTACATGTATAGATTCTGCTAACATGTTCCTTACAATTGAAAATTTGTTCATTATAATGCAGTGATTTTTTTTAACCTGCGCATCCTGCTTCATTTACTCATAATTTGGTCTCTGGGATGCAAAGTTTTAATTCTAGCAAGTCCCAGGATGCAACAATTTTTACAGATTTCCTGTTAAAAATAGTGTATTGGAAGCTAGTAGCTGGACTCATTGATATGGAGCGAGTCCCCAGGACTCGGTCTTAAAATTGTAAAAAAATCACTGATAATGCTTTGCAGTTGTAGAAAAAAATGAATTTTCAATAGAAAACTGGTTTTGATATGATTGTCTGAGCTATGATCCAAGATTTTTTCTTAACCTTTTCCAAATTCAAAAATGACAAAAATTAAAGATAAGATTTGGATCTACTCATTTGTTTTCACTTAACCCTTTCCCAAACAAGACCTGGTTTTGACGTCCCTTTAGAACAGAAATTGCTTGGGAAAACATTGAGACAAAAGAAGAAACTGCTGATAATCAGCAGTTTCTCCTTTTGCCTCAATATTTTCTATGCTATATTATACTCAAATCTTATTTTTAACAACATCTATTTTGTCGTTTTCAGTAGTTTTCATATAGAAAAAGTCCAAAATTTAGCTGTTTGGGAAAGGGTTAACCATAGTCTTCAAAGCTACAAATCGAGACCAGAAAGGTAAATCTACCGGAGGATATTATTCAATCTTACCTTTTTCTTTGGAAAAACAGCTAGAGCTACGAACACGGCTCCACGTCTATTCAGTTAGGTAGAACAGTCCCATCGTTTGGGCATGTTTCAAATATTACATTTACATTACAATCAAAACCGAAACCGAAAGTAGAATTTTTCCAACTCTGTGTATTGATCGTGTATCACTTTACATAACTAATCCAATAAAACCCTTCAGAATGCTTTTTAACATTCGTCTTATTTCGCAGTTAATTTCCTCAAATTCGGGTTATCATTTTTGTTTGTTCTTTTGTTTTATTTTCGAAGACTTTTGACGGTTATGCCTTTGTGTCAGTGGATTCGTGCACAAACTCTCAATTTCAACGTTCTCGTGCACATACCATAGAAACGAAATGAAAACGATCCGAAACGATACGGCAAAAAGATGATACATCTCTGCCGTTTTCTATGCTCCTTGAATATTTTTTCTATGGAGCATAAATAGCCACACTGCCCTTCCGTTCGTTCGTTCGTCCGTCCGTCCGTCCGTACACAACCAGATCTCAGCAACCCTCGGACCAAATTCGATAAAACTTCACTAGTGAACTCCCGTGGATAATCCATGTAGACCCTGCTCTCCGTTTATTAATTTGAGGCTTTGTCACGGAATAAGGGGCCTTAGTGTAGAATTATTTTTCTCTCATTTCTCTTCATCTAATGGGCAGAATTTAATGAAATTTTGTAGTTAATGGATATATGAGATATTCTATCCTATATTCTATAAATAATGTACGTGTGTACTAAAAACCTGTCATGGGAAAAAGGGGTTTAATGAATATAGTATTTTTATGACAAACACTTATTCGGGGAGTATAGGCCTGATCCGTCTATGACGGCTCTTGTTTGTGCGTGTTTTTCCTTCAAAATAGTACATATTAAATGGACATGATGATACACGAGAGCATTGACACGATTTTTGCTGGGGGTGACGATGTACGTAGAATGTGTCTGATTTTGTAAATATAATTTTGTGCATGAGGACGTTGACACATTGTTTTACTTGTGTTGTATGAAAATGTGTCTGATCATGTATGCGTACCTTTATGAAGGATGTGCATGAGAACGTTGACACGTTTTTTACTGGTGATGCATGTAAGATGTGTCTTGTTCATGCTTCTATGCCTTTATTAAGAATGTTAACGAGGACGTTGGCACGTTTTATAAATTGGAAATGCATGTAAGATGTGTTTAGTTATGTTGCTGGACCTTTAATCAAGGATGTGCACGAAAACGTTGACACTTATATACTGGTAATATATGTAAGAGAAGCCAGGTTGTGTTGCTGGACGTTTGTTAGGGACGTGCACGAGAACGTTGACACGTTTTATATTGGTATCTTATGTAAGATGTGTCTGGTTGTGTTGCTGGACCTTTATTAGGTATGTGCACGAGAACGTTGACACGTTTTATATTTGTAACTTATGTAAGATGTGTCTGGTTGTGTTACTGGACCTTTATTAACTATGTGCACGAGAACGTTAACACGATTTATATTGGTAATGTATGTAAGATGTGTCTGGTTGTGTTGCTGGACCTTTATTAGGTATGTGCACGAAAACGTTGACACGTTTTATGTTGGTAACTTATGTAAGATGTGTTTGGTTGTGTTGCTGGACCTTTATTAAGGATGTGCACGAAAACGTTGACACTTATATACTGGTTATATATGTAAGACAAGCCTGGTTGTGTTGCTGGACGTTTGTTAGGGACGTGCACGAGAACGTTGACACGTTTTATATTGGTATCTTATGTAAGATGTGTCTGGTTGTGTTGCTGGACCTTTATTAGGTATGTGCACGAGAACGTTGACACGTTTTATATTTGTAACTTATGTAAGATGTGTCTGGTTGTGTTACTGTACCTTTATTAACTATGTGCACGAGAACGTTAACACGATTTATTTTGGTAATGTATGTAAGATGTGTCTGGTTGTGTTGCTGGACCTTTATTAGGTATGTGCACGAAAACGTTGACACGTTTTATGTTGGTAACTTATGTAAGATGTGTTTGGTTGTGTTGCTGGACCTTTATTACGGATGTGCACGAAAACGTTGACACTTATATACTGGTTATATATGTAAGACAAGCCTGGTTGTGTTGCTGGACGTTTGTTAGGGACGTGCACGAGAACGTTGACACGTTTTATATTGGTATCTTATGTAAGATGTGTCTGGTTGTGTTGCTGGACCTTTATTAGGTATGTGCACGAGAACGTTGACACGTTTTATATTTGTAACTTATGTAAGATGTGTCTGGTTGTGTTACTGTACCTTTATTAACTATGTGCACGAGAACGTTAACACGATTTATATTGGTAATGTATGTAAGATGTGTCTGGTTGTGTTGCTGGACCTTTATTAGGTATGTGCACGAGAACGTTGACACGTTTTATGTTGGTAACTTATGTAAGATGTGTTTGGTTGTGTTGCTGGACCTTTATTAAGGATGTGCACGAAAACGTTGACACTTATATACTGGTTATATATGTAAGACAAGCCTGGTTGTGTTGCTGGACGTTTGTTAGGGACGTGCACGAGAACGTTGACACGTTTTATATTGGTATCTTATGTAAGATGTGTCTGGTTGTGTTGCTGGACCTTTATTAGGTATGTGCACGAGAACGTTGACACGTTTTATATTTGTAACTTATGTAAGATGTGTCTGGTTGTGTTACTGTACCTTTATTAACTATGTGCACGAGAACGTTAACACGATTTATATTGGTAATGTATGTAAGATGTGTCTGGTTGTGTTGCTGGACCTTTATTAGGTATGTGCACGAGAACGTTGACACGTTTTATGTTGGTAACTTATGTAAGATGTGTTTGGTTGTGTTGCTGGACCTTTATTAAGGATGTGCACGAAAACGTTGACACTTATATACTGGTTATATATGTAAGACAAGCCTGGTTGTGTTGCTGGACGTTTGTTAGGGACGTGCACGAGAACGTTGACACGTTTTATATTGGTATCTTATGTAAGATGTGTCTGGTTGTGTTGCTGGACCTTTATTAGGTATGTGCACGAGAACGTTGACACGTTTTATGTTGGTATCTTATGTAAGATGTGTCTGGTTGTATTGCTGGGCCTTTAATAGGGAGGTGTACGAGAACGTTGACACGTTTTATAGTTGTGATGTATGTAAGATGTGTCTGGTTGTGTTGCTGGATCTTTATTAGGGATGTGTACGAGAACGTTGAGACGATTTATACTGGTGCTGTATGTAAGATGTGTCTGGTTGTGTTGCTGGACCTTTATTAACTATGTGCACGAGAACGTTGACACGTTTCAAAATGGTAACTTATGTAAGATATGTCTGGTTATGTTGCTGGACCTTTATTAGGTATGTGCACGAGAACGTTAAATGACACGTTTTATATTGGTAACTTATGTAAGATGTGTCTGGTTGTGTTACTGGGCCTTTATTAACTATGTGCACGAGAACGTTGACACGATTTATATTGGTAATGTATGTAAGATGTGTCTGGTTGTATTGCTGGACCTTTATTAACTATGTGCTCGAGAAGGTTGACATGATTTATATTGGTAATGTATGTAAGATGTGTCTGGTTGTGTTACTGGACCTTTATTAACTATGTGCACGAGAACGTTAACACGATTTATATTGGTAATGTATGTAAGATGTGTCTGGTTGTGTTACTGGACCTTTATTAACTATGTGCACGAGAACGTTGACACGATTTATATTGGTAATGTATGTAAGATGTGTCTGGTTGTATTGCTTGACCTTTATTAGGTATGTGCAAGAGAACGTTGACACGTTTTATATTTGTAACTTATGTAAGATGTGTCTGGTTGTGTTTCTTTTACCTTTATTAGGTATGTGCACGAGAACGTTGACACGTTTTATATTGGAAACTTATGTAAGATGTGTCTGATTGTGTTGCTGGACCTTTATTAAATATGTGCACGAGAACGTTGACATGATTTTTATTGGTAATATATGTAAGATGTGTCTGGTTGTGTTGCTGGGCCTTTATTAGGGGTGTACACGAGAAAGTTGACACGTTTTATATTGGTTATTTATGTAAGATTTGTCTAGTTGTTTTGCTGGACCTTAATTAGGTATGTGAACGAGAACGTTGACACGTTTTATACTTGAGATGTATGTAAGATGTGTGTGATTTTTTACTGGACATTTATATGGGGTGTGCACGAGAACGTTTACACGATTGATACTGGTAATGTATGTAAGACATGCCTGGTTGTGTTGCTGGACCTTTATCAAGGATTTGCACGAGAACGTTGATACGATTTATATTGGTTATTTATGTAAGGTATGTCTTGTTGTGTTGCTGGACCTTTATTAGGTATGGGCACGAGTACGTTGACACGTTTGATACTGTTGATGTATGTAAAATGTGTTTGATTGTGTTGCTGGACCTTTATTATGCGGTTGTGCACGAGAACGTTGACACGATTTGTACTGGTAATGTATGTAAGATACGCCTGGTTGTGTTGCTGGACCTTTATTAAGGATGTGCACGAGAACGTTGACACGTTTTATACTGGTAATGTATGTAAGATGTGTGTGATTGTGTTGCTAGACCTTTATTATGGGGTTGTGCACGAGAACGTTGACACGATTTATACTGGTATTGTATGTAAGATATGTCTGGTTGTGTTGCTGGACCTTTATTATGGGGTTGTGCACGAGAACGTTGACACGATTTATACTGGTAATGTATATGTTACAGCCAATCTGTGAAATCAGCCATTTCGTGAAATGGCTGGAAATTTTAGCTATTTCATGAAATGACTGATTCACTCAGCCATTTCATGAAATGGCTAAAATTCTTAGCCATTTCATGAAATGGCTGAAATATTGCTCCAGCCATTTCATGAAATGGCTGAAATAGGGAAATGTGAATAAAGTAATAGGGTTTGAAAGTTATTTTAAGATAAGTGTAACTACAGTGCTTTTGCAAGCTTTTAAGAGAACGAGAACGTTTACACGTTTCATATCAATTGGTAATTTATGTAAGACATGTCTGGTTGTGTTGCTGGACCTTTACTATAGGGTGTGCACAAGAACGTCTGGTTGTGTTGCTAGACCTTTATTAGGTATTTGCACGAGAACGTTGACGCGTTTTATACTGGTGTTATATGTAAAATGTGTGTGATTGTGTTGCTGGACCTTTATTATGGGGCGTGCACGATAACGTTGACACGATTTATACTGTTAATGTATGGAAGATATGTCTGGTTATGTTGCTGGGCCATTATTAAGGATGTGCACAAGAACGTTGACACTTTTTATACTGGTGTTATATGTAAAATGTGTGTGATTGTGTTGCTGATCCTTTATTATGGGGTGTGCACGATAACGTTGACACGATTTATACTGTTAATGTATGGAAGATATGTCTGGTTATGTTGCTGGGCCATTATTAAGGATGTGCACGAGAACGTTGACACGTTTCATATTGGTTATTTATGTAAGTTATGTCTGGTTGTTTTGTTGGACCTTTATTAACTATGTGCACGAGAACGTTGACACGATTTAAATTGGTTATTTATGTAAGATATGTTGGGTTGTGTTGCTGGGCCTTTATTAGGTATGTGAACGAGAACGTTGACACGTCTTATATTGGTAACGTATGTAAGATGTGTGTGATTGTGTTGCTGGACCGTTCTTAGGGATGTGCATGAGAACGTTGACACGATTTATATTGATTATCTATGTATGATATAACTGGTTGTATTGCTGGACTTTTATTAACTATGTACACCAGAACGTTGGCATGTTTTATACTGGTGATGTATGTAAGATATGTATTTGATTGTGTTACTACACCTTTATTAGGGGTGTGCACGAGAACGTTGACACGTTTTATATTGGTAATGCATGTAAGATGTGTCTGGTTGTGGACTTTAATAATGATATGCACGAGACCGTTGACACGATTTATATTGGTGATGTTGGTAAGATGTGGTTGGTTATGTTGCTTTACCTTTTTTCTTGATGTGCACGAGAACGTTGACTCGTTTAATACTGGTGATGTATGTAAGAAATGTCTGGTTTTGTTTATATACTTTTTTGAAAGATTTGTACAATATTTATATATTCATTTTAAGGTTTGCACTAGATTTTATACGGGAATGTAAGCTATATCTGCTTATGTTGTTATATCTTTATTAGAGACGTGCACGATAAAATTGACATGCTTTATACTGGTATTGTACGTAAGATGTGTCTGTCTATGTTGCTATAGTACCTTTATGAAGGTTGCGTACGAGAATGGTGACACGATTTTCATTACTGATGATATATGTAAGATGTGTCTGGTTATGTTGCTTATTTTATAAACGCTGTATAAAATCTTGATGAGCACATAACGAAACACGTCCTTCATATATCATCTGGAAAACACGTCGACGTTCTCGTGCACATCAATGATAAAGATATAGATACATAACCAGACACGTCCTTCTTACATCATCTGTAAGGAACACGTCAACGTTCTCTTGTGCATATTCAGAATAAAGATATAAATACATAACCAGATACGTCCTTCATACATCACCTATGATACACACGTCAACGTTCTCGTGCACATCAAGAATAAAGGTATAACTATATAACCAGACACGTCATTTTTACGTCACCTGTAATTAACACGACAACGTTCTCGTGCAAATCAAGAATAGAGATATAAATACATAATCAGATACGTCCTTCTTACATCACCTGTAATGAATACGTCAACGTTCTCATGTACATCCGGTATAAAGATATAAATACATAACCAGATATGTCCTTCATACATAACCTGTAATAAATACGTCAACGTTCTTTTGCACATCCAGAATAAAGATATAAATATATAACCAGACACGTCCTTCATACATTACCTGTAAAAACACGTCAACGTTCTAGTGCACATCAAGAATAAAGATATAAATGAGCCGGAATCTGGAAAAACGTCCATTATAGCATTTTTAAAAATTGAGTTTCAAGATCAGCCTGTTGTCAAATTCAGTCAAATATGCATCTATGCTGCTCTCTTTCAGTTACTACAGGTCACGAAGAAGCTATTCGAGAACAACGTGGATCCTGATCAGGACGTTTTTCCAGATCCTGGCTCATTAATATATACCCAGATACGTCCTTCATACATCATCTGTAAAACAAGTCAACGTTCTCGAGCACAGCCTAAATAAAGATCCAGCAACATAACGAGAGTCATCTTACATACATCACCAATATAAAACGTGTCAACGGTCCCGTGCATATCCTTATTAAAGTCCAGCAACACAACCAAACACATCTTACATGCATTACCAATATAAAACGTGTCAACGTTCTCGTGAACACAGTTAATAAAGGTTCAGCAACATAACCAGTCACCTCTTACATACATCACCAGTATAAATCGTGTCAACGCACTCCTGCATATCCCTAATAAAGGTCCAGTAACACAACCAGTCACATCTAAACATACATTACCAGTATACAACGTGTCAACGTTTTCGTACACACACCTAATAGAGGTTAAGGCACGCAACCAGACATATCTTACATATATCACCAGTATAAAACGTGTCAACGTTCTCGTGCACATACCTAATAAAGGTCTAGAAACACAACCAGACACACCTTACATACATCAGCAGTATAAAACGTGTCAACGTTCTCTAGCACATACCTAATAAAGGTCTAGAAACACAACCAGACACACCTTACATACATCAGCAGTATAAAACGTGTCCACGTTCTCGTGCACATACCTAATAATGGTCCAGCAACACAACCAGACATATCTTACATAAATAACCAATTAAAACGTGTAAACGCTCTCTTGCACACCCTATTAAAAAGGTCCAGCAACACAGCCAGACATATTTTACATAAATAACCAATTAAAACGTGTAAACATTCTCGTGCACATCCTTAATAAAGGTCCAGCAACACAACCAGACGTATGTTACATACATTACCAGTATAAATCGTGTCAACGTTCTCGTGCACAACCCCATAATAAAGGTCCAGCAAAACAATCACACACATTTTACATACATCACCAGTAAAAAACGTGTCAACTTTCTCGGGCACATACCTAATAAAGGTCCAGCAACACAACCAGACATATCTTACATACATCACCAGTATAAAACGTGTCAATGTTCTCGTGCACACACCTAATACATGTTTAGCAACACAACCAGACACATCTTACATAAGTAACCAATATAACGTTCTCGTGCACATACATAATAAAGGTCTAGAAACACAACCAGACACATCTTACATACAGCAGCAGTATAAAACGTGTCAACGATCTCTAGCACATACCTAATATAGGTCCAGCAAGACAACCAGACATATCTTACATAAATAACCAATATATACATCGTGTCAACGTTCTCGTGCACACCCTATTATAAAAGTCCAGCAACACAGCCAGACATGTGTTACATAAATAACCAATATAAAACGTGTAAACGTTCTTGTGCACACCCTATAATAAAGGTCCAGCAACACAACCAGACATGTCTTACATAAATGACCAATTGATATGAAACGTGTAAACGTTCTCGTGCACATCCCATAATAAAGGTCCAGCAACACAACCAGACGTATGTTACATACATTACCAGTATAAATCGTGTCAACGTTCTCGTGCACAACCCCATAATAAAGGTCCAGCAAAACAATCACACACATTTTACATACATCACCAGTAAAAAACGTGTCAACTTTCTCGGGCACATACCTAATAAAGGTCCAGCAACACAACCAGACATATCTTACATACATCACCAGTATAAAACGTGTCAATGTTCTCGTGCACACACCTAATAAATGTTTAGCAACACAACCAGACACATCTTACATAAGTAACCAATATAACGTTCTCGTGCACATACATAATAAAGGTCTAGAAACACAACCAGACACATCTTACATACAGCAGCAGTATAAAACGTGTCAACGATCTCTAGCACATACCTAATATAGGTCCAGCAAGACAACCAGACATATCTTACATAAATAACCAATATATACATCGTGTCAACGTTCTCGTGCACACCCTATTATAAAAGTCCAGCAACACAGCCAGACATGTGTTACATAAATAACCAATATAAAACGTGTAAACGTTCTTGTGCACACCCTATAATAAAGGTCCAGCAACACAACCAGACATGTCTTACATAAATGACCAATTGATATGAAACGTGTAAACGTTCTCGTGCACATCCCATAATAAAGGTCCAGCAACACAACCAGACATATCTTACATACAATACCAGTATAAATCGTGTCAACGTTCTCGTGCACAACCCCATAATAAAGGTCCAGCAACACAATCACACACATCTTACATACATTACCAGTATAAAACGTGTCAACGTTCTCGTGCACATCCTTAATAAAGGTCCAGCAACATAACCAGACGTATCTTACATACATTACCAGTACAAATCGTGTCAACGTTCTCGTGTACAACCCCATGATAAAGGTCCAGCAACACAATCAAACACATTTTACATACATCACCAGTATCAAACGTGTCAACATTCTCGGGCACATACCTAATAATGGTCCAGCAACACAACCAGACATATCTTATATAAATAACCAATATAAATCGTGTCAACGTACTCGTGCCCATACCTAATAAAGGTCCAGCAACACAACAAGACATACCTTACATAAATAACCAATATAAATCGTGTCAACGTTCTCGTACACATACATAATAAAGGTCCAGCAACACAACCAGACATATCTTACATACATTACCAGTATAAATCGTGTCAACGTTCTCGAGCACAACCCCATAATAAAGGTCCAGCAACACAAGCACACAACATCTTACATACATTACCAGTATAAAACGTGTCAACGTTCTCTTGCACATACCTAATAAAGGTCCGGCAACACAACCAGACATATGTTACATAAATAACCAATATAAATCGTGTAAACGTTCTCGTGCACACCCATTATAAAGGTCCAGCAACACAACTAGACATGTCTTACATAAATAATCAAGAATCGTGTCAACGTTTTCGTGCACACCCCTATTAAAGGGACATTTCATTCCAATTTCAATTTTTTAAAGTATGTCTTGATGCCAAGATTGGTTATTCTAATGAGTATAAATACTATTAGTTTTTTTTAAGTAGTTGCCAATAAGCGAGAAACACGCATTTAAAGTTGAGACATAATCAATAAATTGCATATAAATCCAAACTGTTGTCCACAACAACTTGTTCAATTTTAACACAAAAATATGAATATCTTGTAAACGGTGCAATATTTTGGCTTGAAATTTTCAGAATTTTCATAAGGTAATATGCTCTTTCAGATAAAAATAAAAGTAATATTTATGACAAAAAATTCTGAAATGTCACTTTAAAGGTTCAACAACACAATTATATAAATCTTATATACATAACCAGTATAAATCGTGTCAACGCACTCCTGTATATCCCTAATAAAGGTCCAGTAACACAACCAGTCACATCTAAACATACATTACCAGTATACAACGTGTCAACGTTTTCGTACACACACCTAATAAAGGCACACAACCAGACATAATTATCTTACATATATCACCAGTATAAAACGTGCCAACGTTCTCGTGCACATACCTAATAAAGGTCTAGAAACACAACCAGACACATCTTACATAAATCAGCAGTATAAAACGTGTCAACGTTCTCTAGCACATACCTAATAAAGGGCTAGAAACACAACCAGACACATCTTACATGTATATCAGCAGTATAAAACGTGCCAACGTTCTCTAGCACATACTTAATAATGGTCCAGCAACACAACCAGACATATCTTACATAAATAACCAATTAAAACGTGTAAACGTTCTCTTGCACATCCTTAATAAAGGTCCAGCAACACAACCAGACGTATGTTACATACATTACGAGTATAAATCGTGTCAACGTTCTCGTGCACAACCCCATAATAAAGGTCCAGCAAAACAATCACACACATTTTACATACATCACCAGTATAAAACGTGTCAACTTTCTCAGGCACATACCTAATAAAGATCCAGCAACACAACCAGACATATCTTATATACATCACCAGTATAAAACGTGTCAATGTTCTCGTGCACACACCTAATACATGTTTAGCAACACAACCAGACACATCTTACATAAGTAACCATTATAAAACGTGTCAATGTTCTCGTGCACATACATAATAAAGGTCTAGAAACACAACCAGACACATTTTACATGTACATCAGCAGTATAAAACGTGTCAACGATCTCTAGCACATACCTAAAAAAGGTCCAGCAACACAACCAGACATATCTTACATAAATAACCAATATATAAATCGTGACAACGTTCTCGTGCACAACCCCATAATAAAGGTCCAGCAACACAATCACACACATCTTACATACATTACCAGTATAAAACGTGTCAACGTTCTCGTGCACATCCTTGATAGAGGTCCAGAAACACAACCAGACGTATCTTACATACATTACCAGTAAAAATCGTGTTAACGTTCTCGTGCACAACCTCATAATAAAGGTCCAGCAACACAATCAAACACATTTTACATACATCAACAGTATCAAACGTGTCAACATTCTCTGGCACATACCTAATAAATGTCCAGCAACACAACCAGACATATCTTACATAAATAACCAATATAAATCGTGTCAACCTACTCGTGCCCATACCTAATAAAGGTCCAGCAACACAACCAGACATGTCTTACATAAATAACCAATATAAATCGTGTCAACGTTCTCGTGCACATACATAATAAAGGTCCAGCAACACAACCAGACATATCTAACATACATTACCAGTATAAATCGTGTCAACGTTCTCGAGCACAACCCCCATAATAAAGGTCCAGCAACGCAATCACACACATCTTACATACATTACCAGTATAAAACGTGTCAACGTTCTCTCGCACATACCTAATAAAGGTCCAGCAACACAACCAGACATATGTTACATAAATAACCAATATAAATCGTGTCAACGTTCTCGTGCACACCCATTATAAAGGTCCAGCAACACAACTAGACATGTCTTACATAAATAATCAAGAAACGTGTCAACGTTTTCGTGCACACCCCTATTAAAGGTTCAGCAACACAATTACATACATCTTATATACATTACCAGTATAAATCGTGTCAACGTTCTCGTGCACAACCCTAAAATTAAGGTCCAGCAACACAATCACACATATCTTACATACATTACCAGTATAAATCGTGTCAACGTTCTCGTGCACACCCGATAATAAAGATCCAGCAACACGATCACACACATACATACATCACCAGTATAAAACGCGTAAACGTTCTCGTGCACATACCTAAAAAAGGTCAAGCAGCACAACCAGATATATCTTACATAAATAACCAATATAAATCATGTCAACGTTCTCTAGCACACCCCATAATAAAGGTCCATCAACACAACCAGATATATCTTACATACATCACCAGTATAAATCGTGTCAACGTTCTCGTGCACACCCATTATAAAGGTCCAGCAACACAAGCAGACATGTCTTACATAAATAACCAATATGAAACGTGTCATCAACGTTCTCGTGCTCACCCCTATTAAAGGTTCAGCAACATAATTACACACATCTTACATACATCACCAGTATAAAACGTGTCCACGTTCTCGTGCACATACCTAATAAAGGTTCTGCAACACAACCAGACATATCTTACATAAATAACCAATATGAAACGTGTCAACGTTCTCGTGCACACCCATATTAAAGGTTCAGCAACATAATTACATACATCTTACATACATCACCAGTATAAAACGTGTCAACGTTCTCGTGCACATACCTAATAAAGGTCCAGCAACACAACCAGACATATGTTACATAAATGACCAATATAAATCGTGTCAACGTTCTCGTGCACACTCTATTATAAAGGTCCAGCAACACAACCAGGCATATCTTACATAAATAACCAACATAAATCGTGTCAACGTTCTCGTGCACATCCTTAATAAAGGCCCAGAAACACAACCAGACATATCTTACCTACATTACCAGTATAAATCGTGTCAACGTTCTCGTGCACATACCTAATAAAGGTCCAACAACACAAACAGACATATCTTACATAAATAACCATTATGAAACGTGTAAACGTTCTCGTTCACATCCCCAATAAACGTCCAACAACACAACCAGGCATATCTTACATACATCACCAGTATAAATCGTGTCAACGTTCTCGTGCACATCCCATTATAAAGGTCCAGCAACACAATCACACACCTCATACATACATTACCAGTATAAAACGTGTCAACGTTCTCGTGCACATACCTAATAAAGGTCCAGCAACACAACCAGACATATCTTACATACATCATCAATATAAATCGTGTCAACGTTCTCGTGCACACCCATTACAAGGTCCAGCAACACAACCAGACATCTCTTACATGAATAGCCAATATGAAACGTGTCAACGGTCTCGTGCACATCCTTAATAAAGGCCCAGCAACATAACCAGACATTTCTTACATACATTACCAGTATGAATCGTGTCCGCGTTCCCGTGCACACCCCATAATAAAGGTCCAGCAACACAATCAGACATATCTTACATACGTCACCAGTATAAATCGTGTCAACGTTCTCGTGCACACCTCTAATAAAGGTCCATCAACACAACCAGACACATCTTACATAAATAACCAATATAAAACGTGTCAACGTTTTCTTGCACGCAACAAATAAACATCAGCAACACAACCGCACACATCTTACATACATCACCAGTATAAATCGTGTTAACGTTCTGGTGTACATCCATAATAAAGGTTTAGCAACATAACCAGACACATCTTACATACAAAACCAATATAAAACGTATCAACGTTCTCGTGCACTCCCATAATAAAGGTTCAGCAACATAACCAGATACCTGTTACATACACCACCAATATAAATCGTGTCAACGCACTCATGCATATCCCTAATAAAGGTCCAGTAACACAACCACACACATCTTACATGCATTACCAGTATAAAACGTGTCAACGTTCTCGTATACACATCTAATAAAGGTTAAAGAACATAACCAGTCACCTCTTACATACATCACCAGTATAAAACGTGTCAACGTTCTTGTGCACACAGCTTATAAAGGTTTAGCACACAACCAGACACACCTCACATAAGTTACCAATATAAATCGTGTCAACGTTCTCGTGCACATAGTTAATAAACATCCAGCAACGCAACCAGACACATCTTACATAAGTTACCAATATAAAACGTGTCAACCTTCTCGTGCACATACCTCATAAAGGTCCAGCAACACAACCAGACAGATCTTAAATAAGTTACCAATACGAAACGTGTCAACGTTCTCGTGCACATTCCTAATAAAGGTTTAGAGACATAGCCAGACATATATATCTTACAAACAGTACCAATATAAAACGTGTCAACGTTCTCGTGCACATACCTCATAAAGGTCCAGCAACACAACCAGACAGATCTTACATAAGTTACCAATATGAAACGTGTCAACGTTCTCGTGCACAACCCTAATAAAGGTTTAGAAACATAGCCAGACATATCTTACAAACAGTGCCACAACCAGATTTGTCTTACATATATTACCAGTATATAGGTGTCAGCGTTCTCGTGCAAATCCTTAATAAAGGTCAAGTAACATAACCAGACACATCTTACATGCATTTCCAATTGATAAAACGTGCCAACGTCCTCGTGCACATTCCTAATAAAGGCATAGAAGCATAACAAGACACGTCTTACATACATCACCAGTATAAAATGTCAACGTTCTCGTGCACGTCAAGAATACATGTTTACATTACCAATAGCCAGACACATCTACACCTTGCACCAGTAACAAGCATGCCAGCGTTCTCGTACACGTCAAGAATAAACGTATCTACCAATAAGCAGACACTTCCTAAATACAAACTAGTTCACGTTCTCGTGCACGTCAAGAATAAGATATATAGCAATAACCAGACACTTCCTACATACATCATCGGTAACAAAAAGGTCAACGTTCTCGTGCGCGTCAAGAATAAAGGTACATTTCAATAACCAGACATTTCCTACATCATGCACCAGCAACAACGTGTCAACGTTCTCGTGCACGTCAAGTATAAAGGTACATACCAATAACCAGACACTTCCTATATTATGCAGTAGTAACAAACGTGTCAACGTTCTCGTGCACATCAAGAATAAAGGTACACACCAATAACCAGACACATCCTACATCATGTACCAGTAACAAACACGTCAACGTTCTCGTGCATGTTAAGAATAACGGTAAATACCAATAACCAGACACATCCTACATCATGTACCAGTAACAAACACGTCAACGTTCTCGTGCATGTTAAGAATAACGGTAAATACCAATAACCAGACACATCCTACAACATGTACCAGTAACAAACACGTCAACGTTCTCGTGCATGTTAAGAATAACGGTAAATACCAATAACCAGACACTTCCTACAACATGTACCAGTAACAAACTCGTCAACGATCTCGAGCACGTCAAGAATAAAGGTACAGACCTATAACCAGACACTTTCTACATCATGCAGCAGTAACAAACACGTCAACGTTCTCGTGCACGTCAAGAATAAAGGTACGTACCAATAACCAGACACTTCCTACATCATGCACCAGTAACAAACTCGTCAACGTTCTCGTGCATGTTAAGAATAAAGGTACGTACCAATAACCAGACACTTCCTACATCATGCACCAGTAACAAACACGTCAACGTTCTCGTGCATGTTAAGAATAAATGTACGTACCAATAACCAGACACTTCCTACATCATGCACCAGTAACAAACACGTCAACGTTCTCGTGCACGTCAAGAATAAAGGTACGTACCAATTACCAGACACTTCCTACATCATGCACCAGTAACAAACACGTCAACGTTCTCGTGCATGTTAAGAATAAAGGTACGTACCAATAACCAGACACTTCCTACATCATGCACCAGAAACAAACACGTCAACGTTCTCGTGCATGTTAAGAATAAAGGTACATGCCAATAACCAGACACAACCTACATCATGAACCAGAAACAAACACGTCAACGTTCTCGTGCATGTTAAGAATAAAGGTACATGCCAATAACCAGACACAACCTACATCATGAACCAGAAACAAACACGTCAACGTTCTCGTGCATGTTAAGAATAAAGGTACATGCCAATAACCAGACACAACCTACATCATGAACCAGAAACAAACACGTCAACGTTCTCGTGCATGTTAAGAATAAAGGTACATGCCAATAACCAGACACAACCTACATCATGAACCAGTAACAAACACGTCAACGTTCTCGTGCATGTTAAGAATAAAGGTACATGCCAATAACCAGACACAACCTACATCATGAACCAGAAACAAACACGTCAACGTTCTCGTGCATGTTAAGAATAAAGGTACGTACCAATAACCAGACACTTCCTACATCATGCACCAGTAACAAACACGTCAACGTTCTCGTGCATGTTAAGAATAAAGGTACATGCCAATAACCAGACACAACCTACATCATGAACCAGTAACAAACACGTCAACGTTCTCGTGCATGTTAAGAATAAAGGTACATGCCAATAACCAGACACAACCTACATCATGAACCAGAAACAAACACGTCAACGTTCTCGTGCATGTTAAGAATAAAGGTACATGCCAATAACCAGACACAACCTACATCATGAACCAGAAACAAACACGTCAACGTTCTCGTGCATGTTAAGAATAAAGGTACATGCCAATAACCAGACATTTCCTACATCATGAACCAGAAACAAACACGTCAACGTTCTCGTGCATGTTAAGAATAAAGATACGTACCAATAACCAGACACAACCTACATCATGAACCAGAAACAAACACGTCAACGTTCTCGTGCATGTTAAGAATAAAGGTACGTACCAATAACCAGACACTTCCTACATCATGCACCAGTAACAAACACGTCAACGTTCTCGTGCATTTTAAGAATAAAGGTACATGCCAATAACCAGACACAACCTACATCATGAACCAGAAACAAACTTGTCAACGTTCTCGTGCACGTCAAGAATAAAGTGATATACCAATTACCGTACACTTGCTAAATCATGCACCAGTAACAAACTTGTCAACGTTCTCGTGCAAGTCATGAATAAGAAATACATGTATGCCAATAACCAGACACATCTAACATACATCACCTGCAACAAATACGTCAACGTTCTCGTGCACGTCCAAAACAAAGGTATAATCACATAAACAGACACTTCCTACATCACCAGCAAAGAAAAGAGCCAACGTTCTCGTGAACGTCCAGTATAAAGATATGAAAATATATAAGGGTCTGCCGCAGCGGGGATTGTCTTCGGAGACTTACTGAGAGAAATAGACGAAAAGCTATATAAACCCCTTTTTCCTATGACACGTTTTTCGTAAACGTACAAAGATTATTAAAAGTGCATACATTGAGCCCCATTTTCCCACGATACCTTTTTTGTACCTAGATTACAAGTTATGTACAGTCTGTTGAGGGCATCTGATGTAAATACTTTAGTACAAACAATTCCATCTTAAATAATTATTCGGGGATTTTCATGTGCAGTTCCATCCTATTTGGTCACAGGGTTGCGGAGAATTTGCTTAGGACAGACTTACAGAAATAGACGCAAAAGCCATCAGGGCGGCACGAAATTCCCAAATCTACCCAAATCTACCCAAATCTTACCCAAATCTACCCAAATCTACCCAAATCTAACCCAAATCTACCCAAATCTACCCATATCTTACCCAAATCAAGCAAACTGTTCGACATATTCCAGTTTTTAGTTACAGAAAAAAAGAAAACAAATGTTTCTTAACAATAATATCGTCGGTGTTAAAGCAAAACCTAATTAGTTTCTCAACATTTTGATTTTTAGATATTCGCTAATGGCTCTTTAAGCGTGACATGTCAGAGTGTTAAGGACATATTTCCGTATTGTGGCCCCAGATCTATTATGTGTCATGCACGGATCCTGATTTTTTCCCTGTGTTTTCTGGGTGGCCGACTGCCTTGGCGCAAAAAAAAAAATACAAATTTTCAAGTTCGAGGGAAGCACAACCTTGGGTCCACGTATTGGTGTAAATTATAAAAGCTGTGACAAATTACTCGATCTAATCCAGGTTGAGAAGTTTGTGATATCATCGTTACAACAGTTAATCCGATATGATTGTCAGAATAATTTAACCTTTTCCCCAAATGAACCCTTTATGTGCCTTACAGAAAACAATAACAACAAAACAAAGACAAACTCTGAGGCAAGAGACCAAAATGCTGATAACCGGTATTTTCATATTTTGCCTCAATATTGTCTTCGTTATATAAGAATTCTTACTTTGCTCAGGACAATTCTAGAACTACAATAGATCTAAATCTAATTCCACAAAAATTAATTTCCACAAATACAGAACATATGATCATATAGATATCGGGAATATGTTCGAAATAGTCTCATTAGATTTGGGTAGATTTGGGTAAGATTTGGGTAAGATTTGGGTAGATTTGGGTTAGATTTGGGTAGATTTGGGTAGATTTGGGTAAGATTTGGGTAGATTTGGGTAGATTTGGGAGTTAGTTTTCCCATGAAATGTTTTATTGTTCATGAATTAGGCTATAAATAGTGTATGGTTCAGAACATCTAATTTATGAATTGAGTTCAAAATGTCAATAATTTCTCATCATTAAATGAAAAGAAAATATATAGGGGAAAAATAATTTCTACATTAATGCCCATTTTTCCGTGACACAGCCTCAAATTGAGAAACTGTGGGAATTGTCTCTTGAAAATATTCCAGGGAGTACATAATATATTATAATGAAGTCCACTCTTTGTCAATTCATCACCGTTTCGTTCAATTTTGTACATTTCTCCATCAACATTCCATTGCATAGACTGTCAAAAACCCGTGAACGAATCCGTTGAAAAATGCGTGATCGAGGTCTAGGACAAAAAGGAATATCGACTTTTGACTGCAAACCGCTTCTATTGTTTTTGAGGCATGCTTGATTAACCCAGCTATAAAGTATTTCTATTGTTTAATCGAACGAAACTTTACTACTTCCTATTTTGAAAACATGTGTATATATAGAGAAAATTATGTAACTTGGGGCTCTAGGCCTACCTTTTCCATAATGTTTTCTCACATTGTATCTGAGTAAAGTTTAACCTATTTCCTGACAACGAAATTTCAGAGGTAGGCCTATAATCACCCAATACGAAAAAGCGGTTGATCTACAAGTTTTGTAGGTCTACTATATAGGCCTAGAGATCTAGGTCGACATCTAAAAGCGAAGACTAGCTCTAACTTCTAAACACTGTGGGGAAAAAAACGAGAAAATAATGGCTTCTAGCTTTTTCTTATTTTCCAACACCGCCTCTGTGTAACAGTACTTACCTTTATAAGAAGATTAAGGGAAGGGTTTTTAATGACTCAGTTATCAATTAGGCTAGGCCTACCCGAACTAGGCCTAGACTTTGGAAACCAACATTTTCTTCTTTTGCCTCGATATTTTCTCCGCTTTATCGTAAAATAATCCCTTTTTTTCTGTTATCAGCAGCTGTAATTTAGTCGGAAGCAGCTTAACAAACTTTCAGATTTCATTCGAGATGTAGAACGAGTTTGTTAGGCTACATCGATATTCGAGGGGTTTTGGAAGTTGCCAACAGAAATCGTCGAGAGAAAAGAGAGAAAGAATTGCTAGATTATGCCTAGCAAGCCTTTTGAACATGCATATTATGAGAAAGCTCACCGTGAGCTTAGCCTATAAGAGTCACAGACGGCAAAAAAAGAGACTTGTCAATTTGAAATTCTTTGCAGACAAAAATGTAGCCTGTATTGCTGGAAATAATTTGTGTGAATAGAGCAAAGGCAATGTTGATGCAAAAAGAAAACAGTTCAAAATACATTTGAAAATTATGAGCTTTTTTCTGTTGTCTCAATGTTTTTTATGCCTCATCTCTAGGCTTTAAGATACGTTCAAGCCAGTCGTATTTGGGAAAGGGTTAAGTCGTATTTGGGAAAGGGTTAAATATAGACGACAAAAACGAATCTATGGATTGTTTTGGAAAAAAAAACGAAAGTCACATGTCCCTGTTATAATATTTTTATATAATATTTAACATAATGTATAAGATATGAACTAACTAACGGCGAAGAATACCGTGGAAGGCTACAATAAAAATCAAAGTACTGAAAGTACTGTGGGAAAGCAAATTTGCTGGTTATGTCTAAAGGCCTTTCTAGTTGTTAGCAATATGAATTACACGGAGTTTGATAAAAGTAATTAATTGAATTTGATTCTTTAGAAAGTTACAAAATACAAATTATGAAAGGATAATGTCTGTTCCATATCAGCACAATATACTGAACAAAAGAGAAAAATTTACGCTGCAAGATTTCTTGTTTCTGAAAAAGTATCGAACTAAAAGCCTGATTTTATTTTTACAATATTTCCATGGCATTCGGCAATCGTTTTGTCGAAGTTTCATTGCCTTGTCTCCTTTAATGTCAGAGTTACGGCCCTTAATGCATTTACAGCTAATTTCATCTGATGCCACATACGCGCGATAAACGATTCATTATTTTTACGGAATTGGTCATATCCGGGTTGCCAAAAAACCCACAAAACATCTCTCTTATCACTTGTAGCAAGCTCTAAAATAAAGGTCTAATCTGTCAATTTTGTGAATTACCCCCCTTTGACATAAACAAATAGGGAATTTAAAATGTTTGATATTCATAAATTGCACACCTGAAAAACGGACCCCTGTCACACTTAAAGGGTCCGTTTTTCATCCCCATAATTAAGATCAACAAAACGTTTAGTGTTTGGCACAACCAAGTCAATGAACGATGCGAAGCACATTCATTTGATTTCTTTACTTGTTGAATTTAGAAGAAATATGACAAGCAATGTATGTGTAAAGTTTTAACTTTTGTTCAGTATACTATGGTAGGTTCTATAAAGTTTCTATGGAAAATCCAATTGCCGAAAACATAGTGCTGTTTTAACTCATTTCGGGCACTAATTTTCAATAAAATGTTATAAGGAAATGATGTAGAAAGCAAAAAATTGGAAGGCATGTGGTCTTGGGTCCTCTCCAAACAGGGACTGGGAGAGCAGAGCCTCCTATCCGGGGGCCGAATTCTCCCAGCCGAAAACGACTATAAGGCATTCTAGCACTCTATATGTTCTCCTATACCCAATGTCATGTTCTGAAGTAGGTTGACGTGAACTTTTGCAAAATTCGGTACATTGGACAAGTTTCCACTAAGACCCCCCCCCCCCACACACACACACACACAACAGCCTCCGGAAGTCGTCCTTACAGGCAAAAGGCGAAATTTTTAAACTGGGAACGGTTGACTGTAAATCAAATAAAATAACCGGCTATCCGGCTATCAACGAATTCATTCAATTTCATAGTTTTTGTTCCACTTAAAACTTCTCTTTATCACTGTATATTGAATGCACGTGCGCTTAATCGCTGTATATTGAATGCACGTGCGTCGTCATCGATTTCTCCGCATTTTTTGGGAGCCTCGTTTTGAAAATGTCGATTTGTTATTATTTTTAGTAACAATTCACATGTATACAATGTTAATTTCCCATAAACCCATTGTTTGCCTCCGGAAGTTAATCAGAGTCTTCTCTGATGAAAATTCGCTCTTCGATTTTTGGATGTCGCTATTTACATCAGAGCGCTGTCCAATTCAAAAACAAAAGGAAATTCCGACACAAGTTATGTCGCTGTGTCGGAATTTTCTTTTGTGTTTGACTGGGACAGCGTTCCGTTGTAAATAGCGACATCCAAGTATCATCGAGCGAATTTTCATCAGAGAAGTCTCGGATTACCGGAAGTGTTCTGCGGGTACGGACTAAAACATAAATGAAAGGAGTCTATACCCTAATTAGAATGCATTTGATCTCTGAAAACTACATGTCTTACTTGCTAAAACATGTGTTCCGTAACTACTTTATCCCTTTCCCAAATAAGACCGGGTTTGACAGCCCGTAAAGAAAATGTTCGGGGGAATATTGGGATGAAAGAAGAAACTGCTGATAATCAGAATTTTCTATTTTAACCTCGATATTGTCTTTGGTATTATCTACAAATAGTTCTAATTTTATCTAGGTATATACCAATTTTGTCGTCTGCTACGGCTTTTTTTTATTTTGACCAATCTGAAATGTTTCTATTTGGGAAATGGTTAACATACCAACAATATAAATTGATTTGATTCTATGTATGCCTATTCATCTGGATCTATATCTATAGATTAAAAAGTTAACACCGTTTTTTAAACCAAGTGGTGAAAGGATTGCTAGTCTGATTTCTATGCATTTTGAGCATATCATCACATATTCTGGTTTCCCAGATTTCTACTTTCGCTTTGAAATGCCTAGCTACACGCAAATACTAGCAAGGCCTATTAGACAAGATGTCTATGTCATTAACCTTAAAATACCCACTTAGTTGATCAATCAATTATTGTGAACGCGATTAAATGCATGGCTTATCGAAAATCATTGTTTAGTTTCGGACATCAAAACGTGTAAGAATTTGGGCATAGAAAGATTCTAAAAATAGACGTGTCCTAGTTCCTATTTTTAGCGCTTGAAGTGGGTCGCATATTTCATAGTTCAGTAAACTTGACTGACCCATTTTCAACGAAAGATATTGGACTGGCTATTGAACCGTAATGAAAGCAAATTACTACGTGATCGTTTCTCCTCTTTTAACACATGTTTAATTGAATGTTTTATCATCGGTCACACAATTGAATATCTTATGTACAACTATAGAATTCAGTATTGAATATTCGAAAGGTTGTTCTTGTCATTGATCTTTGCTTTTGATAGAACTATTTATAGTGAGGAGGACCGGGAGATGTTGTGTGGTATGCAGAGAATGTAAAAGTGCAGAGAATCACGACTGCAATGAAAAGCAAATTTTGCAAATTTGCTTTCCAACAATTGCAGAATGCCTGAAGTCTGGTCAATCAGTTTATTCATTAAGTGACGGGTTTGAAAATAATTTAAAGCAGAGAGGACGAAAACACCGCCAGGAATTTTATGGGTGTAGTGGATAAATAGCCTATCGGCTAAGCAGCTACCGATAAAAAGCTATTGGCAAGCAAGCACGATTCTGTTTGCTCGCAAAACTTCTTTATTAGGTGCTGTTTTTAATAACCCATCGCACCAATCCATGACATTTTTACACTTTCTCTGCTTGAAACCAAATACAAATGAATCTATCACACATTGATAACATATTTATTGAAGATTTTCTGTAACTGTGTCGTTGTGGTGGTGTCACGTGCCACGGTGCTTCCCCGACGAGTAACTACATGTACATGCATATTAATGCTCCCCGAAAAAAATTCGGGGGAGCATATAGTCGCCACGCTGTCCGTCCGTCCGTCCGTCCACAGCCATATCTCGGCAACCCTTGGACCAAATTCAATGAAACTTCACAAGTGAACTCCCTAGGTCAATACCTAGAGACCCTTTTCTCCGTTTGTAAATTTAAGGCTGCGTCATGGAAAAAAGGGCCTTAGTGTAAAAATTAGTTTTTCTCATATTTCTCTTCATCTAAAGGGCAGAATTTAATGAAATTTTGTGCTCATGTAATAAATAGGATGTTCTAGACCATATTCTATAAATAATGTGTGTACAAAAAAGCCGTCATGGGAAAAGGGGGCTTAATGTATGATAGTTTTTAATTTGTGACAAACACTTATTCGGGGAGCATAATCCGTCTATGACGGCTCTTGTTTATCCTAGTTTCGAGAACACAACAAGAGCAACAACGGATAATTAGGAACACAACTGAATGAATCTTGATCAGACTGTGCGTATGCACAGGCTGATCTCGATCCATGTCACTGGTGGTGAACTCGGCCAAAGCGAGGGACGTTTTTTCGCGATCAATGTATTCCGTCGGTGTTGTTATAAAATATCGTAACTACGGCTTTATCGAAGCCGTAGTTACGAGACTTTATAACAACAACGACGGTTTGTCAAAACAAAACGGTAAACCAGGTCTGTTTTTAGAACAAGTTCATAGTCATTGGGAAAAAAATCTATAAACTCACATTTAAACGCAAAATATCTATACCTTGATGTAGCGAAAATGGTTTTAGTTCACCACCAGTGCATGTGTGTGTTCTCAAATGCCATAAGTGACATTTCGTCAGATCGTTCGATGCTCATATGAACTAGATCCAGCTACATGACCATTACGATTATATGAGTTTGGGAATACACAAAACAGTAACAGAAATTCTAGGACAACATTTCATGGACTGCATCGCAGAAGCTCTTTGCTCCTTTTCCCACCATGTTTCTGTAGCAGAAGCTGACGGACAGTCGGACACAGTTCTTCCAGCTACCAGATGGCGATGTGCTGAAAAAATAGGGAAAACAAATAAATATGAACCCTCGGGCAAACGGGACCTTCTAAGAAGTTCATTAAACCATTTCGAGAAACTGATTAGACTTTTAAGGTGTCAACCAATAACCAATGGTCAACCATTTGGAAAATGAACGTAAAGTAAGATAGGAAAAACAGTACAATCAAGATCCAGAAAATTACCTTAGAGTGAAAAGGTGCTATCCTGGTCAGTCTGTAAAGTCAGCACATACTGACTAGGGTCGATTCTTATCACACTTCCCAGAAGGTCCGTTTTAGCATGACCGGTCTTAATAAAGAAGTAAATAATTAAGATACATGTGCAACACACTCATAGTAAAGTTCCTGGAAATCTTATGTTCGTTGAATCTCTGACAAAATTGATATCAGGTACCGGTGTTTTGGTTTTATCTGCATTTTAACTATATGCGATTTCGAAAACCATTAAATCTAGACAAAGAAAAGAAATTGTCCTATAAGTGTGTGTTTTTTTTCTATTTGTATAGACGGGACTTGATTCTCAGTGGTAGTTCGAGATAACAGGTTTCCAGGAAATGGTAGTAAACTGTGTCCAACCTTGGTCCTGTGATAAAGTTGACTTTATATTTCGTCACGGCCAGATCCAGCAGTTTTGTCGAGTCTATCAAGGGGGGTAACTCTAGCCAAACAAATATACCGCCAACAGGCTTATCGAACTTTACGGATTCGTGCAGGTTGTTTACGAGGGTGTCGCATAGAATGTCTATTCGTTCCTGGAATATAATTAGTGGAGAGTCAAAACCTCGTAACTACAGCTTGACAAAGCTGGAGTTACGAGGTTTTGATCCTCCCAATTGACGGATTCGTGCAGGTTGTTTACTAGGGTGTCGCATAGGATGTCAATTCTTTCCTGAAATAAAATATATCGTCGGTTTTCATCGAAAACCTCGTAACTGCAGCCTAAAACAAGAAAAGTGGCTGAAGACAATTTTCAATGTGATGATTTTCTTTCTACTAATCTATGAATTTTTATGTAAAATCGTAATGTATTTTGGGAATTGAAGAAATGACTTGTCACATTTTCATAACATTTCCAATGCTTTTTTATCTTCAGGGCGTCAAAAAGCGTCTTTGTGTGGGTAATTAAAGCCAACAAACAGGTAGTATACCGGTATGCGTTGTTCCCAAAATTCGTATAAAAGCAAAAAAATAATGAAAGCTCGATTATGCCTTATAAATAGGCCTAATTTATTTATTAGGCCTACCTTACCCCATATTCTTTGCGCAGCTCCTTTAGATGTTTTTGAAATAAACTATCCCTCAAGGCCGTCGTCATTATTTTAGATGTATAGTGGTTGAACGAACCGCCACTCATTGCTGTAAAACTGAAACGAAGTGATACACTGGCGGTGAACTCGGCCAAAGTGAGGGACGTTTTTCGCTACAACTTGGTACAGATATTTTGCATTTAAATGTGAGTTCAAAGATCTGATTGAATAGATTTTCTAATAACGATGAATTTGTTCTAAAAATAGACCGAGTTTAACGATATGTATTGACAAACCGTCTGTGTTGTTATAAAATCTCGTAACTACGGCTTAATCGAAGCCGTAGTTACGATAATTTATAACAACTCCGACGGAATACTATGATCGCGAAAAAACGTCCCACGCTTTGGCCGAGTTCACCACCAGTGTATTACTTCGTGCTTACTTTTTATGTTCATATTATAATACATGTATGTGTTTAAAAAGAGTAAAGCACAAGCGGTATTTGTCTAAAATGACTTTCAACTCTTCTTAAATGATATCTAACGTTTGGTTTTGAAGCATTCAAATACAAAAAACCCCGTGATTTTGCACTTCCCTTTTTAAACGGCGCATCATTAGGCAAACTTTAACAAAAAAGTGACACATTACAGATAGTAACCATAAAACTGAAGATATCAATCATATCACGATTTAAGACCAAATAATTTTAACCCTTTCCCAAACGGCGGAAAATTAGCGTAATCTAATTCAAGAACTGCTGTAGACAACATAATTAATGTAAATAAAGATAGAATCCGTACACAATGTAGCACAGAAAATATTGAGGCAAAAGGAGAAAATGCTGTTTATCAGCATTTTCATCTTTTGCCCCAATGTTTTCACAAGCCTTTTTTCTATTTGGGTCGGCAAAACCAGTTCTTGTTCTGGGAAAGGGTTAACACATTACCAAACGACAAAATTTTAGGGTGGTCCAAATTCAAAGATCCTGCAGACGACAATTTCAAGTGAATGGAATTTTTAATTTTTAGGTCTTTTTGGATGGAAAACATTGTGGGAAATGAAGAAATTGCTTGTCACAAGCAATTTCTTCATTTTCCACGATGTTTTCCATAGCCATTATTTTGAGGGGAATCAAAAGGAGTCATTGTGTGGTAATGGGTTAAGACGAAGTAGAAAAATCTCTTTGAAATTAATGATGATAATAATAATAAATAATATCTTACGATTTCTCAAGGCATTTCATCACCCTAGTCGGAGCCTCTATCCACCCTAACCTTAGTCCTGGACCCAGAATCTTAGAGAAGGTACAGTTAGATACTACATGACCTTCGTAATCTGGATCTGATCTGTAACGTTACGAAAGTAATTAACTCATGTAATATTTTGATTATTTAAAGTGACATTTCAGAATTTTTTGTCATAAATTTTACTTTTATTTTTTATCTCAAAGAGCATATTTCCTTATGAAAATTCTGAAAATTTCAAGCCAAAATATTGCGCCGTTTACGATAAATGTATATTTTTGTGTTAAAATCGAACAAATTGTTGTGGACAACAATTCGGATTTATATGCAATTTATCGATTATGTCTCAACTTTAAATGCGTGTTTCTCGCTTATTGGCAACAACTTAAAAAAAACTAATAGTATTTATACTCATTAGAATAACCAATCTTGGCATCAAGACATACTTTAAAAAATTGAAATTGGAATGAAATGTCCCTTTAAGTTCCTAACCTTACATAGTTTTGATTCCAACAAAAAGAAGGCGCTGGCAAACATTAAGAGAAAGGGATAAATTTCGCATTTCTATTGTTATTCTTATGGTGATTAACCATTAACCAGCACTTCGTGCTCAGGTGAGCTATTGTGATCGCCTTTTGTCCGTCGTCCGTCCGTCTGTATGTCCGTCCGCCCGTCCGTCTGTCAACAACTTGGTGTTTACACTCTAGCATCTACAAATATAAGCCAATCTTAAGTAAACTTGGTCAAAACATGTATGACCATGAGCTCTTAGATGAGTTCGAATTTGGGTCAGATCAGTCCGGAGTTATCTGCCCTTGAATGTAAAAAATAGCTACTTTTGACATTGTTTACACTCTAGCATCTACAAATATTGACCAATCAATACAAAAGTTGGACACAATGTTGGTGACTATAAGATCTCGGATGAGTTCGATTTTGGGTCAGATCAGACTAGAAAGTCAGGAGTTATCTGCCCTCAAACTTGACAAAATTGTCGTTTTTGACCGTTTTCGACTTTGTTTACACTATAGCTTCTACAAATATTGACCAATCAAGACAAAACTTTAACACAATATTAGTGAACGTAAGATCTTGGATGAGTTGGATTTTGGGTGAGATCGGACCAGAAAGTCAGGAGTTATCTGCCCTTGAATGTAAAAAATAGCTACTTTTGACATTGTTTACACTCTAGCATCTACAAATATTGACCAATCAATACATAAATTTGACACAATGTTGGTGACCATAAAATCTGGAATGAGTTTGAATTTTGCTTTGATCGGAATAGATTTTCGATTTTGTTTTTACTCTAACAACCACAAAATTAATGTTGACAAATCAAGACAAAACTTTGATCTTGGATATAATGGTTAATCACCATAAGATCATGGATGAGTTTGAACTCCAGCACAATTAGACAAGCAGTTGCTGAGTTATCTGCCATTGAAAATGAAAAAATTCTCGTTTTTGTCTTTGTTTTCACTCTTTACAACCAGATATATTGACCTATAAAGAGGAAACAGGGACATAATGTCGATGACCATAAGTTTGTTTTCAGTCTTAATGTCACAAATATTAATTGATTCAAACATAACTGTGGCTCATATCATCTTGGTTCAGGTGAGCGATATAGGACCATCATGGTCCTCTTGTTTTTTTAAAGTGTTCTATTCTACACTTGGGGACATCTTATTGTGAACTCTCAGTTGTCTACATTTCTTTGAATTTTCTCCGTTCAAAAAATTTGGAAACGGTTAAACTATTTAAACAAAACAAACCTATCATCGTAATAGAACAATCTCTTGGGACAGTTTCCTTCTGTAAAGTGCAGCAAGTTATATACATCTTCTGCTAGTAGCATTACATTGTACTTTCTGGCTAACTTCACCAAGTCTCTAGATCGCTCTGAAATGACCAAAGAAATTGTTTGTTTAAGGTGGTCCACCCCTAATGAGATTCACGCGATTATTCAATTGATTGTGATGTAAATTATAAGATTTAGAATTATTGTTATTTAGAGATGCGAGGGTGCTTCAAAATGTTTTAATCCTCACAAAGAAAGAGAAAGATATTTGGATTTCAACTTCTTTATTTGGCAACATAGTCCACTTCTTACTCCACGCACTTGTTTCATCTAGTGTTTTGTTACTAATACTAAAGCTAGTCCACCCTTAATGAGATTCATGCGACGTCGGAATTCTTTGTACGACGTAGTTAACATTCTTTACGTTTACGACGGGGCCCGAATATGCGGTCCGAATAGTTTCGACGCAGTGAGAACCTCAAAAGGGGTTGACTTAAAATTGACGAAACTAGTCCCTGATATATAGATCTAGATATCAACGTCTTGCAACATCTAATAAGAGACCATTTAAAGCACATTAAAACTTACTCTCTAGCATACAATAACCTTTCGGGTTGTTAAATGTTGGCACTGTGTATACAAAACTCCAGAACGGTGACTTTAAGTTGTTGGTAGTTGTTGGTTTATGTTTGATGATCAATTCTTCTAAAATATCTACTCGTATACCTTCATTGTCTGTGGGAACTGTAACGGAAGAAAAGATTATGGAGGGTTAGTAAATCGTTTGCGATATCGTGAAAATACTTGACAAAGTAAGAGGCCATAGTAAAAAAACAAAAAACAAAAAAAAAACAGAAAAAAAACCCCATTGAAACTGAAGATTGGAATTCGCCCATCCAATTTTCGAAGAAGTAGAAAAAACTGCACCGTATTTGACTCAAAGAGAACAAGATGTGTTTGTGAAACGCTAAGGCCCCCGAAAATGTTAATATTAAGTTTTCATGTTAAGTTTTCGGAATGACAGACGGACAATGGTAAAACAATTAATATATCCCCATTACTTTTATACGGGGGCATACAAAAGAAGAAAAAAACACTAGATTTGTCTGTGAAATACGATATAAATGTTTGTGGAATGTCAGAGTCCATGTTACAGCCTTTTTGGTACAGCACCACCTTGATGTTTGATATCGATGCTTTTCAACAGAAACCTCGTAACTGCAGCTTGTTTTAAGCTGCAGTTAACAAGTTTTCGTTGAAAAGCGACGATATTTGACCTTCACATATGAGGCGTAACAGTGCGATGACTTAAGACATATGTGGGAAGGATTTAATGTTGAGATTTACCATCGAGATAACAATAAAAGCAAATTTACAGGGGTCCACAAAACGGAAGATGTCAAGTTTTTCTTCCAAAACCAAGTAGCTGCAGCTTAAAACAGGCTAAAATTACAGTGTTTTTGAAAAAAAGCAGAGAAGTTTTTATAAAAAACCTTGCCCAATGTTGTAGCAACTTATACAACATTGAATTTGATCTAATAGGTTATTCAACCATACAATATGATACCCATATTACTGTGTTGAGCTATGACACCGCAAAAAACTTTATGGTTGTGGTATTTTCGAATAATAAATGAGTTTTAACTCCACGCTCAACAATTTTTCATTCACATTGCCGCAGCTGGTTCATCTCACCATGTGCTCCTAGTATTTCTCGCGCCAGTACAAACACAACATCTGACTCTGCTCTTTCGCACCGATGATTCACATCCATTGGCGAAAGAATTTTTTCGAATGTAAGGATATTGGTTCGAACCCACAACCGTTGATTATTAGAATACCAACGTTACCAACTAACTACCTGCCCGGGTTCGGCTGTTATTACATGTAATCATTTCCCAAGCAAGAGCTGGTTTTGACGTCCCCAATAGGAAAAGCTTGGGAAAACATTGAGACAAAAGAAGAGACTAGGCCTACTGATAGTCAGTAGTTTCCCCTTTAATCTCAATAGTTTCTGAGCTATATCATACACGAAATTTATTTTTATCAACATTCATTTTGTCGTCTGCAGCAGCTTGCAAATCGGATTACCCTACAATTTTGTTGTCTGGGTGAGGGTAAAGAACATTTTGACATGGCAAGCTGAAATACATACCGGGAATAAGATTCATTCCCAGATCGTCTCTTAGTAATTTTGACGCGACAAAAAACGTGGGATCTTCTATAAACACGGGGGTATTAGGTTGAAACATGACTGTGGAGATTAGATGTAGACCCTGTGTGCAGCTCGCCGTCACAAATAAATCTTCGCTGGAAAAGGAATTAAAAGAAAGATGTGACTAAATGAAACATTAGTTAGGCTTCCCAGAGATATACTGTAGAAAAGTCGACTCTTTACAAATTGAAATTAAAATCCTTTCCCAATCTAAATAAATTCAGAAATTAACTTTTCAGTTACATTATGAAATAAGATGAAACCCTTTCCCAAACGAGACATGGTTTCGAAGTTACTGGCCTGGTAGAATATACGTGGAAAAATATTGAGTCAAAAGAAGAAAATACTGATAATCAGCATTTTCTCCTTTTACCTCAACATTTTCTGTTTTATCATACACACAACTGTATCAATTACAGTTCTGTCGCGCGTAGCAGCTTTTGAATTTGACAATCCTGACATTTGTACACATCCTCTGCTTCAGCATATTAGATAGCCTATCAGCCATGTAGGCCTACTAATAAATTTATTGAAAAATTTCTGCAATTGTTGCTGTTTATGTGTTTACGTGATTTCCAATCGTGATTGTAACAAAGATACAATTTTCTTTTTTTTCCTTTTTCTATAAATTCTCACCTATTCACGGGGTCCCCATATTCTTGGGTTAAGAATTTCGCCATTTCTTCACGGAAATCCGGATCTCCCCGTAATGGTCCATATTGAAACGTGTATTTTTCTTCTGATTTGTTTGACTGAAAAACAAACAAATAAACAAAGACATTCTAAATTAATTTAAAATCCAAACAATATGTTGTTGGTACTAATTTGAATCGTCTCGGTGAGACGATTTCAATGAGTACCCACAACGTAAGGTTTAATGAACAGCTAACGGAAAACCTAACGTAACGGTCCATATTGAAAGGTGTATTTTTCTTCCAAGTTTGTTTTACTGAAAAAAAAACCAGTCGAATGAGGATCGTCAAAATCAAGTCATGTTTAAGGAAGAATTAGAAATATTTAATTAACCAGTCAGTCAAACGAACAGAACAACAGAGCAAATACTTTTCAAATGATTCCTGATCTATCGGCACTGACCAATAATCGAAATGAAAGTCATTAATTTGGAGTAAAATTGTAGATCTCAACGGCTTATTACATATCCGTCATGGTGAAAGGGACCACCTGGCAAGTGTGAATAGGATATCGACCATAGTCAGTCTCCACGGACTGCACAGGCTTAGGCTATAATAAGATATAGACTGATCAATTTTCGCAATCTATATAGAATTGTGAATGTATTTTTTTTTATCTTACTAAAATGTTCATTTTCAAATTGCGACATTTGGTTGAACTGTACTGGGTCTGATCCGTTTTTCAAATATTGGTTTTATGGCTTTCCCAGATGGTATCTTTTGCTGTGACGGGTCACAATTTATACATATTATAAATGTAGTTTATAACCAATGATTATAGAATCTTGGTTCATACGTACTTACAAATTATTTCTACATTACTTCCTATCGACTTACTAGTGCGGTCTTCTTTATATTTGAGACTGAATCTGGAAAAATGTTCATAATAGTATTTGAGATCAATATGGGTCCAGATCAGCCTGTGCATACGCACAGTCTGATCAGGACCCATGTTGTTCTCCGAGAGCTTCTTTTTTGATCTGTAGTAACTAATAGATAATGGAATCTGATCAGACTTCACATGGGCTCAGTCTGGTATGGAAATAGTGTACATGTTACGATGTAGTCTCAAATTCTATAAAAGCCTCTTTTTCAGATCCTGGCCCATATATTTTGCTTATAGGACTACCTTTTACAATTGACTGAATGTTAAGGACTGGAATATGTAGCCCTTTACCAAACAAGAACAGGTTTTGGCATCTTGTTAAAAGAAAGTCGTGGTAAAACATGGAGGTAATTTAAAAGAAGAAATTGTCATCATTTTATCCCTATGTCGCATCTCTTTGTTTACTACATTAAATACAAATTATTAATATACTCTCTATTGGCATCCATCGTATGGTATTGGTCTGCAGCTGCTTTAAATTTTAGGTAGAATACCCGTAATGTGGCCATTTTGAGATTCATGAAACATCGGCTTAAATTATGAAGTGTCGTCGTTACGTATCCGAACCTATTCGGGTGCGGTCGCAAATGTTCGGTGGTGGAAAGTTCCACCGCCGAATAATTTCGACGTCGTCTGAATAATTCCTACGACGCGCGAATCTCATTAGGGGTAGACTACCTTAAAGTGACATTTCAGAATTTTTTGTCATAAATTTTACTTTTATTTTTATCTGAAAGAGCATAATTATTATTATTTCCTTACGAAAATTCTGAAAATTTCAAGCCAAAATATTGCGCCGTTTACGAGAAATTTATATTTTTGTGTTAAAATTGTACAAATTGTTGTGGACAACAGTTCGGATTTATATGCAATTTATCGATTATGTCTCAACTTTAAATGCGTGTTTCTCGCTTATTGGCAACAACTTCAAAAAACTAATAATATTTATACTCATTAGAATAATCAATCTTGGCATCAAGACATACTTTAAAAAATTGAAATTGGAATGAAATGTCCCTTTAAGAACAACATAAACTTTGTTTCGGAAAGAGTTAAGCGATGAATGCTACCAATTAGGCTTACTTTTAATATTCATGACCATACTGTAGGACATGACTTGAAATTAGATTCTAAACTGTGATCAAAGGGGGATTGAGAAACGACAAGAAGAGAGAATCACGCCGAGGGAAAAAGAAAAACAAAAATACGACGTCCGTTTACGGCTTCAAACATCAGCCCACTACGCCTTTTCATTGAGAGGAAAAAGTAAAAGCAAGAGAAAGAGAGAAAAGGAGAAAGAAATATAGACAAACTAATTACCAATTGCCGTTTCGTCGCCTCCAGCATCAATTCGCTACATCCCCTCAGTGTCTCAGCACCCGGAGCGCCCATCGCGAGGGGACAAAAATCGTCACCATGGATTGACTCGTCAAAAAATCCTAAATCCGCCAGTAAATCCTTGTGTTTTATCGACATTTTTGTTCACAAAACGTTTTTATTCCTTTTTTATCACTGTTTTATAAGTTCAGTATTAGGCTACAGTATACCTATTATTATGTAGCATTAAGGATTATTTACTTTCGTTTATCGGTTTTTCAATCGTGCTTTTTCGGCACAATCGGATTTTTATTCGTGTTTTCTCGACAATTTCCGCTGTACCAAGGGGGATCACTCATTATTCTATAGAGCCAATCCACGAACTGAGAATCATTGGAGTGAACACAACAGCCAGTCACGTGGTCAACCTCAGAACACGTTTGCTTTCGTAGTGGTCAAGCTCGTGGGAAATATTTCCATACGGATTTGGATTTAATCAAGTCTTCATAGTGACATAAGAGGGATAAAATGTGTTCATTTTGTTTTGAGAATGTTAATTGTACATAGACAAAAAGTGGTTGAGTTCCGGAATTATTATTACATAATTGCGTATATTAGAGAATTCCTGAATTTCCTTTGTCTGGGCTTCCCGCGTCTGGTAGCCAGTACAGAGTTATGGGGATCTCTAAGGAACGACCAAATAGGGAAACAAGCAGAGCGGAGTTGCTATGACCAAATGGACAACAATCAGCCAATGCATCTTTTAACACTGCACCAGATGCAACCACTCTTCAGATTTTAAATCGGTCTCAGACCGCTGGAGTGGAAAATGAATTTCTCCGGGTTGGTGGTTGCCCCTTCGAGGGCCCCCGTAATTCCCTTCACTCTTCAGGTTTTATATCGGTCTCAGACCGCTGGAGTGAGAGAATTTCCAACAGCTATATTGGGGTTGCCCCTTCGAGGGCCTCCGTAAAGGACTACAAGGGGGAAACGACAAGGACAGTGCTCTTTCAGATCACCAATGACAATATATCGAAAGAACCTGTCAAGAGAATATTCGTCCGTAGAAATTCAGCTGCAACACAAAGTCGTCAGCGAGAAAGGAAAGGGTTCCGTGCACTGATGAAAAGACTGATAACGGGTTTCAGGTCAACTCGAAATCAGAATCCCGAGCCCACTTATGTGTAGCAGAATAAACAGTACACATGGCGGTCCTTTACCTAACAGAACGAAGTTCATGTTATTTAACACAATTTCAGACTAGAGTACTCAAAACTCATCATATTATTATCTAGGACTAAGTCGTTCATGGAAAACGGATTGAATGATGCGATGTTTTGTAAAATTACAGCATCTTTATCAAGCAGAAGTTCGCCTGGAAGGTTAGGTTTACAAGGCTGTGAGGATTTTTGTCCTCGTTAAAATCATTAATTCTGAAAAGTTTATACTTCCAGAAAAGACTCTTTCTTTGCTTATACCTCTTGCAAAGATAAAGACTTATTTCTTTGTTATAAATACTTTGGTTTTATACCAGTAAATGTGATGGATTGTCTATTAATACACATCCAATATAGTAAATTGAGCTTACCGTAAACGGGGAAAAATCAGAGTTGGCTCACATATATAGTAATCACACTATCTAGAGGCTCAAAATTCTAACAAGAACTTAGATTCTGTTACAATACACCCTTTATTTATAAATATTGGGGACAATTTGGAGCATAAGCTCAGATTACTACATAATAGTGGTTTATTGCCGTTTGTATATAAACAGGCACTTTGAGACGAATAAATCGAGCCCGAAACTATGTAATAGCAACAAGGACCCACAACATTGATCATACCAAACAGAACAGATCACATAAAATCAGTAACAGAAACAGTATTTAAAGGAAAATATAGATATACATATTGAGGCGAAATTCGAAATTATATCAACATATCAGGGTAAAAACAAACATAAAGAAATACTGAAGAAATTAACAAATAACCAGTTAGTCATACAGAAGATATCTGAAAAGAGTCACTTTTAAATAGTGATTACTATTATTTATGACACAGTCATTATACATTGTAACTAGTGGGCTTGAATTCGAATGTGTCAGTCACTGTTATCACATAACAGATCACATGGCGAAAATATGAATATGTACCGTACCTACTAGTAATCGGAATTAATTACGTGAATACGAATTGCCAATTCACATTTGAATGATATAACCGTTAAAGGCAGGTTTGAAAATAATCAGAGAATAAAAACATTGTAGGTCTATCTATGGTTCCAAACGAAACGCAAAAGAAAAATATTGGAAGGTATCAAGGTCAGATTGAACTTCCCTTTGGTTCATGAATCATTTCACCAACAACATTACCATTACGTATTGTACGGTTGGAATAAGCTCGTGAAGCATTGCAGAGGAATACACGATAAGAGCGAGATTTACAGATAAACAAGTTGAAGTCAACACTACAAAACAATTACGGCATATTTCTTTCAATTTAAAACTTGATATTCATCTGTCAACATTACATTTCAGTTCTATACAGGGTTTTAATGAGTATAAATTTGGCTGAATGTTATTGAATTAATTGTATTATCAAACCAAATAATGAAGAAGTATATATCGACATATCCAAATGAGCGCTGTAAATACTTTACGTTTATAAACACCCCCACTTGCAAGGGATTTTGAACAGCGTGTGGTTTCTTACACATACCATGTTTATAATACGAG
This sequence comes from Fragum sueziense, assembly GCA_963680895.1. Lineage (NCBI taxonomy): Eukaryota > Metazoa > Mollusca > Bivalvia > Cardiida > Cardiidae > Fragum > Fragum sueziense. Next base: position 59,316,152 of record OY804599.1, on the reverse strand, counting down.
TTGTAGCAAATACTCGTAATTATCTCAATAGACTTTACGTAGCAATGATAAATCCATTGTCTAATATCAGTAATTTATTAAATTGTACAATTTCAATATTAAATCAATAAGCTGACACCCTTGACAGAATGACCTTGCTGACCTTCAGTCAACTACTCACTTCTGTCCACTAATAACTATTGCATACGCAGAGAAGGGTGTTTACTTCGGCCAAAAAATGTCATTATTAAATTCCAAAATCTTCATTCCCTTGATTTCACCTGTCTGTTCATTAAACACATGTACGAAAAACACATTCAAGGCTCTGGAAAGGTCGACTTCCTAAGGTTGATGAAGGTTGAACAGAATTTCAGCTTTTATTTAAAAACAAATGATAATCGATACATGCATAAATAAGTAAAATAAATAGACAAACAAGAATCACAACCAAAGACATTGGTAAAATACAGTTACGTCATCACGATGTATACAGAAATTACTTCTTAGATGACTAAACAAACAAACAAGAACATAGCATGCAGAAATTAACACCGTTTGCCTTTGTTACATATTCATTTACATATTACCTTTTCACTCGAATTGTTGAGAAATGATATAAAATCGGTTTCCCGAAAATAACATGGTTTTGCTTTATAGAAAACTTGTAATGGACAGTTTACTGTCCGGATACTGGGTCTATTGTGTTACACATGAGACATAATAATTACATGAGAAGTACAGACGGACGTAAAGAACAAACATGTAGGCCTAATTCAGTCATGCATGATTTATAACTCAAAGTTACCATGCAAACGTACTAGAAACTACACCGAGTACACGTACATTTCGTACATTTCAATAATAGTTTCACAAATGAAATCTTGACGAAAAAGAGAAATATTCAGACTCTTAATTGCGTTTGCTGTTGGCCAAAGGTATAAGAAGATGATTATCATCTAAGGATGTATTGCTGGTAAGGTTAAGTATGGGGAACGAAATAAGTGGATTAATATGGGTTTACTGGAAGGCCACTTACGAATGTTGACTTTATTCAACCATTAAATGGCTGTACATGCAGCGTTAAGCTGTTGTCATAGTGCAAATACCCGACTGTCGGTTTGACTTGATATTAATACCGACCCAAAGGGTTCAATAAGCTGCACCAAAGCAATTAAATGCAATAGGACTATGTTTCGTGATAATCAAAAATATCACGATGAAAGGTGGGAGGAAAAAGAGCCGCCTCTATGTTTACAAAACAGCCTTCGTTCCCACAGATTCCAAAGATGATAAGCGGCAAGTGGTTACACACTGCCCATACTGGACATAATCCTGTCCCTTAACATCATAAAGCAAAGAAGATGCGATGGACCCAACAAAAGTAAATGATAATGACAAGGCACGCCGGATTTACTTCTTCTTCGTGCGAAAGAGGAAAAGATACATCATGTGATGAATTAAGAAAAAGGAGGGGGAAAGTGTGGACCTTAATTCCGCATAACCATACTAGTAGAATTAACTATGGTTCGCAATTCCATGATATTTGACGAAATTTCAGGTTTAAACATTAAATGTACCTACTTGACAGTAACAGATCATCTGTTTTGAAGGTGCTTTGAATGCAACGGTATTCTTGAATATTAATATCAATTTCCGATACCTTACATATTTTTTACAAAATACTTTCTCCGCAATCGCAATATAACGGAGATGTGAGGATAAGCGACTATCATCATTTGAAATATGGAAACAACCATAATGATATAGAATTGAATACAATTGTTCTTCAAAACACATTAAACCAGTGATGGTTTTGATAATAGGCCTACAGTCCGTAGAAGAATTAGATGAAAGAAGTCGAGTACGTGATTGTATAAAAATGATAGGCTAAGATTTGAAATTATCTAGCAATGGGCCATAATTGGTCACCTGGTGGTGAACTGCACAGTTAATACTGTGTCATACTTGTATTGTTTGACACTGGCGACATGAACGAGAATGTGAATATGTGTCCACAATATTTCTCTAACGATTTCAATACTTGTGTGATTCCATTGGTAAATGGTTAAAATGCCATGCTTCAAATGTATTATATGGTAATTAAGTGCTGGGAAACAGTAATTGGACCGATAATTGATCTCAGGGTGGTTATCTTACGCGTAGACAATATATCTGTGATATAATGCAAATACTGCATATAGATAAGAATAGCAACTGTGGGTGCAATAATTACATTTAGCTACTATTTCGAGAAAAAAAAAAACATTTACACCCACGGCATCAGTAGTTGTCATGATTCAGCTTTAGTAATTTCCAGTAACTTGGGCTCTAAAAACTCCAATGATTCTCAGTTCGTGGATTGGCTCTATAGAATTGATAAATTAAACGAGACTTACCTGTAAGGTGATGTTTGATTTCAATTCTGTAGAGCCAATCCACTGAGAATCATAGGCCCACCCTAAGTCATAAATACCCACCCGAAATATTGATTTGACAAAGTTACCAAGTTACTGAAAATTCCCCCTCTAAATGTCTGAGGTTGACCACGTGACTGGCTGTTGTGTTCACTCCTATGATTCTCAGTGGATTGGCTCTACAGAATTGAAATCAAACATCACCTTACAGGTAAGTCTCGTTTAATTTATCAATTATAGGTTATATTGAGACAGCCTGTTTCAATCATGTTGTCTCGATCGATTCTAAAATATTGAAAATGTCTGAATATTCCCTTACATTGCAGACAAATAATTTGGAGGTAAAGCTGTACTTTCACGATATGATAACTTTGCCGAACATTAAGGTACTCCATCCATCAATAGATACCAAACACTTCGTGCAACTTTGAGCGTTATCCGTGACAACGGAAATTTACCATGGTATATCCTCGTAAATTACTGAGCTTCATCCGTGGCAACGGAAATTGACGAGGACATCACTTGTCGATTTCCGTTGCGACGTATGAAGCTAGAAGTTGCACGAGGTGTTAGGTATCTAATGATGGATGGAATGCATTAAAAAAACATCAGAATTTCCTAAAATGCAATGTACACACTATTAAAAAAGAAAAGAGTCCATCGAACCACAGCACCGTGAAAATACCAAATGATGATAACCATTTTATATCAAAATTGAATCAGATAAAGCTGAATAACACGAGGACCATGATGGTCCTCTATCGCTTCACTGGGTTTTATAGTCTAATATTGCAAATGTATAGTGAAGTCTTATATTGCAAATGTCAAGTGTAACTTATTTGAATTGAGTGTGTAGAAAATCAAAACCCCATTATACAGTATTTACTGTCCATTATTGACCATAGTGACAAAAATTTTCCTATTGAAAAATATCTTATGAGATAATAGAACTAAATCAAAATCAAATGACCATTATGTCCATTATTTCATTCCGAGTTTAATTTTATGTTGTCATTGCAACAGTATTTTCAACAAATCTGAGAAAATTCAATCAAACATAATTGAGCCGGGATCCGGTAAAACGTCGCTTATAGCATTTGAGACAGCCACATTTCAATACCAGCCTGTGCCTAAGCGAAGACTGGCAGATACCAATGCTGCTATTCTATGATTGCTTCAGGTCACAAAGAGGCTATTAGAGAATACAATGGATCCTGATCAGATTGTGCGTATGCACAGGCTGGTCTGGATCCAGGCAGTTCTCAAATGCCATAAAGGACGTTTTCCAGATCCAGGCTCAATCATATTCATGTCAAACTACTCTAAAACCCAAAGATCTGTTTCAGACTAAAATTTCTTTAAAGAAAGTAGCCATGCACTAAGTCTCGGGTAACGAAAATAAGCCGCGGTCATATTTAGCGATCATGTCTTAACCCTTTCCCAAACAAGACCTGGTTTTGACGTCCCTATTAGAAAAGGCTTAGGAAAACATTGAAACAAAAGAAGAAACTGCTGATAACCAGCAGTTTCTCCTTTTGTCTCAATATTTTCTATGCCATATTTTACACAAATTCTATCTTTAATAACTTCCATTTTGTCATTTGTGGCAGTTTTTGGAGTGGATCACCCTAAAATTTTGCCGTTTTGGGAAAGGGTTTATCTGAGCAAAACTCCTTCATTGAATCTGATAGATGAAGGTCTACCTAACTTAGTAAGGCACATTCATGCTAAATTACAATCAAATCGAATAAACGATTTTGGAGAAGAAAATCGTATAACTTTATTTAAGAGTTATACCAACTTTCATATAGTGAAAGTAAGCCGCGGTCACACCGGCCATGCTTTTCGTTCGATCAAGATTACTTCAACGAATCTGGTTTATCCAAGAGATATCCATGCTAAATTGCAATGATATTCTATTAGGCGTTTTTAAAGTCGATCTTTCAAAGTTTTCTTTTTCTTCAAATAACACTTGTTTCAAATAGCATAGGCTAGCCCGAATCAAAGTGGTCATGTTTTTATTTTCAGTTCAAGAATACTCAAATTTCTTTGAGGAATCTGGCGAAGTCGGTGGAGCTAGAAATGAACTAGATTAATGAACTTTATATATGTAGTAACAGGTTGAATGGCCGTACAAAATAGACGAAAAGAAATATCAAAATGTTTTTTTTCCTAAACTTTAAGCCATGCAAAAATATACCAAAATACCAAAAATTGGATTTATGTACGATAAATTATAAAGACAATCATGATTTTCTTCCCTGTCCCAACATTTTCTTAAACCTTAAACCCTTGGGAAAGGATTAATCAATGAATTCCGAGGGTTTAAGTTCCGGGTAAAGTAAAGCTTACAAAAATGTTAAATTCAAGGAATAATTTTCCAGTCTTTCAAAGAACACCTTGAAAATTCGCTGGTCGTTTTCATGTGTCACGCCATATTTTTTTTTCAAAATGACAAATAGATGTCATCCGCATCATCGACATTAACCCTTTCCCACATTACTCTTTTACAGTTGTCCAAATTGAAAGCTGTTTCAAATATATGAAGTAGCTTTAAAAGGAAATATATGTACACGAGAGTCAAGAAAACATTTTCAGAAAGAATAAAATGCCATGAGTATTTTTAGTATTATCATTATTTTTCATCAAAGTGTCCCAGCGATTTTATTTGAGTTTGAACAGTCAAAGCCATTTCTAGTTTGGGTTTTGAAAGTGTTAAAGAAAGTAAATTTGATATATAGAGGCCAAAATTTACATATAATTACATTTTCTCTCTCCCCATCAATCTACAAAGGCTAAAATATTTACATAAAATAAAAACACTTTTTTTTAAAAAAAAAAAAGTGATACAAAGACCGATGCTCTTTTTTCTTTCTGCATATTTGTTGTGGTGTATAGGCCTCGGTGAATGACCTGGCAGAGCATCTCTAGCTATTAGCTAGGGATGCTCTGCCAAGTCATTTATTGGGACCTGTGCGTAAAATGAAGCCTTGTTGCATTTGAGACAATCTGCGATTGTGACGAGCTTACGCAATCACGGGCTTTCTGGTCAAGACATTTTTTGTATGATATCGCACTTGGTCCTAATCGAATTGCTCCATAGCAGAATGGGATCTGATTAGGTGGCGTACGTATCCACTTTGTCTCAATGTTTCAGAAGGATTTTCCATTAGGGCCGTCAAAACAAGACGTATTTTTGACTTACCGATGTCTTACGATACGCTTAAAACAACAATCGCTTAACCTCGTCTTATATAATTGGTGATAAGCGATTCTTGATTCAAGTCTGTTTGAAGACATCGGTAAGTCAAAAATACTTGAATAATTACAAATATTCGTAATATTTTGATGAAACTGGCCCCTTATCTTGTCTGGAAATGTGTTAAATGGGGCCGAGGGGGCGGCACGAAATTCCCAAATCTACCCAAATCTTACCCAAATCTACCCAAATCTAACCCAAATCTACCCATATCCTACCCGAATCAATCAAACTGTTCGACATATTTCAGTTTTAGTGTACAGGAAAAAACGGAAAACAAATGTTTCTTAACAATATATATACCCGGTATATGCCTAATATCGTCGGTGTTACTGCAAAACGTGATCAGTTTCTCAACATTTTGATTTTTAGATATTCGCTAAGGTCTCTTTAAGCGTGACAGGTCACAGTGTTAAGGACACATTTCCGTATTGTAGCCTAGCCCCAGATTATTATGTGTCATACACGGATCCATATTTTTTCCCTGTGTTTTCTGAGTGGCCGACTGCCTTGGAGCAAGAAAAAACACAAATTCTCAAATTCTAGGGAAACGCAACCTTGGCTCCACGTATTGGTGTAAATTATAAAAGCTGTGACAAATTACTCTATTACAGGTTTAGAAGTTTGTGATATCATCGTTACAACAGTTAATCCGATTATTGTCAGAATAATTTAACCCCCCCCCCCCCCCAAAAAAAAAAAAAAAAAAAAAAAGTTTTATATGCCTTACAAAAAACAACAACAATAAAAAGACAAACTTTGAGGCAAGAGACGAAAATGCTGATAACCGGCATTTTCATATTTTACCTCAATATTGTCTTCGTTATATATTGTACATTTATCTTATCTTTAAATATTTCTATTTTGTTGTTGAAAGACAGAATATAATAGCAATGGAATGGTGGTTAGAAATGCATACGGCATGCCTACACTCTTAACAAAGAAAACCCTCGACAAAAGACAACGACCGACCAAGGGATAGAAATGAACGTAATACAACAAAAATGCGATTGATCAATACACAATGTCTAGTTTTTTTTATTACAAAATAAAAACAAGAGCTTCGCAAAGCGGCGCATATACGCCCGAGAGGGGCTTGTCAGTAAAAATTGGCCATTTTTTCAATTCAAGGGCAGATAATTCAAACATGAAAAGTTATCAAAATTTTGTTTGCACAACAAGACACCATAGAGATTCATTGTGGCTAGTTTGATTAAATTCTGGTTGAAACTGTAGAAGTAGCCCACAGGAGAAAATGGGCAATTTTGAGAAAATGGGCATTTTCCTTAAATTCAAGGGCAGATAATTCAAGAACGAAAACAGTTATCTAAATTCCGTAAGCGGTGTGCACAACTACACACCATGAAGATTCATTGTGGCAAGTTTGATCAAATTCTGATCAAAACTGTAGGAGGAGTTGCGCACACAAGAAAATGGGCATTTTTTTTAATTCAAGGGCAGATAATTCAAGAACGAAAAGAGTTATCTGAATTCCGTAAGCGAGGTGCACAACTAGACACCATGGAGATTTATTGTGGCAAGTTTGATCAAATTCCGATCAAAACTGTAGGAGGAGTTGCGCACACAAGAAATTGCTAACGGACGGACGGACAGACAGACGGACGGATGGACGGACGGACAGACAGACGGACGGACGGACGAGCGGGGTCATAACATAATACGACCCTTCGGGCGTATAAAAAATCGGCAGACACTGTAAGCATTCCTACTTTGCTCAGGACATTTCTAGAACTGTAGTAATAGATCTTATTCCACAATAATTTTATTAGGCCCCTAAATGTGGAAAAAATTATTTTCAACAAATGGGCCTACAGAACATAATAATCATATAAATTTCGGGAATACGTTCGAAATAATCGCATAAGATTTGGGTAGATTTGGGTAAGATTTGGGTAGATTTGGGTAAGATTTGGGTAGATTTGGGTAAGATTTGGGTAGATTTGGGTAGATTTGGGAGTTTCGTGCTGCCGGGCCGAGGGAGGGTACAGCAGACAAAAATGGCGGTAACCAGCACGTTATTCTTCTTTGTCTCAATCTTTTCCCAAGCTTAATCTTCTATGAAAGACCAATATCCCTTATCGTCGCTTTTCAACAAAAACCTCGTAACTGCAGCTTGTTTTAAGCTGCAGTTACGAGATTTTCGTTGAAAAGCAGCGTTAACTTATCTGTTTCCCTGACAAATGTCAGGAAGGATCGCCACCATGACCAGTGAGCAATCTAGAGGGTTTTCATAAATGTGAGAATACATTCAATAAATCTAATTTTATTTATCAAACATAAATGTTTCACAACTAGGGTATATATGTGGGATCGAGTACGTTGATTCGTTGTAACAAAATATTAAATTATATCAAACATCACGGGTATTAAAGAAATTTATATAGACAAATATGGTTAATAATATACATATGAGCCAGGATCTGGAAAAAAACGTCCTTTAAGACTTTTGAGACCACCATGGTTCCAGATCAGCCTGTGCATACACACAGTCTGATCAGGAACCATGTTGTTATCCAATAGCTTCACCATGATCTGTAGCAAACATATGAAAATAACATGGATCCAGGTCAGGCTGCTAGTATGCACAGCATGATCTTGAAACATGACTATCTCGAATGCTATAAGGGACATTTTTCCAGATCCCGGCTCAATAGTATATATGGCACTTACATAAGAAGTAGTTTCACACAGGGATGTGGGCTAATACTAACAAGCAGAGGACGGTGGGCTGAAATATTGAGTGTCCTAAAATATAATGCTATCAAATGCATCGAATTTCCAGGATGATATATAGGGAGAGATCAATGCAAAAATTTTGGCTACAAAAAGTGTGTCTCAGTTAAAATCAGTATACTTAACCCTTTCCCAAACAATGTAATTGTGGGGTGATCCAAATTTACAGCTGCTACAGACAACAAAAATCGTTGTGAATAAAGATAGAATTGATGCACAATGAAGCATAGAACCCATTGTGGCAAAATGCGAAAATGCTGGTTATCAGCATTTTCTTCCTTTGCCCCAATGTTTTCCAAAGCCTTTTAAATCATGGACGTCAACACTAATTCTTGATTGGGAAAGGGTTAATAATGTTCCTTGAATAATGCCCAAATACATGTATCACTAAAACTGGAAAATTATTGGTGGGGGCACTTATGGCCTTACCGCGCCTAATCCCTCTTATTTCAACAGACCCGATATGGCACAGTAAAAACTGATTGGACATCAGGACAACATCTCCTTCACGGCATCACAGAAGCTTTTAGCTCCTTTTTCCACCATGTTTCTATCACAAAAACTTATTGACAACCGGACACAATTTTTACAACTTCCCGTCGGTGAGGCACTGAAAAAGATCGAAAACATAGGGCTGCTTTACAACGAAAAACCGCGTAACTGCAGCTCAAAACAATCTGCAGTTACGAGGTTTTTGTTGAAAAGTGATAAAAACTGTTAGCTCAAATTTTTGGTTTAGACATCAGTACAAAAGGCGTTAACAAGAGCAACGCTGGGCGTGGCATTATACGCCCGAAGCTCAGAAATAAATGGGTGTGTGCTATTTGTTGATACCTTGCTTTTTTTAAAAAGTATTTTGCAAGTATCCGATAAAACAAAATTCACCAACTACTAAAATATTCACTAAGTGTTGCAAGTACCCGAGTACTACTAAAATATTCACAAATTTAATCAGATTGAGATAATGTAATCAAACACCCTAGCTATGAGTTCTACACACATGTGAAGTTTGAACAATGTAAGCCTTGTATTTTGAAAGTTATGGACCGGACATGAATTTGCAAACTGATTGAAACAAAGGGCAATAAGTCAAAAATTATGGTAGAGTTAGGGTTATTGCGCTCTGCACATTCTAGCTATGAGATCTATACACCTGTGAAGTTTCAAGACCATAGGCCTTATAGTTTTAAAGTTATGGACCGGACACGAATTTGCTAACTCAATCAAACAAAATCAAACAAAGGGCAATAACTGAAAAATTACAAATGGTAGAGTTGTGGTTCTTGCACTCTGCACACCCTAGCTATGAGATCTATACACCTGTGAAGTTTCAAGACCATAGGCCTTATAGTTTCAAAGTTATGGACCGGACACGAATTTGCTAACTGAATCAAACAAAATTAAACAAAGGGCAATAACTCAAAAATTATAAATGGTAGAGTTGTGGTTCTTGCGCTCTGCACACCCTAGTTATGAGATCTATACACCTGTGAAGTTTTAAGACCATAGGCCTTATAGTTTCAAAGTTATGGGCCGGACACGAATTTGCTTACTGAATCAAACAAAATCAAACAAAGGGCAATAACTCAAAAGTTACAAATGGTAGAGTTGTGGTTCTTGCGCTCTGCACACCCTAGTTATGAGATCTATACACCTGTGAAGTTTCAAGACCATAGGCCTTATAGTTTCAAAGTTATGGACCGGACACAAATTTGCTAACTGAATCAAACAAAGGGCAATAACTCAAAAATTACAAATGGTACAGTTGTGGTTCTTGCGCTCTGCACACCCTAGCTATGAGATCTAGACACCTGTGAAGTTTCAAGACCATAGGCCTTATACTGTAAAAGTCTATTTATTCGCTAGGACTTAATTTTCGCTAATTTTCGCGAGTATGCTATCTCGCGAATTCATCAATTTCGTGAATATATCAGTCTCAGAATGCCGGAGATTGCCGATGGTTCTTCTGAATCCGGAACATTCCGAAATTTTATATGTTCATTAAAACACTTCAAATCGGAAATTTTGATCGTTACCCACCTTTCAATGTATGAACAAAATATAGTAGTAGTAGTATGAACAATGCAATTAACATCATAATGTTATATTATTATGATGATATAAATTGTACATGATTACAAATACAAAGTATAACCTAAACATATGTTTTCCTTGAATATGGTCGTAAAAGGGTGACCTCTTTATCGTTTACAATTCAGAAGTACAGTGCATTAAATGGAAAAATGAAGCAGTTACGTTCTTATGTTATTCACTTTTTGTCATACATGTAGGGACAATACATGTATTGTCCTTTTAACAGTTACATATGAAAAGGTGTGAAAACAATTATAAAGAGAAGACAGGTGTGATAAACATTTTGTCTAACCATCGCTTGTGTATTTATCGGGGTTAAACGGACATGTACGGAATATAACGAAGCGAATATTTCCGAAAAACAACGGAAATACCCGAGCTTTACATCAAACACGCGCAAATTTATAAACTCGTGAATAAATCCCAGACAACGAAATCACGAAATGTTGAGCTCGCAAAAAAAAGACTTTTACAGTAGTTTGAAAGTTATGGAGCGGACACGAATTTGCTAACGGACAGACGGACAGATGGACAGACAGACAGACAGACAGACGGACAGACAGACAGACGATGCACGCAATAACATAATACGACCCTTCGGGCGTATAAAAATTGAGAGAAAAAGACTGGCTGAATTTCCTGTTTTGCAACAAACTCTATTAACAATTTTCCATTCTTACTAAAATTTATTTTAGCTTGAAATGCATTTCAAATAAATTCAATATAATTCTTAAGACTTTTAGTGGAAAGGGTTAACGATTAAAACATACCTTGCTCCATTTATAAAGTTCATTTTATATTTAGAAATCGCCAGCTCCAGCAACTTTGTAGAATCTATAGAGGGGGGCAACTCCAGCCATATAAAGAAACCTCCGCCTGGTTTATGGAACTTGATTGAGTCTGGTAGGTTGTTCACTAATGTTTGGCACGCAATGTTCATCCTTTCCTACAAGGCAATGAAAGACGAAAAGGATACTAGCCATGGTTCAATCAAGTCAAAGGCCAAATAATTAAAGAGTCTGATTTTTTACCAACCGAGCTATGGTCAACTGCATTTATTTTACTTCTATTTTTGGTGTATTGATTAATTTTTGCTAGATTTAACCCTTTCCCAAACGACAAAATTTCAGACTGCTCTAATTTGAAATTTATTGCTGACAACAAAATGGATGCTGGTAAAGATATGATTGGTGTATGATATAGCGAAGAAAATATTGAGGCAAAAGGAGAAAATGCTGATTATCAGCATTTTCTTCTTTTGCCTCAATGTTTTTTCTAATGAGTATGTCAAAACAAGGTCTTGTTTGGGAAAGGATTAATCAAATTCTAGATGATGCAGTATGTAAAGTAAGGATAACAACCCATCATTAACTACAAACAAGAGGACCATGATGGTCCTATATCGCTCACCTGAACCAAAATGATATAAACAACACTTTTCTTCAATTCAAAAAATATTTATGACTCTAAGACTGAAAACGAACCTATGGTCAATAAAATTGTGAAAATCGAACTCATCCAAGATTTCATCGCGCCCAACATTGTGTCCAAGATTTGTCTTGTTTGATAAATAATTGTCGATTCTGGAGTATAAACAAGGTCGAAAAAAGCCGAAAACAGCAATTTTGTCAAATTCAAGGGCACTCTCGACTTTCTGGTCAGATCAGGCTGAAAATCAAACTCATCCGAGATCTTATGATTTCCAACATTGTGTCCAAGATTTGTCTTGATTGGTCAATAATTGTAGATTCTAGAGTGTAAACAAGGTCTAAAGCAGCCGAAATCGGCAATTTGATCAAATTTAAGGGCACATAACTCTCATCTTTCTGGTCAGATCAGACTGAAAATCAAACTCATATGAGATCTTATAGTCTCCAACATTGTGTCCAAGTTTTGGATTGATTGATCAATAATTGTAGATTCTAGAGTGTAAACATCGTCGAAAACAGCCAAAAATGACAATTTTGTCAAATTCAAGGGCAAGTAACTCTTGACTTTCTGATCAGATCAGACTGAAAATCATACTCATCCGGGATCTCATGGTCCCAAACATTGTGGCAAAGTTTTGTCTTGATTGATGAATAATTGTAGATTCTAGAGTGTAAACAAGGTCAAAAACAGCCGAAAATGGCAATTTTGTCAAATTCAAGGGCACATTACTCTCGTCTTTCTGGTCAGATCTTACTGAAAATCAAACTCATCCGAGATCTTATAGTCTACAATGTTATGTCCAAGATTTGTCTTGATTGATCAATAATTGTAGATGCTAGAGTGTAAACAATGTCAAAACTAAGTATTTTTCGCATTCAAGGGCAGATAACTCCGGACTTTCTGGTTCGATCTGACCCATAATCGAATTCATCCGAGATCTTATGGCCATACATGTTTTGACCAAGTTTGGTCAAGATTGGCTTATATTTGTAGATGCTAGAGTGTAAACACGAAATTGTGGATGGACGGACGGACAGACGGACAGACGGACAGACGGACAGACGGACGACGGACAAAAAGTGACCACAATAGCTCACCTTGAGCACTTCGTGCTCAGGTGAGCTAATAACTTTGTGCATCTTTGAGTGTCAATCATAGCAACACAAACTGACGAGGGTATCCTGCGTCAATTTCCATTGCCACAGATGACACCCAGTAAGTGAAAAGAGATTACATGTATCTCTCTTTCATTTTCATTGTCACTGATGATGCCCGAAGATGCACAAAGTGTTCAGTAATTAATGATGGGTTGTAATCATTCAGCCCTTATATGAAAGAAACAGACAATGCCACAAACATATATACATGTAACATATAATTGCTTAGTTTAGGAGTAAATTAATTCGTATCTTACGCCATATTCCTTGCGGAGACCCTTTAGATGTTTCTGTAAGAGTCCATCTTTCAAGGCTGTAGTCATTAGTTTAGATGTATAATGATTAAATGAACCACCACTCCATGCAGTGTAACTGAAATGGATTTTGATAATTATGCAGGGTTCTCCACAGAATAATTTGAAGCTGTAGTGACAAATTATAAAAGCATGGGTAAACCTTGAAATGCATCGTTTATGTAAATAGCTGAATAGAAACATGGTGAGAAAAGAAGAAATTGCTCAAAATGATGTTTTACATGTTTTATACACAATTACTACATTTGCAAAATTTTATAAAATGCATTATTTATCAGTTTTGGAAAGAAAATACCCCATAGTGCCTCTATTTGATGATCAATGAAAAAATTTAGCTGTGGGGTAGTTTTGAAGCTGTAGTGGCATTTCACTGATTTGAATGAAGCTGTAGTGGGGCCGATACAGCTTATTAGGCTGGGGAGAACACTGATTATGACTGGTTTTAGAATTACTGCAAACAATTGTATTTTTGGTTAAAAAATATCAATCCATCTCTCAAGACTGTAGTCATTAGTTTAGATATATAGTGATTAAATGAACCACCACTCCACGCTCTATAACTGAAATGGACTTTTAAAATACTTATTATGTTGAATTAACCCTTTCCCGAACATTGAATTTTCGGGTGATCCTCTTCAAAAACTGCCACAAATGACAAAATGGAAGTTATCAAAGATAGAATTTGTGTAAAATATTGCATGGAAAATATTGAGACAAAAGGAGAAACTGCTGCTTATCAGCAGTTTCTTCTTTTGTTTCAATGTTTTTCCAAGACTTTTCTATTAGGGACAGCAAAACCAGGTCTTGTTTAGGAAAGGGTTAAACCTTTCTCAATCTCAAAATTTGAGTACAAGGAAATTGATGATTCCAAGCAAACATACTTCATCGAGCCGATATACGCTGTAAGTTGGAATATCTGCATGTTTTGCCGGTATCGGACCAATGTCAGGTCTACGTCAGATTGAAATCTGTATTTTCTACTTTTTTCCGATAATGGGCCAACATCAAGCCGATATCGGGCCGATCATGAATATCAGGCGGATAGCATTTGGTGTTACAGAGCCGACATTGGGCCGATATTTCCCAGTATATCTGGCCGGTATCAAGCTGATTATGAATATTGAGCTGATAACGTTTTGTGTTACAGAACCGAAAATCGAGCCGATCTGAATGTTTGCTGGATTATGGCATTTTCGTTTTTCCCTCAATGTTTACCCAAGCTTTTCATATAATAAGAAGTAGATACAAAGTCTTGTTACTGAAAGGACAGAGTTGAGCTTACAAAGAGAACATCAATGTCATAACTTACGATTTTTCGAGACATTTGATGATCCTAGCAGGAGCCTCGATCCATCCTAATCTCAAGCCAGGAGCCAGAATCTTTGAGAATGTACAGTTAGATACAACATGGCCTTCCCAGTCTTCGTCTGACCTAGAAAGATTCACACAGGCTCATTATGGTTTAATCCTTTCCAAAATGACAAATTTTTACATCGGTCCTAATTTAGAGAATGTACAGTTAGAAAACAGTTGGAAAACATTGAGACAAAAGAAGAAAATGCTGAAAACAAGCATTTTCTTCTTTTGTCTCATTATTTTCTTTGCTAATATATACACATATTCTATCTTTATCAACGACATTCTGTTGTCTTCAGCATTTCTCCAATTGGACCATCCCATTATGTTGCTGTTTGGGAATGGAAATGGTTAACCCATTCCCAGACAACAAAATTTCAAACTAGTCCAAATTCAAAGATGTTGCAGACGACAAATTCAAGTGAATAAAATTTTACATTTTTGGTCATTTTGTATAGAAAACATTGTGGGAAATGAAGAAATTGCTTGTCACAAGCAATTTCTTCATTTTCCACAATGTTTTCTAAAGCCTTTATCTTGTGGGGAGTCAAAAGGCGTCACTGTGTGGTAATGGGTTAAGGAGAACGTAAAGTCAGATACAACATTGCCTGAATCTTCTTCATCTGATCTATCATGGGGCGCCGTGGTCTAGTGGTAGGACGCGGGCTTAGGGATCGAGAGGTACTGGGTTCAAATCCCGCCGAGGTCACGGGAATTTTTCTGAGCAAAAAAGTTACCCCATGTTGCTCCTATTCACCCAGGTGTATAAATGGGTACACGGGAGAGTTGAAAGCCGAAGTGCTGTGGCTGCCGCAGGCGCCGACTGTAAACAGCAGACTTGAAGCTCGATGATTGTGGAGTAAAGTGTGAAAGTCGCGCGAATATGGACCTAGTTTGTAAGTTTGAGACTATAAACCACATTTACTTTTTAGGTCACCTGACCGAAGGTCATGGTGACCTATTGCGACCGTGTTTTGTCTGTCGTCGTGCGTCGTGCGTCGTGCGTCGTCCGTCGTGCGTTAACTTTTAACATTTTCGACTTCTTCTTGAGAATCACTGGACGGATTACAACCAAATTTGGCAGGGAGCATCCCCATGGGAAGCCGCTTCAGATTTGTATGAATCATGGAGTTATCTCCCTTTGGGGCGCCATAAGGGGCCTAAAAGGGGTTAAATAGGGTACATCTTAAAAAATCTTCTTCTCATGAACCGGCTGTTGGATTGGATTCACATTTGGAATTTAGAGTCTTTAGGGCAAGGACAACAAAGTTTGTACAAGAGAAAAAAATCCGTCCAGAAATGGCCGTGCTGGGGATGGGGGATGTGAGGGGGGGTCGCGTTATTAGTTAACTTAACATTTTTGACTTCTTCTTGAGAACCATTGGACGGATTACAACCAAACTTGGCAGGGAGCATCCCCATGGGAAGCCGCTTCAGATTTGTACAAATCGTGGAGTTATCTCCCTTTGGGGCCCCATAAGGGGCCTAAAAGAGGTTAAATAGGGTACATCTTAAAAAATCTTCTTCTCATGAACCGGCTTTTGGATTTGATTCACATTTGGTATTTAGAGTCTTTAGGGTAAGGACAACAAAGTTTGTACAAGAGAAAAAAATCCGTCCAGAAATGGCCGTGCTGGGGATGGGGGATGTGAGGGGGGTCGCGTTATTAGTTAACTTAACATTTTCGACTTCTTATTAAGAACCATTGGACGGATTTCAACCAAACTTGGCAGGAAGCATCCTAAAATAGAAAGCCGCTTCAGATTTTGTACAAATCATGGAGTTATCTCCCTTTGAGGTCCCATAAAGGGCCAAAAAGGGGGTTAATAGGGTACATCTTAAAAAATCTTCTTCTCATGAACCGGCTGTTGCATTGAATACACATTTGGAAGTTAAAGTCTTTAGGGCAAGGACTACAAAGTTTGTACAAGAGAAAAAATCTGTCAATAAATGGTCGTGCTGGGGATCGGGGATGGGAGGGGTTCGCATTATTACTAAACTTTGAACATTTTCTACATTTTTTTGAGACAGATTTCTACCAAACTTGGCAGGAAGCATCCCATTGGGAAGCCGCTTCAGATTTATACAAATCATGGAGTTATCTCCCTTTGAGGCCCCAAAAGGGGGTAAATAGGGTACATATTAAGAAATGTTCTATTGTTGGATTGAATTCACATTTGGTATTTGAGTCTTTAAATAAGTTTGTACAAGAGAAAAAAAAAACTGTCAAGAAATGGTGGTGCTGGGGGGGTGCGCTATTAGTTAACTTTTAACATTTTCCTTAACTGTGTCTGCTCATTTGATTCAGGTGACCGATAAGGCCCTCTGGGCCTCTTGTTTACATTTATCATGGAGAAATCCATATTTTCCGAAGCTAAAAGACATAATTTCAACTACAGGAAGATAACCATTTGCTTGTTTAAGACACACAGATTGAACAAAGACAAAACTGTAACAATATCAAGCAATCTATTAGGTGTACAAAAACCAGATTCATTGAATTACAAGAGATGTGATCTTTTTCCTTAGTTAAAGTAACAAAATATTTAATCATAAATAAACACACCTTTCATCATAAGCAAACAATCTCTTTGGACATTTACCGTCTTCAGTAAAATGTATCAAATTGTACACATCTTCAGCAAATAGCATCACATTGTGTTTTCTGGCTACCTTTACCAACTCTTTACATCTTTCTGAAGTTGAATATGCAATGTTGTTTGTGTTATTTCAACAATCCCTTTGTAAAATGTTTAACCCTTTCCCAAACAAGACCTGGTTCTGACGTCTCAAAGAGAAAAGGCTTTGGAAATCATTAACAAGAGGCCCAAGAGGGCCTGAATCGCTCCACTGGCTAAAGTGTAAGAATTATCCCATGATTTCTTGTAAGCCTTACACAGCCAAATCTTGAAAAGGGTCACCTAAGGGAAATTTCTGACAAGTGTGGTTCGAATTGGCCCATTGGTTTATTTTTACCGAATTATTTCATGGTTTTTCCAATTCTGAATTTTCTTATGATTTCTCTAAGTAAGCCCCTTCCTCCCTGCCATGCCCAAATATTTTGACAAATGTAAAAATTTGTGAACACATTTTGAAAAGAGTCACTAAAGGAAGTTTCCTGCCAAGTTTGAATAAAGTTGGCCAAATGGTTTATTTGAAAAGAATTTATTTATGATTTCTCTTAGTCTGATAAGCCCCTTCCTCCCTGCCATGCCCACATTTTGTTATATGTAAGAATTTGTGAACAAATTTTGAAAAGAGAGACTCAAGGATCATTCCTGCAAAGTCTGGTTCAATAATTGGGGGGGGCGGATATGGTGCAGTGGTAACACGCTGGACTTGAAACACAGGGATCGCTGGTTCGATCCCCCGCTTCTCCGGTCTTTCGGAAGAGACTTTAAACCGAGGTCCCGTCTCCATATGACCTTAGCTGTTGAGTGGGACGTAAAACTCCATACAATCAATCAATAATTGGGAACACTGGTTGATTTTTTTAAGAATTTTCTTATGATTACTTTAAGTCTGATAAGCCCCTTCCTCCCTACCACACCCACTTTTTTTGACAAATGTAAAAATTTGTTAATGAATTTTGAAAAGAGAGACTCAAAAAACATGATTTCTCTAAGTCTGATAAGCCCCTTTCTCCCTGCCACGGTAACAAATTTTTACAAACGAAAAAATTTGGGAACAAATTTTAAAAAGAATGAATCAAAGCACATTCCTGCAAAGTTTGGTTCAAATTGGCCCTACAGTTGATTTTTAAAGAATTTTCTTATGATTTGTCTAAGTCTGAAAAGCCCCTTTCTCCCTGCCACGGCCACATTTTTTGACAAATGTAAAAGATTGTGAACAAATTTTGAAAAGAATGACTCAAGGCACATTCCTGCCAGATTTGGTTCATATTGGCCCAATGGTTGATTTTTAAAGAATTTTCTTATGATTTCTGTAAGTCCGATAAGCCCCTTCCTCCCTGCCACGCCAACTTTTGTTGACAAATGTAAAAAATTGTGAATAAATTTTGAAAAGAGAGACTCAAAAAACATTCCTGCAAAGTCTGGTTCAAATTGGCCCAATGGTTGATTTTTAAAGAATTTTCTTATGATTTCTCTAAGTCTGATAAGCCCCTTCCTCCCTACCACACCCACTTTTTTTGACAAATGTAAAAATTTGTTAATGAATTTTGAAAAGAGAGACTCAAAAAACATGATTTCTCTAAGTCTGATAAGCCCCTTTCTCCCTGCCACGGTAACAAATTTTTACAAACGAAAAAATTTGGGAACAAATTTTAAAAAGAATGAATCAAAGCACATTCCTGCAAAGTTTGGTTCAAATTGGCCCTACAGTTGATTTTTAAAGAATTTTCTTATGATTTGTCTAAGTCTGAAAAGCCCCTTTCTCCCTGCCACGGCCACATTTTTTGACAAATGTAAAAGATTGTGAACAAATTTTGAAAAGAATGACTCAAGGCACATTCCTGCCAGATTTGGTTCATATTGGCCCAATGGTTGATTTTTAAAGAATTTTCTTATGATTTCTGTAAGTCCGATAAGCCCCTTCCTCCCTGCCACGCCAACTTTTGTTGACAAATGTAAAAAATTGTGAATAAATTTTGAAAAGAGAGACTCAAAAAACATTCCTGCAAAGTCTGGTTCAAATTGGCCCAATGGTTGATTTTTAAAGAATTTTCTTATGATTTCTCTAAGTCTGATAAGCCCCTTTCTCCCTGCCACGGCCACATTTTTTGACAAATGTAAAAATTTGTGAACAAATTTTAAAAGAATGACTCAAGGCACATTCCTGCCAGGTTTGGCTCAAATTGGCCCAATGGTTGATTCTTAAAGAATTTTCTTATGATTTCTCTAAGTCTGATAAGCCCCACCCTGCCACGCCCACATTTTTAGACGAATCAAAAATTCATGAACAAGTTTTGAAAAAGGTCACTCAAGGAACATTCCTGCCAAGTTTGGTCAAAATTGGCCCACTGGTATGAGAGGAGAAGATGTTTAAAGAAAAAGTTAACGGACTGACGGACGCACACACGCACGACAGACACAACGCCATGACAATAGCTCGCTGGCCTTCGGCCAGTGGATCTAAAAACTGGTTGGTCATCAATAACTTTTTTATCAATTAATTTTCAAAAGATCTACCACATCCCGCTGCTATTTTCCCGCCTTCTCTGTTTGGTCAAGTATTAACAAAACTATTGTCTTAACAAAACTATTGTCTGAAATGTTGTATCATGTGATTCCCTGCTTCAATTCACATGTATCTCTAAAATAATCATTTCTCAAATGTAAGATCTGGTTGACCTCTGCTGGATTTCATCTAATTTTCACATATCGGTGTTGCAGAATTCCGAAATGGTTCTCTTTTACATGATAGGTCAAATGTGTCAGTTGCCCTTTATGCTCCCCAAAAAAATTTCGGGGGAGCATATAGTCGCCACGCTGTCCGTCCGTCCGTCCGTCTGTCCACAGCCATATCTCAGCAACCCTTGGACTAAATTCAATGAAACTTCACATGTGAACTCCCTATGTCAATACCTAGGTACCTTTTTCTCCGTTTGTAAATTTAAGGCTGCGTCATGGAAAAAGGGGCCTTAGTGTAAAAATTAGTTTTTCTCTTATTTCTCTTCATCTAACAGGCAGAATTTAATGAAATTTTCTGCTCATGTAATAAATGAGATGTTCTAGACCATATTCTATAAATGATGTGTGTACAAAAAAGCTGTCATGGGAAAAGGGGGCTTAATGTATGATGGTTTTTATTTTGTGACAAACACTTATTCGGGGAGCATAATCCGTCTGTGACGGCTCTTGTTTCCAATAGGTACGCTTGTACTTATATAAGAGGTAAAGAGGTGAAGTAAGATTGACAATTCATTCACTTACTTTCCGACATACAATAGCCTTTTGGATTGTTAAACGTTGGCACTGTGTATACAAAACTCCAGAACGGTGACTTTAAGTTGTTGGTAGTTGTTGGTTTATGTTTGATGAGCAGTTCTTCTAAAATATCTACTCGTATACCTTCATTGTCTGTGGGTACTGTGAAAGAACAATATTCTACAAAACACCAAAACTGATATCGAAGTGACAAAGGCTACTTTCAACTGATAATCTTAGTATTTTATCACATAGTTACACTCTGTGAACAGTAAGTACTACGAATCAAGAGATGATTGGTTTTGCATCATTAACCCTTTCCCACACATTGACGCTTTTGGACGCCCCACAAAATAAAGGCTTTGGAAGACATTGTGGAAAATGGAGAAATTGCTTGTGACAAGCAATTTCTTCATTTCCCACAATGTTTTCTACCAAGAAAGACAAAAAATGTTAATTCTTTTTCAATGGAAATTGTCGTCTGCAACACCTATGATTTTGGACTAGGCTAAAATTTTGATGTTTGGTAATGGGGTAAATACTCAAGGACGGATCTAGAGGTGGGGTCAGGGGGTCATGACCCCCCCCCCCTGGAATTGGCCAAAAATTGAATATTGACAATATAACTTCTTATTAAAAGCTGTCATTTGGGCTTTGACCCCCCTGGAAAAAATCCTGGATAATCCATTGATACCAGCCTATATCACTTACAATATTTGCAGATGGTTCTGGTACAAGGGCGGATCTAGGGGTGGGGTCAGGGGGTAATGACCCCCCCTGGAATTGGCCGAAATTTGAATTTTGACTATATAACTTCTTATTAAATGCCATCAACAGGGCTTTAACCCCCCCTGGAAAAAAATCCTGGATCCGCCCTTGTGGTATACTTGTAAGTCAGACCAACAGAGCTACAGATAAAAAGGAGTGGAGGCTTTTCAAAATGCAATACAGTAAAAACCTAGTGACCTTCTTTTTTACCCTATTCTGGCCCTGATTCTAATTCTATAAAGTAATTTGCAAAACGATGACCCAAAGATCATGTTTGAAATTTGGTTAAATTAATTGTGCCCGGTACTTTTTGGAAAAAGTTGACGGATGGACAGACGGACGGATGGACGCCGGACAACAAACCGATCACAATACCCCACCTCGAGAACTTCACCTCGAGAACTATAAGCTCAGGTGAGCTAAAAAGCTATGACCATTGTTTCACATAGATTTTCAGAACATACCTGGTATTAAGTTCATCCCCAGATCATTTCGAAGTATTTTTGTAGCGATGAAATATGTGGGATCTTCAATGAACACTGGTGTGTTTTTATCAAACATGACAGTGGCAACCAAATGTAGACCTTGTGTAGCGCCAGCTGTTACTATTATATCATCACTGGAAAAGATTGATTAATTTGGCTTTAACGTCAATTTCAACTTCTAGGGTCATATTGCTAAGACTAGAGCACCTAACCAAGGGGGGGGGGGGGGGTCCTGGTATAGTAATTATTCTAATAAAATTTAATGCCCGAGCTCTTTTTTGAAACATGGTCAATGGTGTTTATAAAAGGTATTTTCATTTTGTAAGTCAAAACTTGCGAATCAAGTGTCATTTCCTTACTCAGGGTCAAGCAAGCCAATCTTGGCCAAGTTTTGTTATAAGGCCTGCAAAATACGATCTGGAGATGATAATATTTCTTCCTTTGTAAGAGATAGGTGGAATGGAAATATCTCTTTCATGGCTTTGGAATTGATATTTGTTTCATGATTAACTTAACATTATTTAAATCTGAATTCTGAGATGGGCGTTTATTAGACATAAGAATATTGTGTGTATATTGGAACAATAATTATCATGGTAGATCTATTTCTACCAGCAATACTACCACAATATCCAAACCAAGCCTCCAAGCTGCACCCTCACATAGATGATTCACATTATTCATTAATTATCTTTGAATTGGGAAGACAAGTTTATAATTATTCCATCTGGTAATGGGTTAGTATGTGCTCTATCAGTCACAATTCTCCTCTTCCTTACCTATTTACAGTGTCCCCATACTCCTTTGTCAAGAATGTTGCCATCTCCGCACAGAAATCAGGGTCCCCTCGACACGGCCCATACTGGAATGTGTATTTCTCTTCTGACTTGTTGGACTGAAGGAAAAAATATAATACTTATATTTTCTCGCAAATCCTATCCCAAACAAGACTTGCTTTAAAATTTGATGTTCATAACAGAATATCACTGCTTTTCAACAAAAATCTTGTAACTGCAGCTTAAAACAAGTTGCAGTTTCAAGTTTTTGTTGAAAAGCGAATGTTTCCATCTACGCACAGCAATCAGGGTCACCTCTACACGGTCCATACTGGAATGTGTATTTTTATTCCGATTTGTTTGACTGAAGCAAAAGATGGAATAAATAAGCTTAACCCAATCCCAAACAACATAGTTTTCGACAAGTCCAATTGGAAAGGAGTTGCTGGCGACAAATAGTTGATATGAAAAGAAGAAAATATGTATATTATAACTGAAAATATATTGAGGCAAATGGAGAAAAATGCTGATCGTCAGCATTTTAATCTTTTGCCTCAATATTTTTTCAAAGCCTCTTCCATTAGAGGCATCAAAAAGTGTCACTGTTTGGGAATGGGTTGCCTTCTAGTATGAACATGTATCATAACCATAAGTGGTGTTAGGATTTATGATTTTGATGTCGATAGAAAAGCCTTGTGTCAAATAATCCAAAATGTTCCAATTTTCAGAAAAATCATTTTTACATGTCTGTAGTTATTATGAATTTGGACAAGTCTACAAATTTCACATTTAACTTATTTTCTAAGCTTTATTGTTCAGTAGATAATTTCTAGTCATCATCTCCCAAACAAGACCTCTAGAGTTTTGATGTCCCTGATGGAAAAGGCTTGAGAAAACATTGAGGCAGAATGAGATTTAAGGAAATGCATTTTCTCCATTTGCCTCAAAATTTGTGCTAAGATAAACACAAGATTAATCTTGTCTTTTGTAACATACATTTTGTTGTCTGCAGCGGCTTTAAAATTGTGACTTTCCAACTTCTAGAAATTTGGAAAAGGGATACATTATTGTATATGGTTTGATGTTATGTTTGATGGAATGCAAGATAAGTTATTCATAAGTACAATTTATAAATATTCATCATCATTCATGATGATCAAATTGTAGTTGACCCTTTCCAAAAAAAGGAAAAACAATCAGCTTGAAAGCTGCTGATAAAGTGTGTGTTGATAGTGATAGGTTTTGTGTGCAAATTCAATTTGAAATTAGAAATATTGAGGAAAAAAGAGAAATGCGGGTTGTCAGTATGTTCTCCTTTGGCCTCAATGCCTCCTAAGCCTTATCAAATATTGACATCAAAACCATACATCTAGTTTGAGAAAGGATTACCTCTTTTGTGACTTGTCATTTAACCCTTTCCCAAACAAGACTGGTTTTGACGTCCTTAATAGAATATGATTGAGAAAACATTGAAACAAAAGAAGAAACTGCTGATAAACAGCAGTTTCTCCTTATGTCTCAATATTTTCTGTGCCATATTTTACACAAATCCTATCTTTATAACATCAATTTTGTCATTTGTGGCAGTTTTTGAAGTGGATCACCCTAATTTTTTGCCGTTCGGGAAAGGGTTAATTTCACTTTTTAACCCTTTCCCAAACAAGAACTGGTTTTTGGTACCCTTAGGGGAGTAAGCTTGGGAAATCATTGAGGCAAAAGGAGAAAATGTTGATAATCAGCATTTTGTTATTTTTGCCTCAATACTTTCTAAACTATATTCTATACAATTTCTTTCATTATCAAAACTAATTTTGTTATATTCATCAGCTTTCAAATTGGACCACCTTTTGCAAACAATTCCTAAACTTTACTTTCTTTAGAGTCTTAGTAAAATCTTTCTTGCCTATAAACTCAGGGCCAAATACATGTAAGTGAATAATGAAAAGTTCAAAACCCTATTTTATTTCCAAATCCTACATTTCAATTGCTCATTGTCATTGGAATAATCAGGATTTGATTCCAATAATTACCCACAAAATAGGGTTTGATAAACAATAGATGAACAGGGTTCCCTAAAAAACCCAAATGGGGTTTTGCACCCCCAAAATTGAATCTTGTACCCCCAATTTTTGCAGGCAGCCTTCTATGTCTCATAAAGAGGGGGTGCAAGTATGCTGTAAAATGACTGTTTTCACCCCCAGATTTAAAAGTCAGTGGGAACCCCAATGAAATTTAATATTTTCAAGCCTAAGGGGTCTTTTTCCTATGAAAATTAACCTCTCTTAGCTCTAAGTTTGCAAATGATTAAATGGGTTAAACGCCTCTCTCAATTGCTACATGTATGTTCATGTATCACCAGCATACATGACAGCTTGAGCACCCAGTGGTGGATCCAGAAGGGGTTCGGGGTTCAAAGGAACCCCCTTTGTAGCCTGATTAATTCATTTTCATGCAGAAATTCAGTCAAAATTGTCTGATAATGACCCCCCCCCCCCCATTTGCATATTCTAACCTCCCTCACAGAAATCCTGGATCCGCCACTCGCACCTAAACATGGATTCCTATCATATCTTTCATCAGCAGAAACACAACATCTTTCCCAAGCCTCTAGTTGCTCACGCACATAGTGTTCTCCCCAGCTCAATAAGCTGTATCGGCCCCACTACAGCTTCATGTTAATCAGTGTAATGCCCCTACAGCTTCAAAACTACCCCACAGCTTAATTTCTTCAAAATGGTTACCAAATAGAGGCATTTTGAGGTATTTCATGCCAAACACTGTTTAATTATACATTTTTGTCATTGTAAATGTAATAATTATGAGTAAAAATATTATGGCAAAAGAAGAAATTGCTCAAGATGAGCAATTTCTTCTTTTTCCATAATGTTTTCACTCACAATTCTATGCTTTCAATGTTTACCAATTCTCATTTAATTTGCCACTACAGCTTCAAAATATTCTGCGGAGAAATTAAGAAACAAAAATCAAATTTAATGATTAAATCCAACGATTGGGTTTTAAAATTTAGCATAGTCATATGATTAGCCAACCTTTGTTGCGAGGCAAATGCAGGGTTTTCCCTGGTGCACAAAATTGTGCGTTTTGGCGCAGTTTTAACCCATTACCAAACAACAAAGTTTTAGTGTGATCCACTTCAAAAACTAACACAAATGACAAAATGGATGTTATGAAAGATTGAATTTGTGTAAAATATGGCACAGAAAATATTGAGACAAAAGAAGAAACTGCTGGTTATCAGCAGTTTCTTCTTTTGTTTCAATGTTTTCCTAAGCCTTTTCTATTAGGGACGTCAAAACCAGGTCTTGTTTGGGAAAGGGTTAACTCAAATGACCCTC
The DNA here is from genome assembly GCA_963680895.1 of Fragum sueziense. Taxonomy (NCBI): domain Eukaryota; kingdom Metazoa; phylum Mollusca; class Bivalvia; order Cardiida; family Cardiidae; genus Fragum; species Fragum sueziense. The sequence continues at coordinate 59,290,121 of OY804599.1, read as the reverse complement.
TAAAAATTATCAGCAGGGACATGAAGAAATAATGATACAATAGGTATGGCCCTCTAATTGAAGACCAGGGGGACATAATGACCCCCTCTAGAAAAGGTCAAGGGAAAACTCTGCAAATGTCAGAAATGATAAATGCTGTTTGATGAAACCAAAGTTTCAAACCCTTTAAATTACCTCATAAATGAAAGAAATTCTGTCCAGTGCCAGATCCAGAGGGGGTGGGGTGGGGTAGGGGAATCAAATGAACCCATCTATGTAGCATGATTATTTTATTTTCATGCAGAAATTCAGCCAAAAATGTACAGAACTGGTAAAACCAACCTACCTTTTTGTAAAAAGGAACCCCCCTCAGAGAAATCCTGGATCCTCTGTTGCTGTCTGATGCACTATTGAGCAACTATGCAGTTGCGGATCCAGGATTTCTGTGAGAGGGGTTCGAAAATACAAATAGGGGGGTTCGTTTTGCTAGAATAACACAATTTGTATGGAATTCCTGCATGAAAATGAAATAATCAGGCAAAAGAGGGGGGTTCGTTTGAACCCCTGAACAACCTCTGGATCAGCCACTGCTATGCCCATAGCTGTGATATTGTAGCCACAAACTTGAAACCCAGATCAAGATTCAAAAAGGTTTCGGTTACATTATTTCAACTACTATGCCTTGACTGGCTCTGCAAATTTATGGAATGTAGATAATATTTAGTTAAATTTTATACCAGCATAGCTCTAGTGCACTCCAGCAACATTTCATTACATCCTGCTAGAGTTTCCTTCCCTGGTTTACCTGTAGCCATCTGAATCAGGTCTGCAGACTTACTCATCTGTCTTATCACATCTTCCATATTTCTAATTATATCAATCAAGAATTCAAGTTATCCGAGTCTTCTCTGATGTAAATACGCTCTTTGATATTTTGAATTTTCGCTAGATCTATTAGCAAAAAATCAAAATATAAACGCTAGATCTATTAGCGAAAAATCAAAATATCAAAGAGCGTATAAATTTACATCAGAGAAGACTTGGATTAGAATTAAAGCAGAGTTCAAAGTGGAATATTTGTAAAAAAAATCAACAAGCACAGTTTTTGGCCACTTTGCATGACAAAAAAAAGAAAAAAAAATTTCAAAGAAACATTGAAGAAATGGTGAAAATGCTGATATCACTCCCTCCTTTTTCCTCAATCATTTTGCTTTCATTTCCGATTCGTCGATCAGATAAGTCATAACCTCGGATCCTGTTTCTAATTTGATTAAAACATGTGCTTGCATTAATTCAAAATTAATGTAAATGCTGTAAATTTGCCCTCGATCATTTTACACATAACTAGATCGCCATGAACGAAATCTAACCTACTTTCGGTTTACCTGTCACGTGATTATAAGCAAAGCAAATTACCAATAAGCTTGTCGTCGCTTCAAGCATGAGTTCACTACATCCCGCTAATGTCGTGGGTCCAGGTGCGCCCATCGCAAGTGGACAAAACTCACTGCCATGGATCGAATCGTCGTAAATTTCTAGATCGGCGAACAAATCCTTCTTCTTCGTTGACATTTTGGCGGGTAATTTAGAGTTATTCCCCTTGATTACTCTCTCGTTTAGAAAAGTGTTGCATTAAAATTGCTCTTATTAGGTAACGAACGAACATACATTAAAGTGACATTTCAGAATCATTTTTACATAAATTTTACTCTTATTCTATCTGAAAGAGCATGTTTTCTTATGCAAATTCTGAAAATTTCAAGCCAAAATATCGAACCGTTTACGAGAAATATACATTTTTGTGCTAAAACTAAACAATTTGTCGTGGACAACAGTTCAGATTTATATAAAATTTGTCATTTCTGTCTCAAATTTGAAGGCGTATATTTCACTTATAAATAACAACTTCAAAAAACTGATAGCATTTCTACGCATAAACAATCTTTGCATCAAGACATAGTTCTAAAAAAATGAAATAGATCTAAATGTGAAATGTCACTTTAAAGGTGTTGTTGAACACATTTTTACCACCAATATTTCAAGTTCCATCAGGGGTTTAAATTTCAATTACTAGATTTAATTTGATTAAATAGTTTAAATCAAATAAACGTGAGAGTGTATGGTCATGGAAATAGTCGACAGATCTAAATAAAACATTGGCTTAAAACTTGATTTTATCCAGACCACCTATTTGCAAAGCTTGACCTGAAAGTCTAAATATAAAATTAAAATCTAGATATATCAGGAGAATATATTTCTCTAACTTTTAGTGTTTCTTTTTTAATTTATAAAGCATCACTTTTCTAAATCAAGAATCAATGTCATCATAACGGTGGTGGATCTGTCATGTGGTCCTGTGTGTGTGTGTGGGGGGGGGTCCAGTTTTCTTTGAGAAGTGACTGTGTTCAACCAAGGAGGTTGAAGGTTAAAAGCTCCTTGGTTCAACCTATGTCAATTGGGGCTGAAACGGGTAACCGAGTACCCGCGGGCAGGGAACAAAATAGTACCCGGGAAAAGATTTATTACCCGTATACCTGTATAACGTAACGTAACGTTACCCGATGGTTAATTTGGACTCGAATAAGGTATTGAAAATTCGACATATTCAGAGAGTCAAATGGCGAAAGTAATGAACAATGTGTTACCAAGAGAGACGACGGGGTATCAGTTTATACCAAGGATCATATCAGATAGAGGGTCTCATTTCGAAATCCACCAATGGGAACTTGTAGGCGAGGTGACTCGGCCGAGTCAACTCGTCTGCATGCTCCCGTTGGTGGATTGCTCCTTTACTATAATTGGATTTAGCTATCTAAATTCATAAATTATCCATTTGTGTGGGTACCGGGTACTAGACTGGTACCCATTCGTGTAAATAAATGATCCGTAGTAGATTTCAGGTACGGGAACCAGACTACCCGGGTACCCGCGGGTAATTGTTAGACGGGTACACGAGTAGAAATTTTGTACCCGTAGACTGGGTTACCGCCCCTAGATCTATCGATCTTTTAGGTCTTACAGAGAGACGACGGGGTACCAGTTTATCTGTACCCGTTTCAGCCCTAATGTCAATTCCAACAAACATTAGCCTATTAATTTTGTTAATGTCTAAAATGACTTTTGAAAAATCGCTTGTCGTTTATTCATAAAGTCACTGAATGAATGAGATTGGCGCGTGGTTTAATTCAAACAATAACATCGATTAAAGAAATATGATATTTATCCATTAAAAACACAACGGTGATTTGTTTGAACTGATTGTTTCGATTTCTAAGTGCTAGCCTGGACCAGAATAGGCCTGTGTTAGACCTTTACGTCGGCGGGATAGCAAAACCTGGTAACTACACGTCTACAGTCTTTACAGTCTGTAGTCTTGATGTTTTGATCTCCACACCCATGTTATGCTTTAAATCCATTCAATTCATTCACAAAACAGGATTTATTTCCATTTTGTCCGATGGAGGCGCATTTAAGATTATATTAGCCACAACTGGGAAAATGGGTCAGACTATGTACAATGTTTGGAATTTCACAATTTTTGGTCTTTTTGTGTAGGTATCCTAACATTTCGGGAAATGAAGAAAGTGCTTGTGACGAGGATTTATTTCTCATTTTCCATGATGATTAAAACTGCATCCTTTTTCTTGAGAGGCATCAAAAAGCGTCAATGCGCGTGGGAAGGGCAAAAAATAATACATGTACTAATATTAGCCGGGGTTGGAGAAAAGGGCCCCTAATTAAGCCATTTCTAGACCCTATCGCGATTCAAGATCAGCCTATGTCTCACTCTGAGTGCATTCTGAGCATAATGCAATCTGATCTTTTACTGTTGCTGCACGTCACAAAGAATAGCCGACTGGACCCTGATCAGACTTCTTGTATACGCTGTCTGATCTGGACCCACGTTGGTATCATAATATATGTATATGCAAAATGCCAATTAACCCATTACAACACAATGACTATTTTGGATTCCCCATAAAATAATGGCCCTGGAAAACATGATAGAAAATGAAGAAATTGCTTGTTACAAGCAATTTCTTTATTTCCCACAATGTTTTCCATCCAAAAAGACCTCAAAATTATAAATTCCATTCACTTTAAATTGTCGTCTGCAGGATCTTTCAATTTAGACCACCCTAAAATTTTGTCGTTTTGTAATGGGTTAAGGCTTTTCCAGATCCCAACTCAAAATTTATTTTTGTCCGAAAATACTCTGGTATAAAATGAGATTAATTTCTCAAAGTTGAATTCTGGCGTAAATTGATTTTCATACAGAAGGATGAGAAAAATATACCAAATGAAATGTTTTCAATAGAATATGAACGAGTGATTTTGTCGGACAATATCGCTCTAAATTGTGTAAATATTATCCACTTAGTATTTTTGGTAGCTGATTCTAATATTTCATAAAACTTTAACCCTTTTAAAAACAAGAACTGGCTCTGAGTTGTTGGACTACCAGCGAATAAGCTTTGGAAACATAAAGAGAAAAGACGAAAATGCTGATGATCAACATTTCCTTCTTTTCTCTCCATGTTTTGTATGCCACAATTTATATATTTCCCTTTTCCATTCGTATATATTCGGTTACCTGAAAAAGATTTCAATTTGTATCGAATAACAATAAAATCTTGTCATTTGGGAAAGGGTTAACGTATCTAATTCTGAATAACGTTTTTCTAAAACAATAAATTATGGATTTATCATACATTTTAATGGATTAAATGGATTATTTCATTATCACGTGGATGTCCATCTGAACGCTCGTATAAGAATCCCAACCATGTCGCTTGGGACGGATTGTCCAGAAATCACGAGTTTTTGACGTCGACGTCAACGTTTGTAAAATGGATGACATCCGATAACAGAGGTAAATGTCGCTGATTTTCAACAAAAACATCGCATCTGCAGCTTAAAACAAGCTGCAGATACGAGGTTTTTGTGGAAAAGCGACTATGTGTTTTAATAATTCTAGTGTCTCTACTACCTTTTCAATATTTTAATATTTGATGGATTTTCATGTTCACAATAAATGTTCTGTGGTGTTAATGAGTAGGCTAACTGCTTTTAAAATTAATATAAAAAAGAGGTCAATAGAGTTCTTTTTTCGCATAAATACATTTTGTTTTCGATGTCAGTTCAGAATAAACAGAGGATAAATATTATATTCGAAGGAGAAGAGCACGTTTTGAAAATGGAAAAATAGTGTACTTCAGAAATGCATTTAAGTTTCGATAATTAGAACATATGCCTGGAAATAGCATTAGACCTATAGTGCAGATCTAGAGATTATGAGATAAGAGGGGGTAAATACTTTTCAAAATGCAACACTTCATTTATTGGTCACCAAACCCTATGTTGTGGGTACACAACTACACATTGGAATCTTATCATCAAGATGATTCAAATGGAAACCCACAAAATAAAGTTTGGAGTTGACATAACACAGTTAAAATATCGACAGCCCATGTTTCTGTAGCTCTGAGAGAGTACATTTTTGGGATTAGCAAAGGCAAGGGCTGATCAAGTGGGGGGTCGGGGTCCGGAATCCCCCCCTCCCCCTGGAATGGGCCGAAAATTAAATTTTGACTATATTACTTTTGTGTAATATTGCATAATTATTTAACGCATTTTGAATTATCATTTGGGCATGGACCCCCAACCCCCCACCCACCCCCACCCTGGAAAAAATCCTTGATCCGCTCTTGGAAGGTATGGTGTAAGCAGATACTGCAGTTGCACATACATATAAATGTCATTGCATGTTTATTTATAAATTGTCGCATTGAAGAAATTAGGAAAAGAAGCTACATTTTATAATAATTAATACTTTTAATGAGATAAATGAGCATACTGGAGAGGGATACTGGAGTTTGACCATCCGTTCTTGATAATTATAATCAACACTATATCACAGATACAGATAAGTGGGGTTTAAGCATTCTAACTTTCTTATTTCAATTCCAATCCCTATGATGTGAGTACTCATTGAAATCGTCTCATCAAGACGATTTCAATGAGTACCCACAACATAGGTATTGATGAACAATAAATGAATAATTTTATTACGTAAAGCCACCACCCCCTCTTATCTGTTGCTCTGTTATTGGCTAATATTTTAAAGGGACATTTCATTCCAATTTCAATTTTTTAAAGTATGTCTTCATGCCAAGATTGGTTATTCTTATGAGTATAAATACTATTAGTTTTTTTAAGTTGTTGCCAATAAGCGAGAAACACGCATTTAAAGTTCAGACATAATCGATAAATTGCATATAAATCCGAACTGTTGTCCACAACAATTTTTTCAATTCTAACACAAAAATGTAAATTTCTAGTAAACGGCGCAATATTTTGGCTTGAAATTTTCAGAATTTTCATAAGGAAAAATGCTCTTTCAGATAAAAGTAAAATTCATGACAGAAAATTCTGAAATGTCACTTTAAATGTGTTTATTTCAGAGTAGCCTAATATTGTGTTGACGAATCGAGTGACAAGGAAACTTTAACAGTGACAAACTGAAAATATGGAATCGATATTGGTCAGCATGTTGACCATTTTCGGCTTTATTTGCACGTCCTACAGTTACAATCCGACTCTCTTCGAAATAAACCCTTCCAATACCACGTCGGAAGTTAACGTAACGGCCAAGACGGGGACCAATCAACGTCTCCTACAGATTGTCAAAGAACCGGCTACATGGTTCGAGGCTTTTTATAAATGTAAGCCGAGAGGTTTTGGAAGGTTGACCAATCTGAGACCGGGAGCAAACACGATGAAATCATTCAGTCAGACGGTTTGGGAAGACGGAGATTACTCGACTCTAAACGCGACGTTTTGGATCGGAATATTTCGCCCGTATTTGAATTTAGAACGGTGGTTTAGATCAAACAATCAGAATGAAACGCATCCGAATTGCGACGAGTTTACGACGTCACAAGTCATCGACGTCACAACCGGAAGTTATGATCAGTGTGCTTATCTGAGTTACACAAGCAACGATTCAAAAGCGGACTTGGTATCCGGAAACTGTTCCAACAAATACCATTACTTGTGCTTCAAATCAATTTCAAACGAGACAGAATATTACGTCTATGATGGATTTGACGTCATATCTTTACCGACGCTAATGACTACGTCAGAGATGAACGATACGGATCTAATCAATTGTTTGTATAATTGTACAGGGACGTATAAATGTGTTGGGTTTACGTTTGACAACGAGACAAACAACTGTACGTTATTCGTGTTAAACGCTTTTTACAATCGTATAACTTATTCTTTAAACAGAGTTTCTTCAAACGTCACCCATTACGTCAAAAATGGCACCCAATTTGACGTCGATGATAGTCTAATCGTAACAACCGAAGAATTAATATTCCCAGCATGCATTCCGAGCGATTATTGCGTAGAACCGGAACCGGAAGAAGAACCGCCATTAAACTTGACCCAGTTAGAAGAATCGACCGCGGAAATTGTGAAAAGTCTGACAATCGACCCAGACGAGACCTCGAAAAGTAAACAAAAGCTTGAATGTGCGACGGACGACAGAGCTTCATCTAAAGCGTTTGGTGGTGTTTCTATAGCAGTGATTGTTCTGGTTTGTTCGATACCGGTGGTTGTCGATCTTGTCAACATATGCAGATGTTTTGAGACTGTGAGGCAACCACTGTCAAATGCGCATGTATACGTATGAATTTTAACCCATTGCCCAGCGGCAGATATTGTAAATCGGTTCAATTTGAAAGGTGTTGCAGACGACAATTTCAAGTTTGTGTAATTAAAAAAAATGCATTTTGGTCAGAAAACATTGTGGATAATGAAGAAATTTCTTGCCAAAAGCAATTTCTTTATTTTCCAGGGTGTTTTCCCAAGCCCTTTCCTGTAAGGGCGTCCAAAAGCGTCACTGGGTAGGATTAGGTTAATCCATTTCCAGACGACAGAAACTATAAACTGCTCCACTTTGAAAGCTACTGCAGATGACAAAATATGCCTAGATATTAATAAAGATGTCATTTGTATACAATATAGGCCTGCCTAAAAATATTGAGACACAATGACAAAATGTTGGTTGGCCCAACCAGCATTTTCTCCTTTTGTCTCAATAATTTCCCAGCCTTTTCTTTCGGAAACGTCAAATTCAGATCTTGCTTGGTAAAGGGTTAAATGATGAACAATATTAATATACATTATATACATATACATATGAAGTGTTTCGATGATCAGGCCTATATTACATGTATTTGTAATGTTTACATTATCCTTTTTTCTCATACAAACGGAGTTACAAAACGAAAACATGACTAAGTATTGTTTAACCGAAGTAAACTTGCGCTCATTATTGTCAATATTGCAGACGATTACGTTTGTTTATAAATATTCACAGCGCACGGTCACTTTGGTTTAACAATATATAAAAATGTATTGTAAAAATAAACAGATGTATTATTTCCGATAGCCTACTTTTGAATAACAAGCTAAAATACAGAATTTTGTGTTAAAGTTGTCGATTTTGAGAAACATGAAAAGTCGGACGTTTTGGAACAATGTCTGATCCATTGACATGGAAGAAAATGCTGGTCATCGATAGTTTCTTCTTTTCCCTCAGGATTTTACTTATTAGCACAACAAAGAGTTGTCAAAACGTGAAATTGTTAACGATGTTCAGTCAAATTTCGGTCCGTACGAAGGGAAGTAACCAATGGTTGATTAAATATGATTCTGATTTACGTCCCTTGTATCAGTTTTTAAAAAGCGAAAAAGTACCATATTTAAGAGATGATTAGGCCTGTGAATCCATGGCGGATCTAGAGGGGGGACCAGGAGGTCCAGACCTCCTAGAATTTGCTGGACCCTCGTGACAAATATGGTGAAATTAAACTTTTACTTATAGAAACTAAAGCAAATTCAAATTTGTGCGTTTCAAAGTGTTTTGCCTACCTGATATTAACCAAATGTTCACTTATAACGTTAGCCATGTAAAACATGTAAATTCCTCATTTTGGCTTGGACTTGGATCCCCCTCCACACTCTCTAGAAAAAATCCTGGATCCGCCCTTGGAACCAACAAAACTTTTGCTGTTACTGCTCATTCGAAATGTCTAAAATACAAATATTTCAACAAGCAAAATTGTATTATGACGTCGCTTTTCAACAAAAACCTCGTAACTACTGCTTTAAACAAGATGTAGTTACGAGGGATTTATTGAAAAGCAGCGGTAAATCTTGGTTTTTGTAAGTACGGCTTGATTCAAGCCGTAGTTACAAACTTTTATAACAACCCCGACGGTTTATCAAAACATAGGTCTAACAGTAAATCCAGTCTATTTTTAGCACAAAATTCATTGCAATAGCCTTGGTAAGGGTTGAAAAATCACAGAATCGCGTGTTTCCCATTTACCACAAGTCAAGATACAATGTAGCTCAATAGCACCAATCTATCAAAAGTTATTCTTTACAGGTAAACTATTTTCCACACAACACATTTCTGAAACGCGTAAAATTGAAGATTCTAATGAAAGAATATTGAGAGAAAAGAAACAGCAGCAGCAGCAGCAGCAGCAGCAACAACAACAACAACAACAACAACAACAACAACAACAACAACAACAACAATAATAATAATAATAATAATAATAATAATAATAATAATAATAATAATAATAATAATAATAATAATAATAATAATAATAATAATAATAATAATAATAATAATAACAACAACAACAGCAACAACAACAACAACAACAAGAAATCCCGCGCATCTACTAAAACACCATCTTTTTTATATTTACTAACTTTGAACAGCGCAATACGTTTTACAATGAAAGTCAGCTAATATCGAGAGATGCTGTTTTAGTAATTTTTAAACGTTCGAAAAATTGTGGGAAATGAAGAAATTACTTGTCACAAGCACTCTCTTCATTTTTTATTAGGATTTCAAAAGTCTTTCTCTTTTGGGGGGATTTTTTTTTGCATGTTTTTGTTATTAAAAATCTTCTTCCATTTAGATTTATTTTGTCATGTTAAATAAATTTGAATTTTGATGAATTAAAAAAAATCATAAATTGACTGGTGATTAATAAAAATGCTATTTCATCCTATTTTCCGTTGACAATCTGTTCTAAAGAGGCTAAGGATCAAATACGACTTCTGATTCTTGGAGTGTGACGTCACTATGCTTCCGCCAATCAATATCGACTTTGTCTAGAACATTTTGTCGGCGATTCTCTTTTATCTAGTATTGTTTTTACCTGTGTCAGGTGATATTGGAAAAGTATTATGGAATTAACGCAATTGTTACGTTCAATAGTGGTATGATTTCTACGTGTGTGTTTTTATCCGATCGATTTTTTTTCTTTGTATTTTTTTTCGACACGCTTTCGTTTGGGTGTTTCTTTTTCTTCTAACAAATCAAGAGTGTTCAGGAGTGCAAAATTCAGTATATAGGCAATTACATCAAGTTTTCCCTTTTACAAAACGACCAAAACCCAAACTAAAAATTCATTTCAAAAGATGATGCAGATACGTTTACAAACGTGGTGTTTGTTAAGACATGGTTTGTGTGAAATATTGTTCGGAAAATATTAAGGAATACTAAGAAAATACAGGTTATAAACATATTCTTCTTTCGTCTGTATGTTATCAGGGAAAATGAAACAGGGTATTGTGTAGGAAAGGATTGGCAGCCTCATCCTTTCTCGAACATCTTCATGTTTCATCCATAAAGCCTTATTGTTTACCAGGCATTTATGAGAAAATAAGAATATGCTCTTCTTTCCCCCAAATTCTGTCCATGCTATCATTTTTATCCTTTTACCACACAGCGACTCTTTTTGACTCCCCAGCATGGTAATGGCTTTGGAAAATATTGTGAAAGATGAAAAAACTGCTTGTCACAAGCAATTTTGTCATTTTCCATAGTGTTTTATAGCCTAAATCACAACGAAGTGCAAAATTTTATCAACTTGAAAATGTCGTCCGCAACTTCTTTCAACTTAAACATGTCCAAATTTAGGTCGTTTTTTTTGTAATGGGTTGTTTATTCATCTTTTGCACTAATTTGCAACAATTACTTGGTCGACTGCACCAGCTTTGATGCTAGAACTGTTTTTGTCAGGTGGGGAAGCACTCAAGTTATTTTAGGCAGACCTGTATGCGCAAACTTAATCAGTTGTTAGTTCGATTATTACGATATGTGGTAATTAAAACGCCTAATTGAATATGATTCATCGCTTAAGAAGCTGCATGCGCACATTCAATTAAAACATGAAAGGCGAAAAAGATGTAAAGTTTCATTCACCTGAAATTGTCGTCTGCAATGTCTTTGAATTTTGACAGCACTAAAATTCTATCGGCCTGGTATAGGCCTACCTGTAATGGGTAAAAATACGTACTTGTGCAATTTCCTACCCGTAACCCCCCGGTCCCACTGAGCCCGATTCCCAAAATAATCGTAGTATCTCGGGAGAGCGCATTGTCACCGATTTACTCCGAATTTGAGCCGATTTTTTACATTCATCTATAGCTAAGGTGTCTTTTCTTAAAAAAAACATACTTTCTATTTCTTTTTACCAAAATCATCCTCAATATATTGATTGACAAGTCATTTATTTCTAGACAACAGCTGCAGGAGTGAACATTTGGTGACTCCGATTTGTTTTGTATTTCCAATGATTTTGGAAATCTCAGTACGAGCGTACATAACAGGCCCGTAGGAAGCAATTTCATATGGGCGGGGGGGGGGTAGCTAAAGCCTCAGTGTCTGAATATTGGGGGCTAATTAGGATTTTCCCAAATTTTCAGTGTGAAAATGGAAAATTTGGCATTTTTGGCCAACTTTGGGGGGCTTAGCCCCCTACCCCTGTTCCTACGGGCCTGCATAATAGGCCTACATTGTTAGATTCTCCAACCACCGCAGTATATGCCTACTCTAAAATATTGGACGCGACGTGGAATCCCATTCAACCACCCAATCAATCAATCGTGACAATGAGTATGTTCTATTTTTATTTGTTTAAAACCTACATGTGCTTTACCCTTTCCAAACAGCAAAACTGTAGGTCTACCCTGCTCCGATTCCAAAGGTGTAGCAGATGACAAAATAACTGTTACTCAGATCTGAAATTTGGATAGGCCTTCTTTAAAGCCTGGAAAACATCAAAAAGAAAAGAAGAAAATGTTGGTTACCAGCATTTTCTTTTTTCTTTTCACTGTTTTCCACTCTTTTCAACTATCGATAAAACTAGGTTTTGTTTGGGAAAGGGTTAGATATTGATCTTTGTCGCGTGACATGGAGTATGCCTGATCGCTATCATATATTTATGTATTGATTTGAATCATATGGCAACTTCACTATAAATTAACCATTCATTATTCTATAAATCAACAATACATCATATCATACACGTTGATTTGTAGAATAATTCGAGATCTGCATTCAAAGTATACCCATTCTACCAACAAAAAGATTGGGACATTGAGTAAAACAACATAATTTTCCTGATACGCACATGTAGGCCTATGCGGTGTATGCTGCTCTCTCAATACTTTAAAATGTCAATGTATTTTCGTCTATAACAAGGGCGGATCCAGGATTCTTTTCCAGGGGGGGGGGTCAACGCCCAAAATGATGGCTTTTATTCAGAAGTTATATAGTCAAAATTCAATTTTCAGCCAATTCCAGGGGGGTGGGGGGGGTCATGACCCCCCTGACCCCCCCTCTGGATCCGCGCATGTATAATATTTTTTCTAAAGAATATGAAGGTGAAAACATGCGGAAGTTTTGTTTGTGTAAATACAATTATTCATGAATCATTTTTAATCATTCATTTGCCTTTTATGGGCATTGCGTTTCGACTTGAATAGCATTTGTCGAAATGACAAAAGGACACACCCGTTTTCTATGTACATAGGCCTATTTAATGATATCTTAATATAGGGTAGTCCGAACAAATTCTCGAAATTCGAACGAGGAACTTCCTTGTTATATGAACAACGCACGTCAAATTTTCAGCATTTTCTTTTTGTTATTATTTCAAAAGAATGGAGCCAGAATCTTGAAAGGTGTCCCTTATGACATTTGAGAACAACGCGGATCCTGATCAGACTGTGCATACGCACAGTCTGATCAAGATCCATGTAGTTCTCTAATAGCTCTTTCATAACCTTAGTAAGTAGTCGGAGAGTTGTATTGCTCCTGTCCGGACTGCACCTACCTTTACGGATCAACACATTTTCCCCTAGACTGGCTCTCAAGTCTGACTGATCTGATTTTTTTAGAAAAAATATGTAAGTAATGTACATCCAATTTACCACACTGCCATACTCTCTGTAAATGTAGACCTCGTGAGATTATAACGAGAAGGGCAGTAATTTGAGTTAATGATTTTTTCTAGCAGGAGTGAGGTACCTTTGTAAATTTATATACTGGCCTATTCATTCTCACGGCCTAGGAGCCAGGCTAATTTTCCCCCAGATGGAGCTCCTATTTTCCAGAGGAGGTGGGGACCAACATCATTTGCGCATGAAGAATTCCTTAAAATCACATTGATAAGATTGCTCTCCCCCCCCCCCCCCCCCCCAAAAAAAAATAAATAAATAAAAAACAATCGAGGTAGCTGCCACCTCTTGTTCCGTGCATGATCAGCACATGCTGATCCTGAACTATGGTTATGTATTTTCAATTGCTCAAAGGGACCCTTTTTCCAGACCCAAACTCATTTCCTCGTCATTGTAAACTAGTCAAAATCCGGATTTAATATGGGAAAAAGGCTATCCCACGTACCAAATTAACTCTAGTTGAAATGATGTCATATGCTATTTTACCCGGTATTTTCTTTCACAATAATAGCCATTTAAATATATACCTTTAACATTTTTGTAGCCTTATATTACCAAAATGAAGTAATTCATCTCTATGGGTTTTTTTAAAAAAAATATCTAAACGAATTCCAAAAATTGGGACAGTGTGATAGAGATTTATGGCCAAATTTCGGCGAAAGAACTATAAAGACCCTGTCTTAAATACTAGTATTCAATATACTTTAAACGACTTTATCTCACTGAAATCACGCTCGCATTTTGTTGGTAATATTTCGGCGCTATATACATTTTGTCTTCAGTAGCATTCATTTGTCATATATGCACAGATTAATTAAGGTAGGCCTAAGTTTGGACTCGGAGGTTTGTTTTTATCCGCCCGATGATTTTTTTCATTTGTACATATGTTGTAAAGTAACATGTCCTGAACAAAATATAAAAAGAATCAGGATAAGTTTCCTGACTCGTTTTCGTGTCAGAGTTATCTGCCCTTGACTAGTAATGACTATTTTCGCAAAATTACCCTTATGTTTTAAAGTTATATAGCAAGTTATTCTGAATGGATCATTTCAAATGTTGTATCAATTTAGAGACTTAACATATGTACAAATGTGATGAAATGATTAAAAGAAACATTTTAAAATCATTTTCTGAAAACAATTACGGGAAAATTTGAAAATCACATTTTTTGAGAAAATTTTGCAACTTTTTTTTCAATTTGCCCCCCCCCCAAACAAAAATATCCAATAAATATTTTTTATTTTGAATTTTTTGAAGATAATACCAAGAGCTATTATTACAAAAAAAAAACAAAAAAAAAAAGCACACCTTTCCACGCAAATAAAAAAGATATTTGACTTCATCCTACCCCACCCACCCTGTTTTAGCCTAATTATGACAAAAATATCTATATTTTAAAACAAATCTAAAATTTTCTGGCATATGTTTACACTTAGAACACTACAACACTTTATTTGACATTCACCATCACAAAAAGGGTAATATTTTGCTTAAAAAATGATGAAAATTGTAGCGCGGGCATTTGGCGCCGCAAAATAAACACAGAATTTGTAAGTCACATGTTCGCTCCAAACTTACCTTAGCTCATTAGTTATGGGAAATGGATAAAAACGTTGCAGTCCCACCGAAACTTCCATATCAAGCATTGGGACGAAAGAAAACTAAAATTATGCGTAACGGTGTGACTGTTCTTGTTTCCATATTTTACTTAAGACAAGGAATGATATTATTGTTTGTGTAAGGGTTCGGCTAATATAGATACAAAAAGTACCGGAAGAAAAGCTATAATTTTTAATAACCAAAACATAAATTTTCAAGTGAGTTGTTTTGAATTTGTGGTCTGTTTGCGTTTAACAATTTGTGCAAGTTTATGTTATCATTGAATGCATGAATTTAAAAAAAAGGATAAAAATCTAACATATTTAGGCCTACATACTCAATAAGATGGGTATAAAGTTTTTTAAACGGTGATTAAACAGCAGAAAAATGCATAAAACCTTTCCCAAACAAGATTTGTTTGGTGTCCTTAAAAGAAAGTTTTGGAACAAATAAACAAACTGCTGGTGACTAGCACTTCCCCTTTTGTGTTAATATTTTCTTTGCAAGTCATGTTTAGTTAGAGCACAATTACTACTTTTGAAAATCAATTATTTTGTCCGTAGCATCTCTTTTCAATCTGGTTTGATTGAATGGGCTTTAACGCCTTATTCAACTGCTATGGTCATATATTGCGGATGGAGCACCTGGTTTCTCGTTATTTATTTCACTTTTATTTCCATAATATCCTTTGCGAGCCTCCAGCTGCTTGTCCACATACGATTATCCAACCACTGGTGTGAGACAAATTTGTCAGAAAGAGTGTTTATCAGCGTCTCGGATCGAACCTGAGACCTCGTGAGTTAGCTTACTCGATCTACTCGATCTACTTAGAACTACCAGTTACTGGCTAAACTCAGCACGTTGAGTACTATAATTAAGGTATACCACCCCTAATGAGATTTACGTGACGTCGGAATTATTCATGCGACGTCGTTTAACATTCGTTACGCATCCGAACACATTCGGGCGACGTCGGAAACGTTCGGCGGTGGAACGTTCCACCGCCGAATGTTTTCGACATCGCCCGAATAATTCCGACGTCACGTCAATCTCATTAGGGGTGAACTACCTTAAGCTACCAACTACGCTGTGGCCGCGACAATCTATTCAAAAACGTACCTCAATAAAACTTTGTCGTTCAGAAAAGGGTTGATAAAAACATCTGATCACTAATTATGTATTAAGATAAACGTATACGATCAAGAGTTCAATCAATCGATCAACGAATCAGTGACCCCTTTTAAGACACCATACCTATTTGCTACGAATGACTGCTTGCGCTAAAATTAGATCGAATGACTTTTACCCTTATTAGGTCAATCAACGTGAAAAATACCAATATCATACGTGTGAGTCTGGATCGGAACGCACAAGGAATTGTGTTAGCTTCGTGTGTCTAAATAATTGTCGAAATGCGTCAATGACATACAAATTTATGTTTATTTTGCACAATTTCAGGTAACAATTCCGTCAAATTAAAGGTGTTCATGGTTGAAAGGGTGCTAAGTATTCTGAAAGCCCATACCCAATAAAGCCCGTATAGGAGTATAGGAGTATAGCCTGAACAAAATCCTGTCATATATACTGAAACTTGATCAACCAAAACCGAGCTTTATATAACTTTGTGACCTAGTACTTTTGTGTTTGAAACACAGTTTTTGGGTACGTGATCAGAAGTCTTCCGTCAAAGATAACAAATTATTCGTTATTCCGGTGCTTGGATTTATATTTTGTTGTCTTGTGATTGTTTTCGTTTAAAATTCACACTCGTTTGTCGTTGGAAATTAACCTATTCAGTGTGAGTGAAAGTTGTGGATCGTCAACTGACGAATTTGGATTCATTTACGTCTGGTTAGAGCGGGTATGTATATTGCTCTTTATAATGATATCATTTAACATTTGTCATTAAACTTCGACAAATAATTTTCACGTATTCCTACAGTTCTCTTCTGTTGTTGCTTTACAATTTCTCAGCGACACCATATATACATTATGTACGTTGTTTCGGCAAACTTTTCTTCTCTAGATAATGTACTGGGCAATGCAGGTCCGTATGAAGCAATAATTAATATTTGGGACTCTAGCATCTGTGTCTGCGGCTAAATTGGATTTCCCTTAAAATGTTCAGAGTAAAATAAGAAAAAAATGGCATTTTTGTCCAACTTGAGGGGGGGGGGGTAAGCTGAAATACCCCCGTTCCTATGGGCTTGCAATAGTCTTACTTCAGAAATTAAATCAAAATTGTGTAATTCTATGCAAGGGGTCCAACGTACACAAGTTTTTGTGGTCAAAAAGATCGGCAGTGGACAAAGATGGCGGCTAAATGGTTGAATTTTGGTTGATTTTGGGGACAAAAACTGAAAGTAAGTATGTTTCTTAGATTTGATATACCATTTCACCTAGCCGAGGATGTGGAGACAGTATTCACGCTCCTAGGGAAATAGGCCTTAACTTCTGACATGTTCTCAAACTCCATTGATGCTCGAAGTAATGCGAAGCTTTAAGCAGCAACAAAATCCGGAACTGATTGTGACCCGTATAAAATCGCCTTTTGCATGAAAAACGCGATGAAATGAGACTTACCCTCGCTGTCTACACCATTTAAACAATAAGCCCAACAATCTGATTGCACTTTTAATGTATGCAACACCTCGCAGTCACGAAAAAACCCTATGTAAGCTGTCTAAGGTGGACTGTGGTCAACTGTACGAAAATAATGTCGCCACCATGTCAATTATTAATCCAACTATCTCCTGTAAAAATTTCGAATTGCGCTGCAAATTTAGAGGCGTAAGTTCGCGTAACGATGAATTTTGTTATAATGAAGTCCTAGGCGTATTATCAAGTCCATTTCACGCATTTTGGGACCCAAACATTATTACAAGAGGACCATGATGGTCCTATATCGCTCACCTGAACCAAAATGATATGAGCCACGGTCTTGATCAATTCAATTAATATTCAAGACTTTAAGACTGAAAACAAACTTATGGTCAATAACATTGTGTCAAGTTTTGTCTTGATTGGTCACTATTTGAGGTTGTTAGAGTAAAATTTGAAGGACAGATAACTGAGCAAATTCTATTCTGATTATTCTGAGATTCATTTATCCAAGATCTTATCATTATCAACATCATAATCCAAATTTCGTTTTGACTGTTCATTATTTGTGGTTGTTAGAGTGGAAACAGCAATTTTGTCAGATTCAAGGGCACATGACAGATAACTTTCTCATTTGATTGGAGCAAAATTCAAACTCATGCAAGGTCTTATAATCAGCAGCATAGTGTCCAAGTTTTGGTCTTGGTTGATGGATAATTGTAGATTCTACAGTGCAAAAAGGTCGAAAACAGCCAAAAACAGCAATTTGTCAAATTCAAGGGCACATAACTCTCAAATCAACCTCATCTGAGATCGTATTGTCTCCAACATTGTGTCCAAGTTTTGTCTTGATTGATCAATAACTGTAGATTCTAGAGTGGAGACAATATCAAAAACAGGTGAAAACGGCAATTTTGTCAAATTCAAGGGCACATAACTCTAGTCTTTCTAGTTCAATCAGAACAAAAATCAATTTCATATGAGATCATATGGTCTCCAACATTTTGTCTCAGTTTTGTTTTGATTGATCAATAATTGTAGACTCTAGAGAGTAAACAAGGCCAAAAACAGTCGAAAACAGCTATTTTGTAAAATTCAAGGGCACATAACTATGGACTTTCTAGTCAGATCAGACTGAAAATCAAACTCATCCGAGATCTAATTGTTCTCAACATTGAGCGCAAGTTTTGTACTCATTGATCTGTAATTGTAGATTCTAGAGTGTAAACAAGGTCAAAAACAGATGAAAATGGCAATTTTGTCAAATTCAAGGGCACATAACTCTCGTCGTTCTGGTTTAATCATACCGAAAATCTAACTCGTTCGAGATCTTATGGTCTCCAACTTTTTTTCCGAGTTTTGTCTTGATTGATCAATAATTGTAGATTCTAGAGTGTAAACAAGGTCAAAAACAGTCGAAAACAGCTATTTTGTAAATTTCGAAGGCACATAACTCTGGACTTTCTACTCCGATCAAACTGAAAATCAAACTCATCTAAGATCTCATAGTACCCAACATTATGTCCAAGTTTTGACCTCATTGATTTGTAATTGTAGATTCTAGAGTGTAAACAAGGTCGAAAACAGCTGAAAACGGCAATTTTGTCAAATTCAAGGGCACATAACTCTCGTCCTTCTGGTCAGATCAGACTGAAAATTAAACTCATCCGAGATCTTATGGTCTCCCACATTATGTCCAAGTTTTGTCTTGATTGGTCAATAATTGTAGATGCTAGAGTGTAAACAATGTACAAACTAGCTATTTTACACATTCAAGGGCAGATAACTCCGGACTTTCTGGTTCAATCTGACCCATAATCGAACTCATCCGAGATCTTATGGTCATACATGTTTTGACCAGGTTTGGTAAAGATTGGCTTTTATTTGTAGATGCTAGAGTGTTAACACGAAATTGTGGACGGACGGACAGACAGACGGACGACGGACAAAAAGTGACCACAATAGCTCACCTTGAGCACTTCGTGCTCAGGTGAGCTAAAAATAACAGTGCTATAGAAAATACTGTGGAAATTGAAAATGAATGAGCAATACATGTGTTCATTTTCCAAAGTGTTTTCTATCCAGAGGGACCCGAAATGTAAAATTACATTCACTTGATATGGTCGTCTGGGGTAGTCTCTGGTTTACCAGGCGCAAAATCAGTTTTGTCCTATTTTGTATGCTTTTGGTTAGGGCTTGAGATAAAAAAAAAATATCAAAATTCATGTAAAAGGAATCGAAAAGGGTCAAGGAAAAAGAGAAGGAGGTGTGGGGGATAGCAGTCCCCATCATGATAAGCCAGAACAAAGCACAACATTTAATGTGCCCTGCATACCAGAGGTGCGCTTCTGTAACTCTTTACACTTCATACAGCTAAGTTAAGACAGAGGCTGTTATTATCTAGATTGGTCTAAATTCAAGATGTTGCAGACGACAATTTCAAGTGAATATATTTTTTTTTTTTACTTTTCTTTTTCTCCAAAATGATTAATGATTTCCAAAGCATTGATGTTGTGGGAATTCAATTTGTGGTAATGGATTACATGGTATGTACATTCATGATGTAGAAAAGCATCTAGAAAAATGACTCATGAGTTTAAAGTTGTAAACAACCTTTCATAAACTAAAACTAGAGGTGAATAGCTGGTGGATTTAATTGGTTATTGCAATAAATTTGACACAAAGCATTGATGGGGCACATTGTTAGGTGCACCAGCTACAAAAGTAAAGCTGAAATATTGTTGAATGCAGCTGTAAACTCCATCAAAGCAGTAATCTACCAAAACTATCCAACTTTGTGGGGTATTGTTTCTATATTTCAGGGAATAAAACCATTCAGGAAACAGTTGAATCAAAGAGAATGGTGTGTTACAGATTAATCTCCACTTGGATGAGTACCTGAGACTACACGCTAGAGGGAGTGACCCCAGTCTACCTTTTGCTTCCGGGTCGTTGTACAATAGAAAATAGTTCTAGAATTTTTTGTCTCTGCATGCAGAGGGCTGTTTGGAGTGTTAAACAATAGTTTAAGTGCTGTTTTCTTTGATAAATTAGTATTTTTGCATCTGCTCTTTTGCTTTATAGCATATTTTTTGCATTATTTGCAGGACTACTTTCTGCGGATACTTCTCAAAAATGTACATGTAGTTGGGCGGACAACAGCTATTCTAAAGTGAAAGTAACTAGTGGTCATGTTCTTTGTTGGATATTTTCAGATTTTCCTTCTCAACCTATATTGAAACCACCATAAAAAGAGAGTATAGAGGCAGTAGATGAAGCGACCCAAGTCACGAGTGTCCGCGAATGTTGTGGAAGGTGCTGTGACAGCGGTAAGTTGACCATTTTAACATAGGCTAAAGAAGGGCAAATTCAAGCCGGTGTCTGACCTAGATGCCAAAACTGGATTTCTAATAACTTCAACATTTCTTGGAATATCCTTCTGAAATTTCTTCTGTAGGTAGGAATACACACCAGAAGCTTGCAGAAAACATTGTTTTGACCAGGTATTGATATTTTCTTATATTTTTGGATTTAAAAAATAACATAGTTGAAAATTTGAGGGGCCGAATAACCTCCCTTGTCGAAAGTTCTAAAAGTTTGTCTGCAAAGCATTATATTGGTGAAAATTTTTGAGGTTTATAAAATTATTGTTGATTTAATCAACTGTATGTCATAAATTCTTATTTTCTGCTGTTTTTTTTTTCAATGTTTTGACGTCTGAAAGGGACCTGGGTGAGTATTTCTTTAAGACAACTTAGATGGAGAATATCCACAGATGTTGTGAGGACCTGTCTCAGACTGTGTCACTGCATTAGAATGATGAAAATTTGCTTTTGATAGGCTGTTTTGATAAGAGAGGCTATGGTCATTTAAGGATTAAGGACCCCCCACCCCCCTGTTTCATCAGATTTTTAGACCAGGATAGCCCTGAAAGAGGCTCAAATCTGCTATGCTCCAGGGGAAAGAGACTTTTACATTTGTAGCTTTCTTGCAGGCACCCCTTCTGTCAGTTCTGTGCATAAACAAGTTATGTGTGACACCAGATCCAATTTAGATTTGATTCGGGCTCCACAAACAAACAGCGCAGAACATGATTTTGGCCGAATCGATGCAACGCCAAGCGGAAGGTCCGTACAACTCAACCGATCTTTAAGAGTAAGTTTCTTTATGAATCGTTGCACATTTCTTAATTTTTATGTGAATGTGTGAATTGTAATGCACATGTAAAGCAAATATTTAGCAAAAAGCATTATTTTGAAGGTTTTAAACCTTTCCAAATGATGTTTTTCTCCAAATATTTGCCACTTTTTCAGTAAATTAATCAAATTTCAAGCCCAGGACAGCCCACAGAGTGGCCCTAATCTGCTAATGCTTCATTGGAAAGGGACTTTTACATTTGTAGCTTTCTTGCATGCACCCCTTCTGTGCAAAAACAAGTTATGTGTGACACCGAATCAAAGTTAGATTTGATTCGGGCTCCACAAACTAACAGCGCAGAACATGATTTTGGCCGAATCGATGCAACGCCAAGCGGAAGGTTAGTACAACTCGACCGATCTTTACGAGTAAGTTTCTTACGAATCGTTGCACATTTCTTAATTTTTAGGTGAATATGTGAATTGTAATGCACATGTAAAGCAAATATTTAGCAAAAAGCATTATTTTGAAGGTTTTAAACCTTTCCAAATGATGTTTTTCTCCAAATATTTGCCACTTTTTCAGTAAATTAATTAAATTTCAAGCTCAGGACAGCCCACAGAGTGGCCCTAATCTGCTAATGCTCCATTGGAAAGGGACTTTTACATTTGAAGCTTTCTTGCAGGCACCCCTTCTGTGCAAAAACAGGTTATGTGTGATACCAGATCCAATTTAGATTTGATTCGGGCTCCACAAACTAACAGTGCAGAACATGATTTTGGCCGAATCGATGCAACGCCAAGCGGAAGGTCCGTACAACTCAACCGATCTTTACGAGTAAGTTTCTTATGGATCGTTGCACATTTCTTAATTTTTATGTGAATGTGTGAATTGTAATGCACATGTAAAGCAAATATTTAGCAAAAAGCATTATTTTGAAGGTTTTAAACCTTTCCAAATGATGTTTTTCTCCAAATATTTGCCACTTTTCAGTGTAAATTACACCCTGAAGAGTCCTAAATTTGTACAAGATGAATGAATCTGCTACCAGAATGTGGTCCTGCATCTGCAGCAGACATTACTTTTTATCTGATGTCAATCCATTCAGGCATAAGGAAATAAGTGACATTTTTATACAGGTTATAAGTGAATGAAAAACCCTTCTTTAAAATCTGGATTTTTGCCATACCACATTCTCTGTTTAAATGGCCATGAATCATTGGAAACAGACTTTAACTCTTTGATTTTTGTGTTATTTTACTCATAGATAACCCAAAAACTAGGAAAAAGTGAAAAAATAAGTTTATGTGGGAAATCTGGTTTCATTTTGGAGTGACCCCAGTCTACCTTTTGCTTCCGGGTCGTTGTACAATAGAAAATAGTTCTAGAATTTTTTGTCTCTGCATGCAGAGGGCTGTTTGGAGTGTTAAACAATAGTTTAAGTGCTGTTTTCTTTGATAAATTAGTATTTTTGCATCTGCTCTTTTGCTTTATAGCATATTTTTTGCATTATTTGCAGGACTACTTTCTGCGGATACTTCTCAAAAATGTACATGTAGTTGGGCGGACAACAGCTATTCTAAAGTGAAAGTAACTAGTGGTCATGTTCTTTGTTGGATATTTTCAGATTTTCCTTCTCAACCTATATTGAAACCACCATAAAAAGAGAGTATAGAGGCAGTAGATGAAGCGACCCAAGTCACGAGTGTCCGCGAATGTTGTGGAAGGTGCTGTGACAGCGGTAAGTTGACCATTTTAACATAGGCTAAAGAAGGGCAAATTCAAGCCGGTGTCTGACCAGAGGGAGAGACAAAACTTTTCATGTTTACTAACGAACTGAATGAATTTGAAGACTTTTTATCTAAAATTCATTGAAAAGAGATAACTATTTTTTAAATGAAGTTTAGCTCATGATAAATGACCAGGCAGAGCATATTTAGCTATTAGCTAGGTATGCTCTGTCAGGTCATTTATCATTAGCTTTACCGGTGCATCAGTTTATTTTGGCTCCTGAGCAGTTATTTCAAGCAAAAAAGCCGAAAAATTTGACCAAAACACATTAAACTTTGTTTTTTCTTTACATTTAACAGAAGGTGTAACATTTGTAGACATTGTTTGAATTTTTGGGGACTCTAGAACAAAATTTTAGGTGGAGGCCAAGATACCCAGGGTGGGGGCCATGATACCCCGAGGCCAAGATAAACTGTTACAACGGTTCTTATCATGTTAAAGATTTACATGTTTTAGATTAATTGTCATGCATTAATAGACTTTATTGTGGGTTAATTTAGTTTAAACTTTGGACTTTTTTTGCCAGACTTTAAAGCAGGATCAATTAATTGTCCCTGGACAAGCATCTAATTCCTCCATGTTCTCAAAAGCTTACCTTATTAGAGAGTTTCAAATAGACTAGTTTGTTAAAATGAGAGTCTTAAGGTTTTTTTTGCAAAGTTTTAGATATCTAGCTTTAGATTTCCAAGTAAATTATTAATGTACTTTGGTTTTGGCAATTCCCAAGCGATATGAATTGGAATTTGTTTTGTGTAATTAAAGAAAATAGCAGTGGTTGAAGAATCTTGAGTTTGCTTTTTTTGATTTATATTTTTTCATTTTCACCTCATTTTAATCCTTTCCCAAACAACTAAATGTTGGACTAGACCAATTTGAAATCAGCTGTTTCTCAATGAAGATAGCATTTGTGTATAGAGCTTAGTAAATATTGAGGCAAAAGGAGAAATTATATTATTCCTTCTTTTGCATCAATGATTTCACAAGGTTAATCTATCAGGGACATAAAAAAATGAGTTGAAAATAAATGGAAAAATGAATTATTTGTTCATTCAATGTCCTATCACCTATAAGCCCAGTTGTCCTGCCATGCAATACACTTGTGGAAAAGGATGAAATTGTTAATATAGTTACCAGCATCCTTTTCCAGTTAATGCTTTCAAAGGCTTGGTCCTGAATGATCCAATTGGTCATCGGTTCATTATTTGCTAGTAGCCTGGTAGTCTGAAATTGTCAGATGACATTTTAATCTGCTTTTGACAGATGTCTTTGTCTATGGAAAATCTGTAGTAAAATTCGAGTTAAGAATAATTTAACCAGTGAGTGTCTGGAAAATCTTTTTAAAATTTTGAAGAGAAAAGATTGATTGATACACCTTGATATTTCCTTTTCCATCAATGATTTTACCATAGCGAATGAAGAAGTTTTCACAGATTTTGGTCATCTACATGTTTTCTCAATATGTATTAACAGAACTTCCAATCAAAGCCATCAACTGCTCTCTCATTTTAATTATTCAAATCCATTGGCGATAGAAAGACTTCTGTCAAATCAAGGTCTGATCCAGGATTTTTCCTGGGGGCAGGGGGACGGGGTGGGGATGGGGGGCGAGCGAACTAACGCACCAATCCCCCACTACAGTCGCCTTTGCGAATAGCAGAAAGGATACTGGTCGAGTCAGGGGTCTGGTGCCTTTTTCTCAAACAATCCTTGGTCGTGATGTATAGATCTATGAGATGATGCTTTTGAAAACATTGAGGGAAGCGTAATAAAAATGCTGACAATAAGCATTCACCCCCTTATCCCTTTTTATTTTTCTACCATATGAAATGAACATTCAACATTATCGATGGCTCAGCGTGAAACAGTTCTAACAGCCCATTATGTTTATAGGCAGTTACAACTGTTTCGTGCTGAGCCAACGATTTCACATTGTAAGTCAGATTCACATTGTTGTCGGCAACCATTTTCTATTTTGACCAGTCTAGCGGACAAAGATTACTCCATCAGTTTACCATATAGTGGCATTTTGAAATTGATGCCCAACAAGATAGAGGTTTTTTGATAGAACATTGTGGAAAATCAAGAAATTGCATACATATGACAAGCAAGCAATCTTTTCATTTTCCACAATATTTTCAAGCAAGAAAGACCAAAAATCATAAAATCTTTTTCACTTTAAATTACTTCTGCAAAATCTTTGAATTGGGACCAACATCAAATTTTGTTGTCTTGGGAAGGATTATACAGTACCACATTGTACAAGTTTGACAGGATTTTATTCTGTAACGAGCAACACCAAATAGTATCAGAAGACAAAATGCTTAATCAATCCTTTCCCAAACAAAACCTGATTTTGAAGTCCTTAATAGAAAAGGCTTGAGAAACATTGGGGTAAAAGAAGACAATTCTGATAACCAGCATTTTCTCCCTTTGTCTCAATGTTTTCTGAGCTATATCATAGGCAAGTCCTACCTTAATCAACATCTGTTTTTGGTCTCTGAAACAACTTAAAAATTGGACAACCCTAAAATTTTGCGGTTTGGGAAAGGGTTAATTTAACATAAACTTCTTTAAATGCTGTAGGTCTGGTCATTAGCATTGCCAGACTGGGAACCATCATCCATGAAAATACCTTGAAGCTTGACTGTGGTTTTCATCATATTGTATCAAACTTCATAAATCAATAGCATCCATCTTTACAGTGTGTTTACAGAGTTCTTTAAAAACATGCATAAAAATGTTCATTTGTGACTTCAGGTAATATTCCTGGTATGCCGTCTCAGTGAATTCAGACAGTTATGCCAGTTATTTCTCGGAATTCATCAGGACCGGGATACTGATCTATCAGTTACGGTCAAGTGTCTGCCATGGAAGATTAACATCACCTAAAAAATATAAACAAGATTAATTAAAACAACGGCATTATAATGATGACAATGATTACTATAACCATTTCCCAAACAATGAATGATACATACAACTAAGTGTTGAACAATTAGAAAATCGACGAAAAGGAAGAAAATTTTTGATACCGTCTTATTCCTTTTCCTCGATATTTTTACATCTTATCAAAGGGAATTATTAAGTCACGCAGTGGCAGTAGATCCAGTCACATTCTTACTGAAGCCTGACTGACTCCTACTAAACATAGATCTAGACTATAAATGATTTATAAATATTTTTAACATCACTTCATTCTAAAAGAGAATTTGTGGTTCTAAAAACAACGTTCTTTAATACTTTTCAGTAGCGTTCCCATTGATTCTTAAATCTGGGGGTACAAATGCTTATTTTACAGGATGCTTGCACCCCCTCTTAAAGAGACAAAGTAGGCTGTCTACAAAAACGAGGGGTACAAGATTCATTTTGAGGGTAAAATAAAACCATTTGTGGGGATTTGGGTATCCTGTTTCAGGTATGTGAAAGGATTTCAAAACAAAACCTTTGGGAAACACAATTCGAAATTTGACAAGGGATCGTTAGATTTGACATGGTGGCGACATTATTTTCGTACAGTTGGCCACAGTCCACCTTAGACAGCTTACATAGGGTTTTTTCATGAATGCGAGGTGTTGCATACATTAAAAGTGCGATCAGATTGTTTGGCTTATTGTTTAAATGGTGTAGACAGCGAGGGTTGGTCTCATTTCATCGCATTTTTAATGCAAATGGCGATTTTATACAGGTCAAAATCAGTTTCGGATTTTGTTGCCGCCTCAAGCTTCGCATTACTTTGAGCATCAATGGAGTCTGAGAACATGTCAGAAGTTAAGGCCTATTTCCCTAGGAGCGTGAATATTGTCTCCACATCCTTGGCTAGGTGACATGGTATATCAAAGCCAAGAAACGTACTTACTTTCAGTTTTTGTCCCCAAAATCGACACAAATTCAATCATTTAGCCGCCATCTTTGTCCACTGCCGATCTTTTTGACCACAAAAACTTGTGTACGTTGGACCCCTTGCTATGGAAATGGCCTGAAGTTCTATGTGTATGTTAGACCCCTCTTCCCAGAATACCTGGACCCTAAGCTGTCCTCTTAGATATCAAAACATGGTCTTATTCGGGAAAGGGTTAATCCATATTTACTACACAATCACAAGTATTTATAAAGCAAAACAATACCAATCAAATTCTATTGAAAATTTACATTGGTCAATAGAAACATTGTACTATTAAGTACAAAGCCAATATAAGTAGAAAGGTAAACGAAATTTATTGTCTTTTTCTGAACTTACACAAATGACCCTTTGTGTAAGGACATTGAACAATTGAACCATCAAAATATGAATTCATATGTACCTGTACTTTACAATTGATAGTGTCTAAATAATGAGGGGATCTAAATTGAATTTTCCATATATTTTTAGTGTAATGTATGGAAAATTCGGCATTTTTGACCAACTTTGCCCCCAGACCAATACCCCCTTTTCCATTGACCTGAAAATATTCAAGATGCTTAATTTGAATTGCGAAATTGTTTCTATAGAATGCACAAATGAATCACCGGAAAATGACACACAACCGGAACTATGGAACTGTCTATCCAATTTACCCAGACACGTCACATAATCTTTCTTACCTGACTCGCGCATGTCGTCGACGCAACCGGTTGTACGGTGTGCAAGTTCCTTAGCAGAGAACGCTCAAAATGCTGACTAAAAGTACAAAATCAAATATGCAAATAGCTATTCCTGTGCAAGAAAGGGGGAAACAAGGATGTGAACTGAAGTAAAACTTTGATTTTATGCGAGTTTTCAGAGTAATTTTCATGCTGATAATTGGGGGCCTGGCACGAAGCAGGACGATTTTGGTCTCTGTCAGCTCTGAATGTATTCAATGAATAAAAAGAACACTATTTGGTACAAAAGTTTGATGATATTTTATGATACTATTGAAAATTCTACGAAGGGAAGTAAACACGATCATGAATTTGAACTTATGAAAGGTCACGTTTCGGTAGCTGTTGGCCATACGTTACGGTTAATTAATTTGATTAATCCTTTGACGCATAGTCATGTGTTGATTAGTATACGAGTAAATTAAGGTAGAATATCCGCAATGTGGCCATTTTGAGATCCATAAAACAACGTTTTTTCCCGAGCGTCGTCGATACGTATCCGATCCTATTCGGGCACGGTCGCAAACATTCAGCGGTAGAAAGTTCCACCGCCTAAATTATTCGACGTAGCTCGAATAATTCCGACGTCGCTCAAATCTCATTAGAGGCGGACTCCCTTAATTCACTCGAACGTTCCATATGTCGACACGATATTTCGAAGTCGAAATGGTTGTCAACATACCCGCATAATTTTTACTCAGCGATTGAGTTCATTTCCATTTCTCAACAGAAACAGATAGGGTAAGGAGGGGCAAAACGCCCAGGTGGGGTCAAACGCCCACCCCTATTATTTAGTCACTCATTATGTCAATTGATGATTGTCTTGATTTTACACTTGAAGTATTCTTTTAGAAAGATGCCCATGAAATTTTTACATCTAAATGTCATTCAATTATTAGTATGCGACTAATTGTTTATTTTGCATATGTTTGATCTAATATTTGGGTAATGGGTTTTCTTGTGTATCTTATTTCCGAGGTCCGACATTTTCAAAAGCATTGTCAGCATACGAGACAAACATTGTTGAGATAAGCGAACCATATAAACTGTATTTTTAATGTAGTCACTGCCTAATGAGATTCGCAGGACGTCAGAATTATTCGGGAGAAGTCGAAAACATTTGGCGGTGGAACTTTCCACCGCCGAATGTTTACGACCTCGTCCCGAATTGGTTCGGAAATGTAAACGATGCCACTCGAAAATATCCGATATTTTATGAATCACAAAATGGCCCCATTCATGGGTATTCTACCTTAAACTCGTTTGATTACGGGATAACCGAAACAATCTGTTTACATCCTTAAAGTATGTCTTCCGTGAATTTCAAAGTATTGTTGAACCAAAGTACAATAGTACCGGCCGAAAATGACAGTGACGTAGGCTAATGTTTACTACTTGACAACCAATCAACTCTGTTCGTATTTGTAACGGTGCAAATCAGACGAATTGATTGGTTTTGCAGTAGTAAACATCAGCCTACGCCACTGTCATTTTCGGCTGGGACTATAATAACCTTGCGCTCATTATTGTCAATATTGCAGACGATTACGTTTGTTTATAAATATTCATAGCGCACGGTCACTTCGGTTTATATTCTGATTTTTTTCGGGAGATAGGGTGGAGCCTAGTAAACGGTTCATTACATTTAAGCTTGAGGAGAAACAGCCTTCTCGCTTAGCGGTACATCGTCGGTATTATTGCAAAACATTATAACTACAGCGTGAATCAGGCTGTAGTTACGAGGTTTTATAACAACTCATTTTACAATAGAACGTTCTTTCAATTTCGAAATGTGTTCATGCTCGTGCCGCACGTTTTTCTCTTATATCAACCAAGATATCGAGAAGTAAACTCGTCGAATAACCTCTTCGCTTAGCCACACCCTGTGAGGTGAATAAAAATGGATTATAACAATAAACAACAAAATATTTTGCCCATGTATAGCTCACGATAAATGACCTGGGCAGAGCATCTCTTGCTAATGCCTAGAGATGCTCTGCCAGGTCAATTATCGTGAGCTAGATATACCGGCATGATACAGGGTTGAAGGGTTATTTGAAATAGTATAATTGGATTTAATTATTCAGTAAAAAGACTTTCCCTTTACATAATGTACATGGTTATTGGTTTGTTTCCTTATTAGATGTATGCCAGGCCCGTAGGAACAGGGGATGCTGGGGGGGGCGGGGGATAAGCCCCCTCCCCCAATGTTGGCCAAAAATGCAGAACTTTCCCTTTTCACACTGAAAATTTAGGGAAAATCCAATTAAGCCTCACACCCCCACCCCACCCCCAATATTCAGACACTAGGGCTTTAGCCCGTCCAATATTTAATTGCTTCCTACGGACATGCATTACGCGTCTAGGGTTCGAACTTTAACTTAGTAGAAGTATAGTGATACTGTATTTAGCTTGTAATCGAAGTAATTATGTTACATAACATAAGTTATTCAACTTCAAAGGAATACTCTCCAACGTTGAAGGGTATTCGATTGAAGTTCACGTGGATTTCCTGCGATTTAAGCACGGTGCTCAGACTTGAGCATGAGAACGTACTTAAGTTTTTTTCGAGAAACCGGGGCCTGGTTTTGACATCCCTAAAAGAAAATGCTTGGGAAAACATTGAAACAAAAGAAGAAACTGCTGACAAACAACTGTTTCTCCTCTTGTCTCAATATTTTCTATGCCATTTTTTTTTACACAAATCATATCTTTAATAACTTCCATTTTGTCATCTGTGGCAGGTTCGAAGTGGACCACTCTAAATGTTTGCGGTTTGGGAAAGGGTTTACTGTTTACAAATACATGTAGAACTCTTAGTAAATGTGTTCGAGAAAAGTACTGTGAGGACTTGTTGTTACGACATGTTTCTTTAGAAAGGTTTCGAAACGGAACCAGGGTACCCCCAGCTAAACATTTCAATCACCATTGTACTTTCTTACATTTTAACAATGGTTTGATTATCCAACCAAATTTCAATATTTCGCTGCTTTTCAACAAAAATCTCGTAACTGCAGCTTATTATAAGCTGCAGTTATAAGGTTTTTGTTGAAAAGCGACGATGTAAAGGTTTTGAAAAAAAGTGTTGAAGTGTTCGGTTATTTTATCCATTCTATCAACCACCAATAAGGATAGAATATTGAATTAGACATAATAAAAGTTGCCGGTAGCAAAACGTTTTTACAATATAATCAGATCCGATCATCTCAATGTAATCGAATAGAAAATGTGGTTTTATACAATTAAGAGGCTAAAATGTCAAGGCCCGGTCACATTATATATTTCCGCATTCACAATAGGTCCAAATGGCGTCCAAAATTACGATGTGCGTCTGACCATTTTTGGACTGTCCCGTTTGGCCATATCTTTATCATCACACGTGTCAACCTTGCATAATTATCTTTCATTTTTCACAAGTCCTGCGTTAAATATTTAGGGAGAGGGTTAATCCAATTTTGTCCAGTTTTAAATACCCGGCCTGACTGACCAGTCGGGTTCAATGACCGCACGACCGGACAATGCTCATGGTATATGATACCATCAATTTGAAATGCTCAATTATACCATTTCCCGCACGCCAAGAATTTGGAATCTTCCAAAATTATAATAGGCTATGTACATAATGGCAGAATAGACGTTTAGAAAAGGGCCGGTTATAAAAAGTATTTTCTTCTTTTGCCTCAATATTCTTTCAGCTAAAGTGGACACAAATCATATCTTATTTAACACCCATTTTGTCTTCTGCAGCAGCTTTGGGATTGGACCGCACTAAAACCTTGGCGTCTGCGAAAGGCATCATAATGACTATGAAAGCGCGAGGTAGTTGTATGACCACGCAACATTCATAACACTAACATTATTTTCGCACAAATCATTTGAAAGTTTGTAAATATGCATAATATCAAGTTTCAACAATTAGGTCAAGGTTTTGTATTCATATTTCAACATTCAAAACTAAACACAAACTGTGGAATTAAACTCCTGGTACCAAAATATTGCCTAAGCCAAGCAAATCTCAAAAGCAGTCTCGGATCCAGGATTTCTGTGAAGGGGCCGAACTCAAGAAATTGGAAAAACTGATTTTTTTTGGAATTTTGATATTTACTAAAAAGGTAAACACTGTTTTTTCTGATGTTTTAAAATCGTTAGGTGTTACATGTTTAAATACTAAAATGATAAATCACATTTAAATAAATAATTGAATAGCCTAAATAAACGAATAAATAAATAATAATTCCAGAAACAGAAATAAACTGGGGTTTTTTTTGCCGTTCGGTATTATCGCAATGGGTAAAGCCTGGGTAAAGCGGCAAAATTTCGGGGTGCCACTTAAAAGGTGCTGCAGAGGACAAAATGAGAATGGATTCATATAGCATAGAAACTATTGAGGTAAAAGGAGAAAATGCTGATTATCAGCATTATCAACTTTTCCCTCAATGTTTTCCAAAGCACTGTCTGTTAGGGACGTCAAAGTCAGGTCTTGTTTGGGAAAGGGGCTAAATCATGACGTGTCAAATGTCATACAATTAGCGTCTATTTTCCAATATTGTATAATTTTATAACCTCCGATCTCTAAATATAACAAAGTAATTAAGCAATCGATTTCCAATTTGTGTTTTCTATCATGCCTACCTGAATAAACACGTTCAAGAATCTACTTCAGGTTCGTAGGAACAAGGGGCTAGAGGGAGGGCTAAGCCCCCCAAAGTTGACCAATCTGCCGTTTTTCCTTATTCTACCCTGAAAATTCAGAGAAAATCCAATTTAGCCCCCCCAATATTCAGACACTGGGGCTTGAGCCCTCCAATATTAAATTAATTTCTACGGGCCTATACTTCATGCATAGTCTGACTAGGGTGTACTGAGGCGGATCCAGAGGGGGTTCGGTGAGTGGGGGGAGGGGTGGGGTTCTAACGAACAGCCCTCTGTAGCACGGTTATTTCATTTTCTTGCAGAAATTCAGTCAGCATTGTGTAAAAGTAGGAACACGAATCCCTCCATATGTATGTTCGAACCCCTTCCCAGAAATCCCGGATCCGCATGGGTCGATGTCTTCCACACTTCTCTGAAGGTCCCTTTTAGCTTGGCAGGCCATAAATATTGAATTAAAAACGAAAATTTTAAGTCTATCTACTCATTGCAATATATAACAGGATGTGAATACATTCTAACTTTTTATTTGAATTCAAAATCATATGTTGTGGACATTCATTGGAATCGTCTCTGTGAGACGATTCAAATGAGTGTCCCACAGCATATGATGTGATGAACAATAAAAGAAATATTGTATTTTGAAAAAAACAAACATTACCCCCCCCCCCCCCCTTATCTCTATCTCTGTCTATTTGATTATTCGTTTCTACAGTTAACCGGATTTTCAGAGGCCTCGAATCATTTAAATATCTTTAGATAAAAATCTTACAAAAATAATAATTTGATATTCTGTGCAAGCCAGTAGCCTATATTTTGTATATTATACGTTTTTGTTTATTATCTGTAAAGATATATGTTTTCGTGTCTTTTTTTTAAAATTACGCAAAACAGGATGTAGACATATACAAACATCTCATAATGCATTTTTCGTTCAAGTTTTGCTTAACCTTTTACTTTTAACCCATTACCACACACTCACTCTTTTTGACTCCCTACGAGGTAATGGCTTTGGAAAACATTGTGGAAAATGAAGAAATTGCTTACTACAAGCAATTTGTTCATTTCCCACAATGTTTTCTACCCAGAAAGACCCCGAAATGTAAAATTTCATTCACTTGTTATTGTCGTCTGCAATATCTTTGAATTTGGGCAAGTCTAAAAAATTGCTGTTTGGCAATGGGTCAAGTGTAACTCTTGACAAAGTAAATGGTTATTTGATGCCTTAAAATATCCCTATTTCCCAAACAATATTTTTTTGACGTACTTGATAAAACAAGATGTGTTTGTGAAACACAAATGCCCCCGAAATGGTCATTTTTCTAAAATGTTAAGTTTTCGTGTAAAGGGTTGATACGGGTTTACGGATGACCTTGAGGAAGGTCATATTGCATGGAACAAAAAGATATCATTGTGTAAGAAAGTTACATACCAAATTTGGGCTTTGCATGTCGAAAAAGCATTTGGAAAACATGGATAAAAAAGAAGAAAGTGTTGATATTCTGCTTTTAGGTCATCCGAGACGAAAGTCTTGGCAGTAGGTTTCATTCGTAAGAATAGGCAATACTTGCTTGAAAAGCCAGGGCAATTAATTGCATCTCAATAAATTATGCATGGAACCTACTTAATTATCCGGGTAGAAAATAGAACTAGGCCTAGGTCTACATGTAAATGGGTACAGAATAAAAACAAAAGTTTAGTATTGGAGCCTAATTTCTGAAAATTATTTGGTAATATTTAGGCAAATAGAATCATGCTAATTATCTTGAATTAATTCAACTTTACGTTAACAAAGGTTTGATGCTTTTCAAATCTTTTCCTAAAACTCTCCCACACAAAAATAATAGATCTAGAAACAGTCTGGTCTTCTCTGCTGTAAGAGTTGATTAAAATGATTAAAAAAGATGAAATAGGCCTACAGGTTATTTGATACTTTAACACTTTTCCATAAAGACCTGTTCTTGACGCCCCAAATAAAACTACTTGGGAACATATTGAGGCAAAAGAAGAAAATGCTGATGATCAGCATTTTCTCCTTTTTGCCTCGTTATTTTCTGTGCTATAATGTATCCAAATTCCATCTTCATCAAAACCTATTTTGTCATTCGCAGAAGCTTTAACACGAGAATAGTCCCAATTTTTGCCGCTTGGGAAAGAGTTAATCCATTACAACAAAATTTTAGCCTAGTCCAAACTCATAGGTGTTGCAGACGACAATTTCCATTGAACAAAATTTAACATTTTTTGGTCTTTCTTGGTAGAAAACATTGTGGGAAATGAAGAAATTGCTCGTCACAAGCAATTTATTCCTTTTCCACAATGTTTACTAAAGCCTTTATTTTGTGGGGCGTCCAAAAGCGTCAATGTGTGGTAAAGGGTTAAATTTCGAGGATTAGGAGGGAAAATAGCACACTGCCTTCTTAGTCGCTCTAGAGCTGATCAGACAACAGTGATTCTTGGTTCGAATCCAGATGTGGAGAAGAACTATTTTGGTGACGTCTTTTGGTTCAATAAAGGAAATCCAATTAGACCTTGAGCCACCAATAACCCCTGCTCCCCCCCCCCCCCCCCCCCCCCCCCCCCAGAGGGAATTTTGAAGGGTATGATTTTCTGAAAGCTTATAACAAATGCTACAAGATGAGCGTTGTTTGCACTTTGGCCGTTGGGGCTTTTGGCTGTAACCCTTATCTAAAACCCTTAACCCTTTCAAATTTTTCATTTGAATATACAGACAATTATTTGGTCATATCTTGATTGAATTTTAATCTACATATGTCAAAATGGTATCAAATGAAAGCTTATGACTTGCTCTTCATTTTGTAGTTATTTTATGCAAATTAGCTCATTTGCATATTCATGAATATTAATGATTTTCCTTAAAATTGCTAATTTTTGATGAAAATTTGGTTAATTCTTTCCAAATGAAGGCGTTTCTGTCCAAGGGGAATTTTGTAAACATACTTTATCTTAAAGTATATTTAATTAGAAACATTT
This sequence comes from Fragum sueziense, assembly GCA_963680895.1. NCBI lineage: Eukaryota > Metazoa > Mollusca > Bivalvia > Cardiida > Cardiidae > Fragum > Fragum sueziense. The sequence continues at coordinate 59,254,406 of OY804599.1, read as the reverse complement.
TGAGCCTTGTTTGCACTCTGGCGGTTGGGGCTTTTCGCCGTAACCCTTATCCAAACCCTTAACCCTACCAAATTGTTCATTTAAATTTTGAAAATGAATTTGGTCATATCTTGATTGAATATTGACACACAGGTGTCAGAATGGTATCAAATGAAAGCTTATGACTTGCTCTTTCATTTTCAGTTATGTTATGCAAATTAGCTCATTTGCATATTCATGAATATTAATGATTTTTCCTAAAATTGCGATTTTCGACAAAAATGTGGTAAATACTTTCCAAAACAGAGCATTTTTGTGCAGGGGAATTATGTAAACATAGTAAATCTTCAAGAAAATTATATAAGAAACATTTTGAGCGATGTTTGCACTTTGACCATTTGGGCTTTTGACCAAATCCCTTATCTAAACCCTTAACCCTATAAAATTGTTCATTCATTTCAAAATGTTTTCGGCCATATCTTGGTTGAATATTGACATACAGATGTTAGAATGGTATCAAATGAAAGCTTATGACTTGCTTAATAATGTGCTATAAATTCTATGCAAATTAGCTCATTTGCATATTTATGAATATTAATGACACTACTTAAAACTGTGACCTTTTTTCCGAATATTTGGTAAACACTTTCAAAAACATTGGGTTTCTTCTCAGGGGGAATCATGTAAACATGGTTTAAATTAAAGAACAGTTTATAAGAAACATTTTGAGCAATGTTTGCACTCTGGCGATGAGGGCTTTTGGCGGTGATCCTTATCTATACCCTTGACCCCATCAAATTGTTCATTCAAATTTTCAAAATGTTTTTGGTCATATCTTGATTATGTATTGGTCTACTGATATCAGAATGGTATCAAATTAAAGCTTATGGCTGGCTCTTCCATGTGCTATTATTTTTCATGCATATTAGTTCAGTTGCATTGCCATATATATTAATGATTTTCCTTAAAATTGTGATTTTTCAGCGAAAATGTGTTAAATACTATCAAAAACAAGGTGTTTCTGTTCAAGGGCATTATGCAAACATTATTTATCTTAAAGAACATTACATGAATAACACTTTAAGCAATTTTCACACTGTGGCATTTGGGTCTTTTACCCAAACCCCTTATCTAAACCCTCAACCCTATCAAATTGTTTATTCAAATTTTCAAAATTTTTTTGGTCATATCTTGATTAAATATTGATCTACAAACGTCAAAATGGTAATACGTATCAAATGAAAGCTAGTGAATTGCTTGTATATTTGCAATTACTTCATGTCGATTTGCTCATTTACATATTCATAAATACTATTGATTGGGACACATTTATTGTGGAAAATCCATAAAATGTATTCCATTTGACAGTGCTATAATGTTATATAGTAATCCTGTTATGTTATGTTTAGTAATTGATCTATGTCGGTTTCCATCATGATAAACTTGCCCAACTCGCACAGTTTGAGTAATTCCAAGATTGCCACCAAGTGCGATGTGAATCATTTATGGTCGAATTGTTCTAGAGACTAGAACAGTGCAATAAGTAAAAGTCTTAATGTGGAATTTTACATGCTGATCTAAACCTGGTAGCATAGTTGTAGCATTTAAATATCAGGAAATTATTGAACTGAAGATATCTATGGCCATCGAATGCCATCCTGGAAAACATATGCCATATTGAAAGAGATTGTATGTGTATCGCATGGGAACTATTTTCAATTTATTGTGAGGTGGTACTATGTTGAAAGCACATATAAGAAATATGTGTAGATAAGGAAGAATATGAATATACATTCAGCATGGGCTGTCGGTAGTATGGATCAGTTCACATCTGTTCTGATCTGGTACAGACAAATAAATGCATCGTAATAAATGCAATAATCTTTTGATCACAACCAGTAATTGTCTGTACTCTAGCTACATACATCGCGTACATCTCTTGATTTTATGCATCTGATACATAGGTTTTACATATGGCACCCCAAGCTTAATTTATCTGAATTGAAAATGCCTTAATAGAGCATAAAGGAATGGTAACACCAGTGTCCCTGATCTGTCAGCCACATATCAAATACACTTAAGGCCAACAAATTGACTTGTCTATGAGGAAAACATAAGGAAGGGCTCTCCAGGTGGAGAAAAACCATGCTGTTTTCTCTATGTGAATGGCAAAAGTAAGGCCTTGATAATTGCTTAACAATGTTATTTTGCTATATGTATGCAATTTGTCTACATTCTAGGATCTCTGTTCAGCCATAAAACTTAAAAAAATAATTGGAAAGATTAATTTTATATGTGTATTAGAATAAAGTTCCCCATTTTGTATCATTCTATGGCATATGATAAAATGTTTATGTTTAAAGTCCTATTTTGCGTCAATTTTGGATTCATGTAGCAGTTTTACAAAGGATAACATTCTGTCATTTAAACTAGATATAAACAAGAATACCAATACAATAAAAGAAATCAATTTAACTTATTTGCACTTAAAACAATAAAGATTAAAAAGATCAAATACACTAACTACATACATTAAAATAAGATTTATAGGAACAAAATATAATGGGCTGCACACTTTAAAATTACTGTTACTTCCAAACAAAACATCAAATAGATTTCAAACAAGGCTTAGATGTTGTTAAAAGAGTGAACATGGATATTAAATGGTTGAAAACTCACGAGAAAGAAACAATCGGACCTTTTGGTACGTATTTAAAATAAAAAACCTTGCAAAACAATCAAAATTTTAGACAAATCATTGATATGCATGCTTATGCAAATGAGTTAATTTGCATAAAATATAAAACATATTAAAGAATAAGTCATTAGCTTTCATTTGATACCGTTTTTACATCAGTAGGCCAATATTCAATCAAGATATGACCAAGCATGTTTTGAAAATTTGAGTGAACAATTTTATAGGGTTAAGGGTTTGGATAAGGATTATGACCAAAGGCCCCAAGCGCCGGAGTGCAAATATCTCTCAAAATGTTTCTGATAAAATGTTCTTTAAGATAAACCATGTTTACATGATTCCCCCAGAACAGAAACACAATGTTTTTGAAACTATTTACCAAATTATTAGCAAAAAGTTCACAATTTTAAGTAAAATCATTAATATTCATGAATATGCAAATAAGCTAATTTGCATAAAATTTATAGCAAATTATTGAGCGAGTCAAAACCTTTCATTTGATACCATTATAACATCTATAAGTCAATATTCAACCAAGATATGACCAAAAACGTTTTTAAATGATTGAACAATTTTATAGGGTTAAGGGTTTAGATAAGGGTTTTGGCCAAAAGCCCCAACGGTCAAAGTGCAAACATCGCTCAAAATGTCTCTTGTATAATTTTCTTTAGGATTTGCTATGTTTACATAATTCCCCTGCACAAAAACGCCTCGTTTTGGAAAGTATTTACCACATTTTTGTCGAAAATCCCAATTTTAGGAAAAATCATTAATATTCATGAATATGCAAATGAGCTAATTTGCATAACATAACTGAAAATGAAAGAGCAAGTCATAAGCTTTCATTTGATACCATTCTGACACCTGTGTGTCAATATTCAATCAAGATATGACCAAATTCATTTTCAAAATTTAAATGAACAATTTGGTAGGGTTAAGGGTTTGGATAAGGGTTACGGCAAAAAGCCCCAACCGCCAGAGTGCAAACAAGGCTCAAAATGTTTCTAATTAAATATACTTTAAGATAAACCATGTTTACAAAATTCCCCTTGGACAGAAATGCCTTGTTTTAGAAGTTATTTATCAAATTTTCTCCCAAAAATGCAAATTTTAAGGGAAATCATTAATATTCATGCATATGCACATGAGCTAATTTGCATAAAATAACTACAAAATGAAGAGCAAGTCATAAGCTTTCATTTGATACCACTTTGACATCTGTAGGTCAATATTTGATGAAAATATGACCAAATAAGTAATGTATTTTTTTATGAAAAAAATGATAGGGTTAAGGGTTTTAGATAAGGGTTACAGCCAAAAGCCCCAACGGCCAGAGTGCAAACAATGCTCAAAATGTTTGTAAGATAATGTACTTTAAGAAAAAACATGTCTACAAAATTCCCTCGGGGGGGGGGGGGGAGCAAACATGTTTCTAGCTCAGGGTCTAAATAAGGTCCTTCGATCTGCTATGTTGTGTTTTATCTAGTGAACTGGGGGTACATATGTCGTACATATTAGATAAAGGCTGTACAGTAGATTCTACGCAAAATAACCAGCGCATTGAATGTTTATATCGCGTAGAATTTACTTTAGCAGTTCATTGGAGACGGGCGTGGCTATGTATAGACGTCACATAAACTAACCGACAGTCTCGTTTCGTTTATGCAAAATAGAGCGGCGAAATTTGTAAATATTATACTGCAATTTCATTGGTCCAAAATGTAGGTCGAATTCTAACACTTTATGTACATTTCAGTTCATACATACAGTTTTCGAGAACAGATGTACAATGTATATATAAGCTAATTCAAGCTTCTAAAGGCCCTTTATTTCTTTGTTTTAGAGAAGTGGCAGTACGTTTTACCTCTTTGCTACACACTCCATACAGCCGGGTAGACTGGGGCTGACAATTAAGTGTCTTGCCCAAAGACACACAAAAGAGGCATCCAGAGTGGGGTACGCCTGGATCCCTACTTGATGCCCCCCCCCCAAAAAAAAATATATATATAACAAAATATAGAATACGAGAACATCATATAGATACATAACCTTTTATTAAACTGCACTATAATCATGTTGGCGATGTCACGAAAATGTCGGAAATTCGACATGATGGCTGTATCGTGTACCAGTTACTACATTCAACCTATCCATTTTTCCTTTGTTATGAAATTCTGAAATTATTCATACTGAGAGGTTTGACAGACAACACAATTAAGGTATTCCATCTATCGTTACATGTAGATACCGAGCAATTCGTGCAACTTCGGGCGGCATCCGTGGCAACGAAAATTGACGAGGCAATGCCTCGTCAATTTTCGCTGTCACGAATGACGCCCGGAAATTGACGAAGGCATCTCGTCATCAGTCTCTGTTACTACGGACGACGCACGAAGTTGCACGAATTGTTTGGTATCTAATGATGGATGGAATGCTTTTTTCTCAGAATGATTTCAAATGCTTTAGATCTTCGCAACACGGTAGGTCCATGGTTAGAAAAGGAACGAAATCAATATTTACATTATACCTCAAGTATGTTGAGCGATACATAAAAAGTAACTAAACTAAAGTATGCATAACTTTAGCTTTTATGAGATTTCAAAAGCAAGACGTATAATTATGTTCTCGATGATCCAATACTGAGCTGGGAGTAATAATCAAGTAGGCTTTGTGGCAACTAAAATACTTACTTCAGCTAACAATGACATCGACCTTTCGGGTCTACAGGTTTTGCCTTTTAGGTGTCTCGGATACTCAAATATTGATCCAGAACGCAAAGTTTTGTTAAGGTAGTCAACCCCTAATAAAATTAGTGACGTCGGAATAATTCGGGCAACGTCGGAAACATTCGGCGGTGGAAAATTCACTACCGCACCCGAATAGGTTCGGATACGTAACGACGCCGCTCGAAAAAAGCCGATGTTTTATAAATCTTTAAATGGCCACAATACGGCTATTCTACCTTGAATTTAATTTCTGTCATGAACTCTTGAAGCAGAAGTAATATACAATGTACATAGTTTCTTCACCAAACGCTTTTGAGTGTTATGAAACTCAGGAATCTCTATTTTGTAACATTTTGTTATCGTTTACACCTTCAATTTCTACATCTCTAAATTTATGTTTTCTGGGAAAGGGTTAAAGTGCCGCTACATGTTTATACGCATTCCTATTCGAGATAGCGTGGCTATACCCCCCCCCCCTTCTCGAAAATGAAATAAATTAAAAAAAAAGGGGCGTAAAAGGAGTTTTGGTTAAAATTGTTGAAACAAGATATATTTTGTATACAAATCTAGATTGATAGTATCGTGACAAACCTTTTCTAATTGTACTATATTATGAACCTTTCGTGTTTATGAAACCACGTTAATGGGATATATGAAACCATAAAAAACTTCTAGCATATCGCAGTTTTTTTTTTTAAAAAATCTCGTAACTGTAGTTTTTTTTAAACTACAGCTATGAGGTTTCTGTTAAATAACAGCGATATGAAAAGAGGACGATATTTATTTTGAGACAACTCGATTGTCAATAGCTAAAATACATGTAAGATATTCCAACCATCATTGGATTCTATGAACTTCGGCGTCATCTCTGGCGACGGAGACTGACGAAGTATCCGGATTTTTTAAAATCCGGATACCCTCGTCAATTTCAGTTGTCACGAAAAGCGCCGAAGTTGGCCGTGGAATTGCAGGAAGTCTAAATAGTAGCTAATGATTAAAAGAAAGTATATCAGGTATTCTTTAACGTTAGTTTTAAACTTTAAAATAGTGATCTCATTTCATTTGTGCACAACCCTTTCCAAAACGGCTAAGATTTAGACTGTTCCAATTTGAAATAAGATTTCAACTTTTTGATTTTACACCATCAACAAATGCTTCTGTTAACCCATTACCAAACAACAATATCTTGGACTGGTCCAAATGCAAAGATGTTGCAGACGACCATTTCAAGTGAATGGAATTGAACCTTTTTGGATAGAAATCATTGTGGGAAATGAAGAAATTGCTTGTCACAAGCAATTTCTTCATTTTCACAATGTTTTCCAAGGCCATTATTATATAGGAAGTCAAAAAGATTCATTGTGTGGTAATGGGTTAAAGCACTCTCCAAAACTGTGGAATAAAAAATATTGAGATAAAACGAGAAAGTGCAATGTCTATATTAGGCCTACATAATTATAGACATCAGAACCAGAGTTTGATTAGGAAAAAGCTAATCGTTATTTCTCTTCTTTATTTCCAGATAGAACGTCCAATGCTTCGATGAGTAGCTAGCGCAGATCACTTCATACAAAGTTTCAAAAGAATCCTGTGATACAAAATATCCCGCCAAACAGTGTAGACATGGATTATCCAGCACAGATCTCTCTTATACTTGCCATAGCTGTTTTATCGGTCCCCTGCAGCGGACAGAACTCACAAGGTAACGGGTTTGAATCTCCTCTCACTTTATTAGTGTGTCACTTCAAGCTAAAATGGGCGTTCTTGAAAGCGTTAAAAAATATCGACCCTAGTCAGCCTGTGCGTACTGCACAGACTGACTAGGATCGAAAATTTTCACTGTAAGATGTTTTGATCTAGATTATTTTTTTCTATCTTAGGCCTACTATATATTTGCGCATTTTTGAAATTCGACATGCAGAATTTGTCTGCCCGGTTTTTCAATCATTTGATTTTGGTCTTCCCTGAAGCTCCCTTTTATTGTGACGGGTCACATATCGTCGACTTTCAACAAAAACCTCGTAACTGCAGCTTCATACAAGCTGCAGTTACGAGGTTTTCGTTGAAAAGCAGCGATAGGCGAAATTTAACCATTTGCATATACACATAAACAATTTAAAATACCACATTGATTGAAAATTTATTCTCTCTTTTTTTATTTTTTGCAAATACCATACATTCCGAATATAAAATTATCATTCATGAACACATCGTGTCAAAACCACAGAAAATTCCTGACATGAATGAAATGTTTCGTTTGTCCTTTCTTTGTGATTTCTGAATGAGAGAAAGGTATTATACTGAAAGTACAGAGCATCTTGTAGCCTGATACATCTACGTCATCTGAACATTATGTTATGATGCTGCTGCTGCTGCTGCTGCTGCTGCTGCTGCTGCTGCTGCTGCTGCTGCTGCTGCTGCTGCTGCTGCTGCTGCTGCTGATGATGATGATGATGATGATGATGATGTTGTTGTTGATGATTTTATTTACTGTTATTTATTTTTTATTCGCAGAATCAGAGAAAGGTGTTACACTGAAAGTACAGAGCATCTTGTAGCCTGATACATCTACGTCATCTGAACATTATGTTATGATGATGCTGCTGCTGCTGCTGCTGCTGCTGCTGCTGCTGCTGATGATGATGATGATGATGATGATGATGATGATGTTGTTGTTGATGATTTTATTTACTGTTATTTATTTTTTATTCGCAGAATCAGAGAAAGGTGTTACACTGAAAGTACAGAGCATCTTGTAGCCTGATACATCTACGTCATCTGAACATTATGTTATGCTGCTGCTGCTGCTGCTGCTGCTGCTGCTGCTGCTGCTGCTGCTGCTGCTGCTGCTGCTGCTGCTGATGATGATGATGATGTTGTTGTTGATGATTTTATTTACTGTTATTTATTTTTTATTCGCAGAATCAGAGAAAGGTGTTACACTGAAAGTACAGAGCGTCTTGTAGCCTGATACATCTACGTCATCTGAACATTATGTTATGATGCTGCTGCTGCTGCTGCTGCTGCTGCTGCTGCTGCTGCTGCTGCTGATGATGATGATGATGATGATGATGATGATGATGATGATGATGATGATGTTGTTGATGATTTTATTTACTGTTATTTATTTTTTATTCGCAGAATCAGAGAAAGGTGTTACACTGAAAGTACAGAGCATCTTGTAGCCTGATACATCTACGTCATCTGAACATTATGTTATGCTGCTGCTGCTGCTGCTGCTGCTGCTGCTGCTGCTGATGATGATGATGATGATGATGATGATGATGATGTTGTTGTTGATGATTTTATTTACTGTTATTTATTTTTTATTCGCAGAATCAGAGAAAGGTGTTACACTGAAAGTACAGAGCGTCTTGTAGCCTGATACATCTAGGTCATCTGAACATTATGTTATGCTGCTGATGCTGCTGCTTCTGCTGCTGCTGATGATGATGACGATGATTTTATTTACTGTTATTTATATTTTATTTACAGAATCAGAGAAAGGTGTTACACTGAAAGTACAGAGTATCTTGTAGCCTGATACGTCTACGTCATCTGAACATTCTGTTATGCTGCTGTTGCTGCTGATGATGCTGCTGCTGATGATGATGATGCTGCTGCTGCTGCTGATGATGATGATGATGACGATGGTGGTGGTGATGATGATGATGATTTTATTTACTGTTATTTATATTTTATTCACAGAATCAGAGAAAGGTGTTATACTTAAAGTACAGAGCGTCTTGCAGCCTGATACATCTACGTCATCTGAACATTATGATGCTGCTGCTGCTGCTGCTGCTGCTGATGATGATGATGATTTTATATATTGTTATATTTGAGCCGGGATCTGGAAAAAACGTCCCTTATAGCATTTGAGACAACCATGTTTCAAGAAAGATTAGGCTGTGCCTAGGTGCAGTTTTATCTGGATCCACATTACTCTCCTATGGTTGCTACAAACCATGAGGAAGCTATTTGAGAACAACATGGTTCCTGATCAGACTGTGCGTATGCACAGGCTGATCTGGATCTATGTTGGGCTCAAAAGCCTTAAGGGACGTTTTTCCAGATCCTGGCTCATATATAATTTATTTCATTCATAGAGACGGAGAAAGGTGTTATATTGACAGTACAGAGCACACGACAGCCCGGTCTGGTCCACTTGCGTCATCTGAACATTCTGCTACCGTACGATGAGATTAACGGGAGCGTATTAGTCCCGGGTGTGAGGTTGCCCTGGACCCCACAAACGCACTTCCTCAGCGTCGAGGTAGACTACAGGAGTAAAGAGATCTTTATGTATGACGTGCATTCGAAGTGAGTCCATTATCTCAATAACGCAGAATCAAAACTGCAGATAAATGGACATGGTTAGAGATAGGAGTAGGTGAAAGGCATTCTAAATTAATAATGTGACCCGTCACGCTAAAAGGGACCTTATTCGAACTATAAAATTCCAAATTTTGACAAACTTGTCAGGATCAGCACATGTCAACCAGTTCCCGTTTGCGAAAATTGAACATATAATAAGATAAGGAAAACATTCCGGATTTAGAAAATTACATAAAAGTGAAAAGTGTCGGCCCTAGTCTGGCTGCTCGGACTGCGTAGACTGACTGGGGTCGATATTTTGCACACTTCCTATAAGGTCCCTTTTAGCGCGACGGGTCAAAAATAAATAAATTTATTTATTCTAAATTCAAACCCTATATTGTGGGTACACATATGAATAGTCTTACTGAGACTCCTGATTATATTTGCCCGGTTTGAAGTTTTGACTAGTATATATAATGATTATTTTGCCCGGTTTGAAGTTTTGGCTAGTATATATAATGATTATATTTGTCCGGTTTGAAGTTTTGGCTAGTATATATAATGATTATATTTGTCCGGTTTGAAGTTTTGGCTTGCCCTATGCTTGTTAAAACTTCAAACCGGACAAAATAATCATTATATATGCTTGTCAAAACTTCAAACCGGACAAAATAATCATTATATATGCTTGTTAAAACTTCAAACCGGACAACATAATCATTATATATATGCTTGTTAAAACTTCAAACCGGACAAAATAATCATTATACCGGTATATACTAGTCAAAACTTCAAACCGGACAAATATAATCATTATATATACAAACCAAAACTTCAAACCGGACAAATATAATCATTATATATACTAGTCAAAACTTCAAACCGGACAAATATAATCATTATATATACAAGCCAAAACTTCAAACCGGACAAATATAATCATAATGATTATATTTGTCCGGTTTGAAGTGTTGGCTTGTATATATAATGATTATATTTGTCCGGTTTGAAGTTTTGACTAGTATATATATACTGACTGCCATAAGAAACGCCTCAATGAAAATTGTTATTATTTTCCTTAAGCCTATTACAACATAAGTGAAATGTATATTGTATATAATCATTTTGACCGACAATTACGTCGAATAAGAAAATATGCGTTTCTATTTATCAATACGTCCATTTCCGGTGACTGATTACGTTTACTGCGCGCGCTTCTTGTGTGTATATCACGTGATGAAAGAGGTTACATTTTACACAGTAACGCGTGTTAGTGGATAGGCAATCACGAATGTAAATATTTTCTTATCAAACATCAGTATGGAAGGATACCCAGGCTGGAGCTCGTAAATTGGCCATTTTCGAATGCGAGGAATGCGCAAACGAGTCGCCAGACAGTTTAACAAATTGTGTTTTTCGATTCGGTGTCTTGATCGACGCGTTAGAGTTCCGAAAACGTATATCGATCGGTCACTCTCAAGTAGATCTTGTGTAACGCCTGTAAAGCAATATAATTCCTCACGTCAACGTCATGCACGTTTTAGTTTTGTGACTCTGGGATCGACGTTGTGTCGAGTAGTATATTACTGTGGCGGCAAAATAAGTGTTTTAGGGTAACTCTTGTTTTTGCAAATACTGTTTGAAACAGACATGCTATTCGGTAAAAAGGGCTCGTAAATTAGCCATTTTCGAATACGTTTAACTCCGAAACAAACTGTCAGACGTTTTGACGTATTTCATTGCACAATTAGGCATCTTGGTCGATGAGTTAGAGTTACAGGAACATTTGTCAGTCGGTCATAGTCGGATAGACCTCGTGTAGCGCCTGTTATACAAGAATATTTCTCACGTTTACGTCATATGTATTTCAGTTTTGAGATGTTGGTATCAACGTCGTGTTTAGTATTCGCTAACTGTGGTTGCCAAATAAGACGTTTTACGGTACCTATTCCTTCGAAAATAAAGTTTGAACCACGCGCTACTGATTCTTAAATTGAAATTCTGATACAGCTCTGTTTAATGTGCTATTTTTCTAAACTGTAACACTTTGATGATTTCTGTACCGTCATTTTTAACAACAGATGGAAATGAGATTTTGTAATTTCAAATCAGAACTACTGAGAAATCGGACATAGAACTGAGGCGTTTCTTATGGCCGTAAGTATATACTGATTATATTTGTCCGGTTTGAAGTTTTGACTAGTGTATAAAGATTGTGCTTGTCCGGTTTGAAATTTTAACAAGCATACATAATGATTATTTTGTCCGGTTTGAAATTTTAACAAGCATATATAATGATTATTTTGTCCGGTTTGAAGTTTTGACTAGTAAATAAAGATTATATTTGTCCGGTTTGAAGTTTTGGCTTGTATATATAATGATTATATTTGTCCGGATTGAAGTTTTGACAAGTATATAATGATTATATTTGTCCGATTTGAAGTTTTGACTAGTGTATAAAGATTATGTTTTTCCGGTTTGAAGTTTTAACAAGCATATATACTAAGCACAACAATACATGTATAGTTATATCGAAATTGGTTCAATATTTTACCACGAAAGTTCCAAAATTTGCTTAAATTTCTTCAATAATCTTGTTCCTTAACATCTTTAAAAAGAACAAAAATGCCAAAGTTTGTCGGTCGCACTATCATAGACTGGTTAATCCTCGGGCATATGTAGCAGTACCGTCTGTTTCGAAAATTGCATAATAGTGTCAATACTGAGTATGACTTGTAAGAGTCCAAATCTGTATTTCTTGAGATTCTGTTTCCCTGTATTTGGATGCCTGCATGTTTAAAGTGGTCCTGAAAGATCCCAGTATGTTGATGCCGGGTATTTTCAATCAATGAACTTAAAACCTTTTTGATAGCGAAAGAAAGATATAACGTGCCGATCAGTTGCTTGGTCAATTCAACCCATAATTACACTCTTTGTGACACAGCAGTCTTCAATACAACATTAGTTTGATTAACTGCAAGCTCGAGCTTTCCTACGATCTACCAGTGTTGGTGGTCGGTTAGACGACAACGTTGAACCATTTTTTACAGCTAAGGACTTGTTTGCGAATATGTAATGTTTAGTTTTCATCCAGAAAAGCGGAAATTGCATGTACATGTACAACTTTGACCAATTTGAGATTTTTCAATACTGACCCCTCTTTAGTGTATATGTTGTGCCGATTTTAAGATTATTGCCTAAATTCGAAATTGGGCATGCCCGATTTCGAACTTGGGCACGGAACTTTGCCCAATTTCGAAATTGGCCATCCATTTTCGAAATTATGATTCAGTAAGTTCTGTGTGTCATGCAGAACTATTTCTGTCGATCTTTTTCGACGATTTATTGATAATTGAATCATACAAACGCCCGAAATGTTAATATTATTTACGGTTTACTGCGAAACTGTCATGCAGAACTATTTCTGTCGATTTATTGTCGCGTCTTCCTCAGTGATTTATTGATAATGAATCAAACGACGTCCGAGCTGATTATTATTGCCCAATTGTACGGTTTACTCTGATTTTTGATACTTCCTACGTACTCGTTGCTGCGGCGGATCAAGGATATCTGTGATGGGATTCGAATTTACAAATAGAGAGGTTCGTTTGCCCAGTATTGCAGTGGCGTAGGAAGGTTTACAATATTGGGGGGCAATTGTTAAAGTGAATGGAAATGTGGGTGTATTATGGGGGGCATAGGGGGCCCTTTTCTAAACTATGGGGGCAGCACCCCCGCCCCCTCTTTCTACGCCTATATATTACACAATTTTGACTGAATTCAATTTGGAATTTCTGCATTGAAATGAAATAACAATCAGGCTGCAGAGACATTGGCAGATTCAGAGGGGGTTCGGGGAGGGGAGAATCGAACAACGACATAATGATTACTTTACGGTTTACTTTTATTTTTGATACTCTCTACGTACTCGTTGCTGCCGCGGATCCAGGATTTCTGTGATGGGGCTCGAATTTACAAATAGAGCGGTTCGTTTTCCAAGTATTATACAATTTTGACTGAATTTCTGCATTAAAATTAAATAATCAGGCTGCGGAGACAGTGGCAGATCCAGAGGGGGTGCGGGAATCAAAAGAACCTCCTCTGAATCCTAATTATTTCAATATCATGTAAAAATTCAGTCAGAATTTTGTAATAATAAGAGAACGAACCACCTATTTGTAAATTCGAACCCCTTACAAAGTCTGGATCCGCCGCTGAGAGGGGTTTCCTTTTAACCTTGAAAACTCAAGCATAGTGGGAAGAATCCGCTTGTTCGGCTAGGTCAGTCGCTAGTTCTGGTCAGCACGGTGGGAAGGATCTGCTTGTTCGGATGGGTCAGTCGCTTGTTCTGGCCAGCACGGTGGGAAGTATCGGCTTCTTGGGCTGAGTTGGTCGCTAGTTCTGGCCAGCACGGTGGGAAGGATCTGCTTGTTTGGATGGGTCGGTCGCTTGTTCTGGCCAGGACGGTTGGAAGGATCGGCTTGTTTGGCTGAGTTGGTCCCTAGTTCTGGCCAGCAGGGTGGGAAGGATAGGTTTGTTCAGAAGGTTTGGTCGCTTGTTCTGGCCAGCACGGTGGGAAGGAACGGTTTGTTCAGCTGGGTCGGTCGCCTGTTCTGGCTAGCACAAGGGAAGAATCGGTTTGTTCGGCTGGGTCGGTCGCTTGTTCTGGCCAGCATAGTGGGAAGAATCCGCTTGTTCGGATGGGTCAGTCGCTAGTTCTGGCCAGCACGGTGGGAAGGATCGGCTTGTTTGGCAGAGTTGGTCGCTAGTTCTGGCCAGGACGGTGGGAAGGATCGGTTTGTTCGGTCGCTAGTTCTGGCCAGCACGGTGGGAAGGATCGGCTAGTTTGGTCGCTTGTTCTGACCAGCACGGTGGGAAGGATCGGTTTGTTCGGCTAGGTCAGTCGCTAGTTCTGGCCAGCACGTTGGGAAGGATTGGCTTGTTTGGCTGGGTTGGTCGCTTGTTCTGGCCAGCACAGTGGGAAGGATCGGTTTGTTCGGCTGGGTCGGTCGCTTGGTCTGCCCAGCAGGGTGGGAAGGATCGGTTTGTTTGGCTGGGTCGGTCGCTTGTTCTGCCCAGCACGGTGGGAAGGATCAGCTTGTTCGGATGGGTCGGTCGCTTGTTCTGGCCAGCACGGTTGGAAGTATCGGCTTGTTTGGCTGAGTTGGTCGCTAGTTCTGGCCTGCAGGGTGGGAAGGATAGGTTTGCTCGGCTGGTTTGGTCGCTTGTTCTGGCCAGCATGGTGGGAAGGATCGGATTGTTTGGCTGAGTTGGTCGCTGGTTCTGGCCAGCACGTTGGGAAGGATTGGCTTCTTTGGCTGGGTCAGTCGCTTGTTCTGGCCAGCTTGGTGGGCTCACTATTTTGAGTTAGTTATCTTCAAAGTCTAAATGAAATTAGAACATATCAAATTAATTAACATAAGTATGCAGATCTATGGTAGATCAAATATATTTAGCAGATGAAAAGTTTCATAATAAATCTTGTTTGCTTTAAAAGAACCATTTCTTAAATGCCGATATTAAAGTAAGTGAAACCATTTTAATTTCGGTGGTTAGAAAGCCCAAATCAATCGATCTAAGGGCCCTGGATCTAATTCAGGCTCCGAAAAAATATGGAACTGCAACATTTTGAATAAATAAATGAAATCGAGTGTAGATATGATTTTTATGGAAATATTATCTATCTATTTGATGTCCTGCTGAACGTGTAAACGAATTGATAAAAGCAGAGACATATAATATAATGTTTATCTATGTCTCTGATAAAAGATAAGGTGCGAATTGCTTAGGGTACGAATCAACTTCCGCGCAAACGGAAGAAGAATGTTCCGTATGTTCTGTTCGGTACGGAACTTTAGCTGTTCCGTACCGAACTTTTATTGGACTAAAACGGCTTAAAATGATTTTGTAAGTGCTTACTGTGATACCTCCCTTAAAACGGATATTTTGAAGATGAGTTCTGCACAGAAAATGGCCCGATATATCATAGAATAATTGTAAATAAGCTATTTCGCCGAGTTTCGAAATTAGGCAAATGAGTTCTGCAGGGATTTGCCGAATTTCGAAAATATGCAAAAACGAAAATCGGCACAATATATATGCCTATGTTATGAAATCAACGACATGTGATTGCACAATATTTTCACACAAAGCAAAAGTAATAATAGTATTATCAAATAAAGTATAACAGGTCCCCAGAAATCTAAAATTTCAATTTATATTTATCGTTGAGTTTCATTATCCCTATGTTATTGTGCTTAGTATATAATGATTAGGCCTATTTTGTCCGGTTTGAAGTTTTAACAAGCATATATAATGATTATTTTGTCCGGTTTGAAGTTTTGACCCTTATATAAAGATTATATTTGTCCGGTTTGAAGGTTTGACTAGTATAATGAGAGTATCTAATATCGTTGCTTTTCAGTAAAAAACCTCGTAACTGCAGCTTAGAGCAAGCTGCAGTTACGAGGGTTTTCCTGAAAATTCCACGTGTTTCAGGACTTTATGGGTAGGCACAAACTACAACGCGCCACTACAAGGTTTACAGGTTACAGAGTATCACGTTGGTATAGGAACCGGCGCCGTCCAGCTCGCCTATGATTGGCTGTCTAAAACGGTTTATTGGACGGATTCTGTGTTGCGTCACATTGTTGCCGCTCCCGGATCGTACGGAAAAATAAAGGAAGATCATTTTACGTATTTGGTTTCCACAAATCTAGAACACCCAGAAGGAATAACAGTCGATCCTATTGCCGGGTATGTAGTAGATATGAAAAAATGTGCAAATGATTCAGACTTTGTTCTTTGAACCCCTTAAATGTTATGATAAAATGGTTTCAGAACTAGATATATATTTTTTTCCAAATACGTACAAATTCTATTCCGTAAAACACATTTAATAATAATAATAAAAATTCCGTTGCCACAAATGACGCTCGGAAATTTACGAGGATATCTTTCGTTAATTTCCGTTGTAAAAAATGACGCACGAAGCGTTTGGTATCTAATGATGGGCTTTAATGATGTAGTTACGGCGTTTTTTTTATTTTAAAAAAAAAAAATATTTGATTTTTGAAATAATTTATTCATTTCGTTTATTACAGATACATGTTTTTCTCCGACAACGGCAACACGCCAAAAATCGAACGAGCCCGATTGGACGGTTCGGAGAGGGTTAAATTAAATATCTCGGGATTATCCAATCCCGAATCCCTGGAAGTTGATATTTTTACACAGAAGTTATACTACATCGATACAACAGAAGGGCTGATATGGGAAACCGACTATAACGGCCAAGGTTCACGTCAAGTCCGAAGATTTACGTATTCAACACTGACAGATATTGCTTCTTATAGGGTTTGTAGATCTATTATCTATTCTGAAAACACACGTGTCGCAGATGTTATCATAACGTGCTGGACACCATATATTATTTCAACGATTTTAAATAGTACTATTAGGCAAGCAGCGATACTTTGTCTATTTGTAAGGTATCCCAACCCCCCAAAGCACCAAAGGGCCAGAGGCGAAATTTGAAAATTGCCGATAATACCTAAAGTGTAATACATTTCCATTCAAAATACAAACATAAGCATTTTGTACGGTTTAGAATTTTGAATTAATGTATACTTATGGAAATATTGGACAAAAATGTTCAAAATTACCTCACTTGCATATATAGATTAAAAAATATTTGTAAATTATTTTCTTCTTGAAACATAATGTTGAAATCCCGCACGGTGAATCAATTTTATATGTGAATTGTATTTACAAGTGTGTGTGATTTGATGCATTTCGTATGGCTAGAAAGGAATATTTTTTCAGGGTCTGTAAACCTTTAAATATACGAGGGGCGTTCATTAAATAATGAAAACATATCTGCCAGTCTTTTCATATGCAACATAATTAAGAAACACTTATACATTTACAAAGCACTGCTTTTAAGCTTTCATTGTGAAAATCCAAACTGAATGTTCCGTGTGTTACTATGGAAACGCATGACGTCACATTCTCAATGGGTATGACGTCTGACGTTTTTTCGTGTTATTTTCGCTAAAACAGACTTGCATCATGGTATTTATTTAGAATTTGTATACAGAAAATGTTTATTCAGCATTATTGTCTGGTGGTGTTATGTTTTTGCTTCAAAACTACATATAAGGTTCTTGTATGTGGCAAAACTGAAATCTTCGGCATTGCGATCAAAGCAATTAGGTAAATACAATGATATGAACGGAGGTGTTTACACGCTTTTTAACCATATATTCCTCTGTGATATGTACTATGCTAATTTCAAACATTGATTTGAAACATGCAGGGAACTTGTGATTGATTATGCTATGCCCCAACATTAAATTTCTTTTATTTAAAGTGTGATGACGTCACATTGTTGACCCCCACACTTTGGATCAGGGGAAACGTCAAGATTTTTCAGATACGAAGTATTTGATAATGATTTTTTTCTATTTTTAGAGAGCAAAGTGACTTTTACTGCTATTTTATGTTTGTACATGAGACACAAAATTTATCAGTACAAGGTCAGAATGATTCCATTTTGTCTTCTTGGTTTTTGAGAGGAAAAATTGATGGAAATCGCTGGAATTATAGAGTGGAAACCTTTGCAACTTTGTGACAGTGTTGCCATGGCAACGGTTGTCATGCAGGGTTCTTGTTACTTTGAAAAAAGGTCACATACTTGTTACTTGCATATTAAATATTAACTATATAATTACACATTCTTAACATTGAGCTGATAGTGTATTTTCATTATTTAATGAACACCCCTCGTATTTGTCAACTCCGTGTTTCATGACGTCATTACAGGAAACCCTTTACGTCACGAATGCCAGGACTGGTACCCTGTACATTGTCAACAAAACGGACGGGTTACTCGCATACCCAAATCCTATACGACTCGACAACGAGTTAATTTATGGTGTTGCTATTTATAAAGAAGAAGTACAGCCCCTAAACCCGAATGGTGAGTGTAGATCTAGTCCAATCTGATTATAAGCTGGTGTTAAAGTAACATTTCACATTCATTTCATTTTTTAAAAGTATGTCTTGATGCAAAGATTGATTACTCTTATGCGTAGAAATGCTATCAGTTTTTGAAGTTGTTATTTATAAGCGAAAAATACGCCTTTAAAGTTGAGACAGAAATAACAAATTCTATATAAATTTGAACTGTTGTCCACAACAATTTGTTTAACTTTGACACAAAAATATGTATTTCTGGTAAACGGTTCAATATTTTGGCCTGAAATTTTCAGAAATTACATTAGAAAACATGCTCTTTCAGATAGAATAAAGTATTTCTTTGTAAAAATAATCGTAAAATGTCACTTTAGCAAAGTCTTACAGTAACATCGAATATGTTTTTCACATGAGTTCCCTTCGAGGTTCCAGTAATTATGTATATAAATCTGCACCATACTTAATTTTGTCCGTATGTATGGAAAAAAAGCATCATGCTTAATATTCTAAAAGTTACATGTACGCCATCGGCAAATCTACAGCGAATAAATATGTGGTCAACACATTGGAATATTACAAAAAAAATAATTTTTAAAATTACATTGTTTGTCAAACAAACATTCAATGAATACATTTAACATGTCAATATGAACATGAGGGGGGGGGGGCCAAACTGTCGTAATTTCCTTATTTTACACTGAAAATTTATGAAAAATCAAATTCTGCACTTCTGATATTTAGACACTGGCCCAGACATGGGCTTGAGCCCCCACTATGAAATTACTTCCTATGTGCCTATTATCTATGTGTATAAGTACTTTTGTGTTTTATGTTTTCATTGCAGCAACTACAAACTGTACGGTATTACAGTGTGACCATATTTGTGTGTCAACTCCAACGGGGGCAAAATGTATTTGTTCAGAAGGTTACGGAATTAACTCAACTAATACTAGCCAATGCATCGGTAAGATACTGTATATCGTCGCTTTTTCTTAAAAGCATCGTAACTGTAGCTTAACCCTTTCCCAAACGGCAAATTTTAAAAATTTCCATTTCAAAAGCTGCTGCAGACGACAAATGTACCTTGCTTAAGATAGAATTCGTGTATCATATAGCACAGAAAATATTGAGACATAAGGAGAAACTGCTGGTTATAAGCAGTTTCTTCTTTTGTCTCAATGTTTTCCTAGCCATTTCTTTAAGGGACGTTAAAACCAGGTCTTGTTTTGGAAAGGGTTTAATTACACAACATATCATAGTAATAATCACAATCTTACAATTAGAACATTAGCTATCGCGTATTCTTGATATCTTAAAAACCGATTCCCTCTTTGATTTCTAGTCAAGGGTACCCACAGCAAGTTTTTTTTGCATCATGAAAAGACAACATCCCTTTTTATCTGTACAAAGTTTTAACCGGAAGTGGAAATACACAGTTATAAAAGGGAGATAACCATAAAGGGACGTCACTCGGTATTTCGGTAGGCTCAAAACGAGAGAATGCGACATTGCAAAAATCGTCGCTGCAGTTACGAGGTGTTTGTTAAAAAGCAGCGAAGTACTTTATCACGAAAATGAATTTATGTTCAATCAAGCAATCAACAAAAATCGAGGCGATAAATATTAACACTTTCTTCATTTGCCCTCATATTTTCCGAAGTTTATCCTGTTAGGGGTGTAAAATATTGGTCTTGTTCAATACATAGGCTAATGTTTATCATCATATCGATACTTGTCAACAAAAAATCTCTTAACTGCAGCTTGTTTCAAGCTGCATTTACGAGATTTTTGTTGAAAACCCACGATTTATTTCAGAAAAAGAAGGAAAGTTCAAGAAGGCCGTTGTCGTCGCCGATGCAACAACCATATGTCTAAAAGACATACGCGCGCTGAGCAGAGACGTAGATAAATACCCCTTAAAATGCATTTACACTGTAATTCCACCACCGACAACTACAACATCAACAACAACAACAACAACAACAACAACGACAACAACAACTACAACAACAACAACTCCACCGTCAACAATGAGAACAAGTCCGACAACAAAACCAACGACAGCAGCAAGTCCCACCTCTCCCACGACGATGATAACACACTCGGATCATTCCACAAAACAGTCTACCCTCACACCCACGTCTACCACGCCTACTTCAGCCCCGCCCACGTCTACCACGCCCCCTGTAGTGCCCGGGAGACGTAAGAGAGAAGCTGTAGATCCGGTTATGATCAACAGAGTTAAGAGACAAGCGACGTCACCTCCGACGATATCGACGCCGGCACCGACAACACCATCAACACCATGTAAGTGTGACCCGTCACGATAAAAAAATCTAAATTTTAACAAACTTGTCAGACTCACCACAGGTCTGGTCAACCAGATCACGTATGTGAAAAATGAACATATAGTAAGAGAGGGAAAAAATTGGGGATTAAGAAAATTACATAAAAGTGAAAAGTGTCGGCCCTAGTCTGGCTGCGCGGACTGCGCAGACTGACTAGGGTCGATATTTCTACACTTTCTATAAGGTCCCTTTTAGCGTGACGGGTCACAAATATCTTTTTTAGATTATTGGCAACGCGTATTAATTTTACAGACAACCAATATATAATAGCAAGTGAAACGCATACAAAAAATAAAATAGATGCGAAAAAATTGCGACATTTCGCAGACTGACTGACGTCAATGTTTTTCGGACTTTTGATAGAATATTGAAAGCAGGTTTAAAAATAACGTTACAAGAGGTATAATATATGCGTAACCCAGTCTAAGTCAACGGTGTTAAAAAGCAAGCTACGTCACATCCGACGAAGTCTTTGACGTCACTTACAAGACCACTAAACCAAGTATGTAGGTGGCCTCAGATTACTATATTAAAGAATACGCGCAATATGGCCAATTTGAAATTTATATGACGTCGGAATTTTTCAAATTTTATTATTTTTGTAATTTGATTACTAAGGAATACGCGCAATATGGCCAATTTGAGATTTATATGACGTCGGATTTTTCGAATTTTATTATTTTTTTAATTTGAAAGTTTCATATTTTGATTTGTGCTCTATTTTTTTTGCAGCAACAAACGAAGAGATCGTGACGTTTGACCTTGATATGGAAGAGAGGCTGTTGTTTTTCGTGATCAAGATGGTACAAAACAAAACCGTTGAATACACGATATATGAACGGCCTATTGATATGTCCATTAATGTAACTGTGCGGGAGAAAATAACAACAGCGAGCGGTGTCCTCAGCGGTAGGTGACTTAACCCATTTACCAGACGACAGAATTAGATTGTTCCAAATTCAAAGATGCTTCAGACGACAATTTCAAGTGAATTAATTTTCACAATACTTCGTCTTTTTTGGGTAGAAAAAAATGTGGGAAATGAAGAAATTGCTTGCTACAAGCAATTTCTTCATTTTCCACAATGTTTCATAAAGCCATTATATTGTAGTGAGTCAAATAACGCTCTACCAGATTGCAAAATTCTAGACTTGTCTAAACTCAAAGGTTTTGCAGAAGACAAAAAGAATGTTACTGACATCCCACCCCCCCTCTCCGAAAAGTCGAGGATTAGTAAATATCGATAGAATACACGTCCGAAAAAGATGAAATCTTGCCGTAAGATATTTCTCGAATATCAACTAATTGTCTATTGTATTAAGGTAGTCCAATTCAGTGAGATTTTAGTAACGCTGGAATGTTCATGGGATGAAAATGTATCCGATCTTTAGACTAATCGGACACGTTATATGACGTACCAAATGGGTCAAAAGTCTATATTTAAGGCGAACATATAAAAATGCAAGTGCACTTGTATATTCTGAGGTGGTTTTATAAATTTTATTCGTGTACTTGTATTTTTAGCTAGCCGAGACTTTATGTTCGGGGAGCTAATGTCACAGCCCTAGTGTCAGCGTCGCGTCGCGTCGAAGTCGTGTCTTCAAAAACTTAAACCTGCCACTATTTAAGATACAGCCTTGATACTTCACACATGAATACCTCTTGCCAAGACCTTTCATTTGGGACCATGACCTTTCACCTCATGACCTTGAGCTTGGAGTTTTACCCCATTTTAAAAAACTTTAACCTGGCCAATATCTCATGCATTATTACAGATATATAGAGCCTTGATATTTCACATATGGATACCTCATGCAATGACATTGACATTGAGAGCATGACCTTTGACCCAGTGACCTTGACCTTTGACCTTGAACTCCTTTTCTTGCGACAGGCTCTCGTATAGGCGAGCTATGTTGTCCGCGGACAGCTCTTTTTTATAAGTGTTCTGGTAAAATTTATAAGATCACCTGAGAATATACAAGTGCACTTGGTGTTTTATATGCTTAAAAGATACGGCACTCTCCACCGCGTATAATATCTCAATAGGAACTGACTACCTAAATGTAAGTGTTTTTACGTCACAGAGCATAATTATATTCGTTGGAATTGTGTAAAATACCACTTTCCGTTTGAAACCAGCATGTTTTTACTGGTGCGAAAAATACACATAAACGTGAAACAACCACTAAAATAAAACATAAGCACAAAAAGTTGACCGAGGCATTATAATAATAAAATCTATTTCGCGATTGTTTTATTTGATTTATTGGGCAGGTCTAGCGTATGACTGGATTGGAGGAACGGAGAACTTGTTTTGGAGCGAGTCAGATAGCGGGAATATCTATCTGATCAATACAAACGACAGAAATACGGTCCCTGTCATCACGGGCCTGCCCTCGCCATCTGATCTGCACATACTGGCACACACAAGGTAAACGATGTTGATTGAATTGGGTTTTTAATTCAATTCAATTCACTTTGGGTAGACCATCCGTAATGAACTTCACGCGACGTCGGAATAATTCGGGCGACGTCGTAAACATTCGGCGGTGGAACGTTCCACCGCCGAATGTTAACGACGTCGTCCGAATATGTTCGGAAAAAACGAATGTTTACAATATCGCACGAAAATTCCGACGTCAACAGAATGTCATCAGGGACTGACTTCCTTAACGTCATTTTCAACGCAAACCTTAGAAATGCGGGCCCTTTGGCCACGGCTCATCCTTCGCCATCTGATCTGCATATACTAGCATATACAAGGTATTGTTCTTGGAAATGATTAATGATTTAAAAAATGCTGATATTATGAAAAAAGGGAACAACGTACGACACCAATTATCTTGTATGTCCATGAAACTTAAACATTGATAAAATGGTATTTTAGTTTAGCTATGATATTGAAAATGTGTAACCTATCGTCGGTGTTATTGCAAAACCTCGTATCTCCAGCTTTAAATAGCTGTTGATACTAGGTTTTGAAATGACACCGATGTTATGATACAATTATTAGATAAGGGATAGAGCTCTTTTTTGTATTTTTGTTGTTGTATTTATTGATGTTATTCTTTTTATCGAAATTGTTCTTCTTGGTTAGCCCATTCCGACATAATGACGCCTTTTGGCACCCGTTAAGATAAAGGCTTAGGAAAACATATAGGAAAATGGATGAATTGCTGATAAAAAGCAATTTCTTCATATCCCACAAGGTTTTCTACCCAGAAAGACCTACAAAATGTAAGCACCCAATCACTTGAAATTATTTTCTGCATCAGCTTTGAATTTGGAGCAGTCTAAATTTTGCCATTTTGTATTATTCTGAAGTTTTATTTTCCATTTTTAGACAGTTGATATTTATAGCTCGACCGGGCGGAAACTACAGTATACACAGAGTTGACATGGACGGGAATAATTTGACGGAGATTTATTTAAGTACCAGCGAGATTCGGGACATTACAGTCGACCAAGATAAACAAATGTAAGGACATGTGTAGCTTTTCTTTACAAAGAAAATAATAAAAAATAAATAAAATAATGTAAACAAATGAAATGAAATAAAATAGAATGAATA
The DNA here is from genome assembly GCA_963680895.1 of Fragum sueziense. Lineage (NCBI taxonomy): Eukaryota > Metazoa > Mollusca > Bivalvia > Cardiida > Cardiidae > Fragum > Fragum sueziense. Next base: position 59,229,788 of record OY804599.1, on the reverse strand, counting down.
ACCTAGAGCTACAGATAAGTTAGTCCTATTTATAAGCCTTGACATTTTTTTCACATTTGGACTTTATCGTTACATGTCGGAAACACAATAACACATCTATGGCATGTGCGTTTTTTAAATACTCGGACTACAAATGAATGTTGTGATGGCTATTCAAAATGCATTATCTCATTTATCATTCAGCAAATGCAATGTCGTGGATACTTATTGGAATCGATTAAAATAAAAAAAATAATAAAGTCATTGACGATTAATTGAAATTGTTGTGTCTCGTGATTCCCCGCCATAGCATCCTTCATTAGAAATAGAGTACGCATTCTTTTTCGTTCCCTTAATGATCTATTTCCAAAACAATATTACTTTTTAAAAGTTTATTTTATGGGTTTAAAGTCTTCATATACGTATGTAGTGCCTATTTTTAGTTTTTTGCCCGATTTTGAAATACGATATGTCTAGTTTCGAATCTGGGCATCGAACTTTGTCCAAATTCGAAAATGTAGCCAAAGCCAAAAATAGGCACGACATTATTTATATATCTAGAAACAAATTTCGCCTCGCCTAATTTACAATATAATCCCCTTATATTCAAGGTTCAAGCCACTTATCGTCCGTGTTATTGCAAAACCTCGTAACTTCAGCTTTTGCAATAACACAGACAATACTTGTTTTGCTTCTTCTCCACAGTGTTTTCTGGATCGAGGACGGCCGTGTTTATTCTAAGGATCTATCAGAAGATAATGAACCTACCAATATAACATCAACAGAATCAACACAGGCAGACTTGATCATCCTTTATAAGGTAAGTTTCTTTCACGTCTAAAGCCATTACCAGACAAAATTTTGGTCTGTTCCAGATTCAAAGGTGTCGCAGGCGACAATATCAAATGCATAGAATTTACAAATTGTTGGTGTTTTTGTGTAGAAAATATTGTGGGAAGTGAAGAAATTGCTTGTCACAAGCAATTTCTTCATTTTCCACAATGTTTTCTAAAGCCAATTCGTTGTAAGGAGTCAAAAAGAGTCACTGTGAGGTAATGGGTTAACCCTTTCTAAAACGACAAAAAGGACCTTTGAAAGCTGTTGTAGACAACAAGATTGGTGGACGGCGGTGTTAAGATAGTATTCGTGTAAAACATTGCACGCAAATATTATTGATACAAGAGAAGAATTGTTTAAACGAGAAAAAAAACCTTAGAATATGGAAAGAAAAGGAGGAAATGGCTGCTTTTCAACAAAACTCTCGTAACTGCAGCTTAAAACAGGCTGCAGTTAAAGAGGTTTTTTCTCCCAATGTTTTCCAAAGAGTGCAACACCATGGTTGCTAGCAAACTTGAAAATAAGGAACTTCGTAAATGTTTAAATGTTACATGTACGGGACACGGTTTAAGCAAAATCGAACCTGCTTAAGATATCATTATATTTATACAAGATGTATTTAGATAAGAATAAACCTGCATATTCCCTCCCCCGTATTTCAGAATAACCTCAGATGGACAGAACTTGGGAATTAGGGAGATACTAATGAACGAGTCCTGCATTCTAAATCGACAACGAAAATGTATTTAGATAAACATCATTGCTTTTCAACAATAACTTCGTAACAACGTATTAAAAGAAGCTGCAGTTACGAGTTTTTTGTTGACAAGCTACAATATATTTCAGAATTACCTCATATGGACAGAGCCTACAGAGGCGGGAGGCACTCAGATAGAGGCGTACATTCTGGATCGACAACGTATTGGTAACACAGCTACATACCCGAATACAAGAATCGTGGAACTGAAAATACTGGATATAGATCATCTTCAGACTCAAGAATCACAGTGTAAGTTGTAGAATTATCGACTCCTTTCAATTATCGTATTAGTCCGTACCTACATGTATGAGCTGTTTCCGGTGGCAATCAATGAGTTTATGGGAAATTAACATTGTATACACATAGACACGGTTTCAATTTGTTACTTAAAAATAGCAACACATCAGCCGGTTTCTTTATGCCAGATCGAGGCTCTGACCCAATTCCGAGCAAAGCATCCAACTTGCAATGGCAACGAACGGTGATTGGCCATAATTGTCATCAAATGACGACTTCCGGTGTCTGTTGTGTGTGTGTGTGTGGGGTCTTAGTGGAAACTTGTCTATTAGAAAAGGCTTTCAAATGGGTTTCCTAGTCAGTCTCCTATCCGGCCCAAAAAGCTGTAGGGACTCCATTACGCATTAAAGATAAATCAGTGTAATGCCCATAAAGCTTTAAAAGTAGGCCTACCCCACAGTTTAATTTATTCAAAATGGTCACCGAATTGAGGGATTTTTTTTTATTTTTCAAGTCAAAAATTGACGAATTGATATATAAAGCATTCCTTTATTAGTAAATGTTATGATTGTGTGTGTGAAATACTATTGGAAAAGAAGAAATTGCTCGATTAAAGCAATTCCTTTCATTCACATAATATTTTAACCATAATTAATTGCGTAGACACTATAATACGCCTAATGTCTTACTAAGCAGAAGAGGAACATGTCCGTATGAAAATACGAATGATATAGTAAGATACGGAAAACATTCTAGATTCAGAAAATATCGTGAGAATTAAAAGTTTCGAATCTAGTTAGTCTCCACGATTACCGAGGACCGACTAGGATCGATACTTTTCACACTTCCCATAAGCCTACTTTTGATATGATGGTTCATAAATCGTCGTTGTAAATGCAAAACTTCGTATCTCGTTTTTGGAAAATTTTAAAGGGGCGGTTTAAAGTGTAATAACTTTTCCCAAACTGAAATGTTTTACTTGAAATTTAAATATTTTGTTCACAAATGATGTGTAAATAATACTGATCAGTAAAATTATCTCAAAACCTACGAGAGTTCTCCAAACTGGGCACACAATTTTGTACTTTGAAAATCGCAAAGATCGACATACGAGGTTTTTGCATTGACACCGACGAAATATGTTTCAGACCCATGTGCTTTACGAAACGGCGATTGCGACCAGATATGTGTGGCCCAATTGTTACCTGACAACTCATACGCCAGAGAATGCGAGTGTGCTTTAGGGTTTCAACTTCAACCAGACGGTACATCATGCGCAGCATGTGAGTAAATATTAAACAAATGGACTATTTTCTCCTTTTCTGTAAATGTTTCTACTAAATCAACTCATACGCCAGAGAGTACGAGTGTGCTTTAGGATTTAAACTTCAACCAGACGGTACATCGTGCGCCGCATGGTAAATAGAAAATAACACTGTAAAAACAACAATAACAAATTTTCTCCTTTTCTTTAAATGTGTTTACAAAAATTTTAATGCAAGTCATACACAGAATGCGAGTGTGCTTTAGGTTTCAAACTTCAACCAGACGGTACATCGTGCGCCGCATGGTAAATAGAAAATAACACTGAAAAAACAACAATAACAAATTTTCTCCTTTTCTTTAAATGTGTTACAAAAATTTTAATGCAAGTCATACATGTAAAGCGAGTGTGCTTTAGGTTTCAAACTTCAACCAGATGGTACATCGTGCGCAGTATGTGAGTAAATAGAAAATAACACTGTAAAAAAAACAACAATTATTTTTCTCCTTTTCTTTAAATGTGTTTACCAATGCAAGTCATACACAGAATGCGAGTGTGCTTTAGTGTTTAAACTTCAACCAGATGATACATCGAGCGCTGCGTGTGAGTAAACATTAAACAAATAGACCATTTCTCCTTTTCTTGAAATGTTGTTACCCCAAACAAGTCATACATAGAATGCAAGTGTGCCCCTGAGCTCAAAATTAAACCATTACCACACAATGACTCTTTTTGACTCCTTACAAGATAATGGCTTTGGAAAACAATGTGGTAAATGAAGAAATTGCTTGTGACAAGCAATTTCTTCATTTCCCACAATGTTTTCTACGTCAAAAGAGCAAAAAATGTAAAATTTCATTCAGTTTTCATTGTCGTCTGCAACATCTTTGAATTTGGAGGAGTTTAAAAGTTTGTAGTTTGGTAATGGGATAAACCTTATAGTTCTGGATACATGATAGGCCTGTAAACCAATGTAGCATTTTGTCCTTTTCTTTAAATGTTGTTTACGTCCCAATTACTAGTATGACACTAACATCTATTTATTTATCTATTTATTCATTTAACTATTTATAAACAAGTTTCCATTATACATTTCAGCGACTGTGGATAACGATTTCTGTCTTGTCACGGATTGGTCCAACGACCAAATCTTCCAGATCGACTTTAACACGGACAGCATAAGCGTGGTTCATTTAGATGAAGGAGTCACGTATTTCGGGGTTTTCTACAACAAACTTACGAGAAAAGTTGTCTGGTCCGAGGTTCCGTCGCCAGATGTTTATATGTCAAACATAAACGGACAAATGAGACAGCTCTTGGCTGATAATCGTAAGTGATTTAACCCTTTCCCAAACGACGGATTTTTAGGGTGATACACTTCAAAAACTGCCACAAATGACAAAATGGATGTTATCAAAGATAGGATTTGTGTGAAATATGACACAGAAAATATTGAGACAAAAGGAGAAACTGCTGGTTATCAGCAGTTTCTTCTTTTGTTTCAATGTTTTCCTAAGCATTTTCTATTAGGGACGTCAAAACCAGGTCTTGTTTGTGAAAGGGTTAAATCTTTATGTTCTGGCAAAAGTAGGTTAAATGTGATACAACACACACCTGCCCAAACTTTCTCCGCCACCAAGTTATTCTGAACAATTTTGTGCGTGCAATGAATGCCAATCTTCCGCTTTGTCATTTTGTTCAACGTATAAAACTAAATAGAAAACAGCCGCCTAGCTTTGATTATAATTCATTCTTATTCCCATACACTGACTCTGTTTGACTCTCTTAAAGATAAAGGCTTTTAAAAACAATGTGGAAAATGAAGAAAATCTCGCTACATCTTTAACATAGGCGTAGGAACGTTTACAATATGGGGGGATGTTTAAGTGAATGGGACCCGACCGAGCGTATCGTTGCTGGGGGGTCTGAGGCATGCCCCCAGAAAATTTTGAATTCTAAGGAGCAATTTCCTGCAATCTGGGCACTTTCAGACAGCATTATATAAATTGTCATGGGTGAATCATTGCCCCCTTCTAAATTGTTGGGGGGGGGGGGCTGGCCCCCTTTACCCCCCCCTCCTCCTACGCCAGTGTTTAATCTAAGATCAGTCGAAACTTTTACCATTTGTACGTTAATGGATTAAAATCTAATTGTCGATCTTTTATTACAGCTGGCGATGGACAAGTGGAAAAGTTCGCCTTGGATGAGACAACTGGTAATATATTCTACACCCTAAATAACTATCCAAATAGTGCCCGGATCGGCGTCGTGTCCACACGAGGGGCTAATAGAATTATCTCCCTTGATACAACGTTTGGACCGTACTATTTCTTTAGCGGAATTGATGTGCATCCAAAGCGAGGGTATGTGCCAAAAGTTATTAATTGTTTTTATAAATTACGTAACCCTTTTAAAAATAATTCGCCCATGTTGCGGATACATCAAGATATATGCTCTTGATAATTATCAAAATAGTGCCAGCATCGAAGTCGTGTCCACACGAGGGACTAATAGAAATATCTCCCTTGATACAACGTTTTTACCTTACTATTTCTTCAGTGTTCATCCAAAACAAGGGCAGGTATCAATCATTTATCAGGACATATACATGTATTTAAATCCCTTGTTATTTCTCATCATAATTTTCCCACAAAATTTGTAATTATCTAGAACAAATCTATGATGAAATGCGAACAAAAGACACGAGAAAGAAAATAATCGATGTCATGAAATAAATGGGTATACCTTTTGATGAAATGACTACAACATCTTACCGTGAAAAAATCTTTTCTAACTGATGCCTGTTTTAGGAAAAAAAAAACACCCTAAATTGAACGGTAGCCTCCCTTGAAAATTGGGATCGAGCATTCTTCTCATGCATTTCTCTTTCATTAACATTTTGGGTAAACATGTTTTACTTTAATCATTTTCGGATGTTTAACCCTTTCTAAAACGACAAAACCCTAGGGTTATCCAAATCAAAAGCTGCTACATACGACAAAAATGTTGATAAAGGTCATATTTGTTCATGATATAGCACAGAAAAAATTGAGGCACAAGGAGAAAATGCTGGTTATCAGCATTTTCTTCTTTTGCCTCAATGTTTTCCCAAGTCTATTCCATACGGGACGTCCAAACCACGTCTTGTTTGGGAAAAGGTTAGAAAGATAAAATTCTCTGAATTTCATTTTACAGGTTGATGTTTTTCACTGCGGCCAGTTATTTTGAGGATTCCTACATCGTACGCGCCAATATGGACGGCACTGATGCGGTCAAACTTAGAATCAACGTTCAGGAGGCGTTTAGTCTGCCGGAGGGACTAGCCATTGATCATGTCAGTAAGTATTATTTAACACTAATCCATTACCAGACGGCAAAATTATAGGCTGGTCAAAACTCAAAGATGACACTCTTATTTTGTAATCGGAAACACAATTCACAAAAAAATCTTATACTAGTCAAATATTCTTTTCTTCATATTTTGTTTTTACAAATTTTGACTGATTGGACGTAAGCTTCCTGAACATTTAGATGAGGCGATTCCACAACTTTGGGTTTGAAAGCTAATCTTATTTTGCTTTTTGACATGCCGTACCTCTTTTTATGCCCCCGATAGGGAGGCATCATAAATTTGACTTGTCCGTCCGTCCGTCCGTCCGTCTGTCCGTCTGCCTGTCCGTCTGTCTGTCCGTCTGTCCGTCATTCCGTCCAAAAACTTTAACATTGGCCATAACTTCCTTATTACTTAACATATTCGCTTCATACTTTACCACAACATTCCTTGGTACATTACCTTTCTGTAGGCACATACTTTGGTGACCTTGACCCCTGGATGACCTAGACCTTGAACATAGATTGGCCATAATTTAAAATCAAAGCGGTGTCGGGGGCATTGTCATCTTACAGTGACAGCTCTTGTTATCTGTACCTCTGAAGTTGAATTATATTGATAATCGTCGCGTTTTAAAAAAACCTCGTAGCTGTAGCTTGTTCTATTGTAGTTACGAGGTTTTTGATGAAAGCAGCTTTATGAGGATATTGACGCTGACTTTAAATGATGAAGATAATATATTTAAGCCTTTTTACCAAAGAGAAAAAAATGACAGAAGTTGAGGACGACAATTTCAAGTTAATTAAATTTGTATGACTTTGTGTACAAAACATCTTGGGAAATGAAGAAATTACTTGTCGCAAGCAATATTTCTTCTTTTTCTACAATGTTTTACCTAATGGTTACCAAGCTAGGCAGTCGATTTCTGTAGACACTTTCGTTTTTGGAAAATTTTAAAGGGGAGAGGAAAAAGTGTGATAACTTTTCCCAAACTGAAATGTTTTACTTGAAAATTGGACATTTTGTTCACAAATAATGTGTCGTTAATAATACTGATCAGTAAAAAATTCTCAAAACAAGCGAGAATTGTCTAAACTGGCCTTACAAGTTTGTACTTTGAAAATCGCTAGAATCGACATACGATGTTTTGCATTTACACCGATGAAACACTTTAAAGTGACATTTCACATTTATTTCATTTTTTAAAAGTATGTCTTGATACAAATACCGTTTATTCTAATACGTAGAAATGCTATCAGTTCTTTGAAGTTGTTATTTATAAGCAAAAAATACGCATTTAAAGTGGAGACAGAAATGACGTTTTCTATAAATCTGAACTGTTGTCCACAACAATTTGTTTAATTTTAGCACAAAAATGTATATTTCTCGTAAACGGTTCAATATTTTGGCCTGAAATTTTCAGAATGTTCATAAGAAAACATGCTCTTTCAGATAGAATAAAAGTACAATTTATGTAAAAGTAATTGTGAAATGTCACTTTAAATGGTATCAAAAGCGTTTGTGTTGAACTTTGGTTAATTTAAGATAATCATGGCCTTCTCACTCCATCAGATGACTATAAATGTGATTTAGCGCAGATGGTCGTTGCTAGACCAGGCCCCGGTTTCTCGAAAAAAACTTAAGTGCGTTCTCATACTCAAATTTGAGCACCGTGCTCAAATCGCACAAAATCCACGTGAACTTCAATCGAATACCCTTCAACGTTGGAGAGAGAGTATGCCTTGGAAGATGAGGATGTTCTCATGAGAATATACTTAAGTTTTTTAGAGAAACAGGGGCCTGTTCTAATGCCAACACCTTTCATTAGGGACCATAACCTCTTGACCTTTTTTGTTAAGCTCCAGTATAGGCGAACTACTTTGTCCGCGGACAACTCTTGTTTCATGTGTACCCCCAAGATTGAAAAAAATGCTGATTTTGAAGTTGATTTTGATGATGAATGTAATAAATTTAACCCATAACAGCAAAATTTGAATTTGAATTTGAAATTTGAATCGTACAATTCGAAAGAAGTTGCAAGCAAAAGATATGTTCATGTTGATAAAAATTGTATGACTTTTTGGATACAAACATGGTGGGAATGAAGAAATTGCTTGTGACAAGCAATTTCTTCATTTTTTACCATGTTTTCCAAAGAATTTACCTTGTTAGACGTAAACATGCTTTAATTGGTTAAGGATAACCATGGACTATTTTACCATTTAATCAGATGACGTTTTATATTGGGCGGATTACTATCAAGACAAAATCTACAAATGTGATTTAAAGCAGATGGTCGTTGCTAGTCCGGTTCTGGGGTGTGAACTGTTCCTTAGTAATCCTTCTGCTGACATCAAAGACATCGCGACAGATGGAGAATACATTTATTATACTGCCTGGAATTCGCAGTAAGCTTTCTAATTCCTTTTCCTACAGCAAAATCTAGACTTCTAATTTGAAACATACTACATACGACAAAATAAATATTGATAAAATTTAATTTCGGGGTTTTGTATAACACAACTTAAAATATTGAGACAAAATTTCCACCAGCATTTTCTTGTTTTGTTTAAATGTTTTCATAAGCATTTTTCTATTAGGACATCAAAACGAGGCTTTATTAGGGAGAGGGTTAATGATTATAATTCATTATGAGTAAGTAGATTCAACTTAGAATAAGAGCAATTGTAACTAATTACGGAGTTTCATTGTACATGTATATGATATAATACGATTGGGATCTATAATTGTCTAAAGACACCGCAACAGACAAGGATTTCTTTCATCTTTTCCATAGATAACCTATATCACATTTGGGAAACGTTCACATCGAAAAATCGTCCATTTCGATGTATCTTTTGTTTAGTTTCTCAGCTAATACTCTACGGACTTTGACAAGATAAAGTGCACCGTACACGCCTTTGAGCGGACCATTCCAAATTCTAACTCAATCTGCACCAAAACTCTGCACCGAATTCCATGTTTCTTCAAACATTCAAGCCTTGTAAGTCATCGTGTTTTTTAATGGACAATAGAGAATTTGAATGAAAGCTTTCAAACATGACAAAAATTCACATTGTTTTCTCTTTCAGTTTTGTGACCCGGGTCGAGTTGGCAAACTCGGATTCTTCAAAAAGAGTGGGCAACAATCTTGAGCTGGGTAGACTGGAGACCGTGTCTTGTTATAGAGAATCAAAACCAAACGATCAACAACGTACGTATAGTATAGCACAGTCACGATGTTATGGCACATATTTACATACTTAACATGTGTAAACAAGGGAAAATGCGTCCTTAAACTTCAATAAAATTTTGCATGTGTTGGTTTGAATCTTGCAGGTGTATTTCACCTGCAAGATTCAAACCATCACATGCAAATTTCAAATTACAGCAGTTGTGTTGTTTACATAGTTAATTTGAGTAAATATGTGTCATCATACCCAGACATAACTAATGTATAGGCCTATATTTTGAACATAATTTTAGACTGGAAACCGTGTCATGTTATAGAGAATCAAAACCAAACGATCAACAACGTACGTATAGTATAATCCAGACTCGATGTTATGGCACATATTTACACATTTTACATTTGTAAACAAGGGAAAAGCGTCCTTGAATTTCAATACATTTTTGCATATGTTGGTTTAAATATTGCAGGTATGATACACCTGCAAGATTCCAACCATCACATGCAAATTGAAAATTACAGCAGTTTGAAATTAAAAGTTGCGTTGTTTACATAGTTAATTTGAGTAAATATGTGTCATCATACCCAGACAGAACTAATGTATAGGCCTATATTTTGAACATAATTTTAGACTGGAAACCGTGTCTTGTTATAGGGAATCAAAACCAAACGATCAACAACGTGCGTATAGTATAGTCCAGTCACAACATTATGGCACATATTTAGAAATTTTACATTTGTAAACAAGGGAAAATGCGTCCTTAAACTTCAATAAATTTTGCATGTGTTAGTTTGAATCTTGCAGGTGTGAGACACCTGCAAGATTCTAACCATCACATGCAAATTGAAAATTACAGCAGTTTGAAATTAAAAGTTGCATTGTTTACATAGTTGATTTGAGTAAATATGTGTCATCATACCCAGACAGAACTAATGTATAGGCCTATATTTTGAACATAATTTTAGACTGGAAACCTTGTCTTGTAGAGAATCAAAACCAAACGATCAACAATGCATGGTATAGCACAGTCACGATATTATGGCACATATTTACACATTTTACATTTGTTAACAAGGCAAATGCGTTCTTAATTTTCAATACAATTTTGCATGTATTTAAATCTTGCAGGTGTGAGACACTTGGAAGATTCAAACCATCACATGCAAAATCACAGCAGTTTGCTATTTGGAATTCATTCATTTACAAAGTCTAATTTCGTGAACATATATGCCATTTTAATATATCGCGGCAGGACTTAACATATTTTGAACATAACTTTAGACTTGAAACCGTGCCTTGTCATAGATGATCAAAGCAAGACTATCAAAACGTACGTATAAACTTGTAACTATCATAAAAATCTAATCGAGTAAGCGTCTGGTTAAAGTGACACACTCGATTTTGTTCTATAACCAAAAAATAACATGCATGTGCAAATTATGACAACATGTTTCATGCATGTATATATGTTTGTGCAAATAGATGTTGGAACCTTTAAAATCAATTCTCTGGTGGTAGCACAAATAGCACGTGCAACACGATTTGTTCTGTAAAATTTTCGAGTGCTAGAAATGTCTTTGTTTCCAAGATCTAGGCCTATTAATTTTACAAAATTGTTCTCAGTGATATAAAAAGAAAACAAATTTTGGAATTTGGATTTGTTAAATCCTCTGATTTTTCAGTACAGATTTGTATTCGTTTAATTAGAAAACGTTATAATAAACACATTCATTACAAAATGTCTCTTTCAGTATATGTGTTTTGAAAGCTGAGCTTATTTGCTTAAAGCACCCGTAATACGACTTATCATGACGAAAAGCTTGTATCGTTAGTTTTTGTATGCCACATGGGTCTACGACCTTCTGGAAATCTGTAAATAAAACTTGAACCTTTTATTGATGCCATACATATTGTCCAGCAAGATTAACCCGGGACATCTGCATATGTAATGACCCTTCTTCGGCAATGTTTTGTTAAGACGCTCTGCTAACGGACTTCGTGCACGAAAATTAAGTTGTCTCTAGTTAATTTGGGTGGACAATACTGTCATTTGCACATCATAAAAATTCCACATACAATAGCAAAGACTCTTGTGCTAAAAATAAACTGGTTTTACTGTTATGTTTTGATAATCCGTCGGTGTTGTTATTAAATCCGTAGTTACGGGATTTTATTGAAACGCATACAAAATACTATTGTTTGTCCGAAATTACATCACGATTCACTTGATAAAATCGTTCCTTATTCAACCATAACACTATTTTTTAGTAGTCCGCTAGCGTGTGGCCTACATGTATCATAAATAGCAGTAAAGGTGCATTTAGATAACTTTTTCCACAGCAAATACCCGGTGCCAACAGCGAGATGGTCGCGGTGTGTGTAGCGAGTTCTGTCTACCAACATCCAACGACTTTACATGTGCCTGTGATACGGGCGTGCAGCTTCTGGCTAATGGGAGGGCTTGTGAAACTGGTGCGTATAAACAATTCACTTCAATTTCACAAATGTTTTACTATATCATTTTACCCCCGGAAGTCTTTCAGAGCATGTGCAAGCTTAGAGAGGTTACCATTCCTGATACTTATTCATGAATTACAAAACACGAAACAGGGGCTAAAACAAGTCTTAAAAACGCGCGACTTTGCCATAAAAGGCTTAAGGAGATCGAATCATTCGATTAGAAAACATAGTATGATTGGTCCTGATTATCCTTTGGCATATGCACGGTGGATAGTCACGTGATAAAACAATTTCATGAAATCTTCAATATCTTTGTTAATATGGGACTGATTAGAATTCAGGTTGAAGCAGAGAAGGTGGGCATATGTGACGCATTAGATAGACGTGGCGGAATTTTGAAAAATTATCTGATAAAACAGAAATTGAAGATCAACTAAATTTTTGGTTGATCTCCAATAACTTTTTATGAGGTGATTTTTATTAATCACCAAATCCAATTTATCCCCGGCATTTTCCCACCTTTTATGCCTCAAACCGAATTCCAATCGATCCCCTATTAACAAAGAATTGAAGTTTATCTGAAATTCTAAGTCACGTGATTATCCACCGTGATATGTCTCGTTCAATCAAATGTCTTGTTACATAATTTCGCAAAAAAATTTCGTAAGCTCCTTTGTAAAACGGGGCACATGTCTTGTATGTCCGCTTTACTAGATAAAGAGCAAAGGGGAAGATTAACCCTTTCCCAAACAAGACCTGGTTTGACGCCCCTAATAGAAAAGGCTTGGAAAAACATTGAAACAAAAGAAGAAACTGCTGATAACCAGCAGTTTCTCCTTTTGTCTCAATATTTTCTATGCCATATTTTACACAAATCCTATATTTAATAACTTCCATTTTGTCTTTTGTAGCAGTTTTTGAAGTTGATCACCCTAAACATTTGCCGTTTGGGAAAGGGTTAAAACAATACCGGCTTGAATTCGAAGGCCTAAATTAAGTTGATGCCAATTTTGGCTGGCCTGGAAGCTCATAACTTTAAGATTGGCCAATCTTTACGATACTATTAAATTTTGTTATGTATTATTTTATCTTTACGCTATATTTTCGAAAAACTGGAACACATTCTTTTTTAATAGTGTAAACTGTGGTTTGTTTTCCTTCAGATACGCTATGTGATATGACATTTACCCAGGTCAACTCGGACATCCAGATCATAATGAAAGAGTCGTGTTTACAATATGTCAACGAGACATGCATGTACACGTGTCAGCCAGGCACCAAACCTAAAGACCCATCAGTCACAAGTTTGAATTGTACAGATGACGGGTCATGGGATAGACAGTCGGAGGAATTGTGCGAAGGTAAGACCATACGTTTATCCTTTTCCAACAACAAGATTTGTAAAGTCGACCCAAATTAACTCGGGACAACTTTACTTTCGTCTGCACTGTCAGTTAATTGTGCGTGTTAAGAAAACAATGGCGAAGTCGGGTCATTACATATGTAGATGTCTCGGGTTAATGTTGCTGGGCTATATTTGCTTTATTTAACCCATTACTATATGATGACGACATTTGACCCCTTAACCCATTACCACACAGTGACTCTTTTTGACTCCCCGCAAGATAATGGCTTTAGTGACAAGCAATTTCTTCATTTCCCACAATGTTTTCCACCCCAAAAGACCTAAAAATTTAGAATTTATTTCACTTCAAATTGACGTCTGCAGAATCTTTCAATTTGGACCGCCCTAAAATTTTGTCGTTTGGTAATGGGTAAAGATAAAAGCTTCGTCAATAAAGTTTCTGAAACGTCTTCCAATATGGACAAGTCTAGTCTAATCTAGTCTAATATTCTGCAATCAACTGGTAGTTATGTGCTGAATGGACAGTAACTGTTGTGAAGTTTTTATTGACCAACATGAATACGCAGGCTGATCTGGATCCATGTTGGTCTCAAATGCTATAGGGGAGTTTTTCCATATACAGTTTTTTGTATTGCTGTTTGAAATATTAAAATGTTTTATTGCATTTCTGTAATTTAAAAGCGCAGGCTCATTTTTGTATTGATGCTAGTAAAAATACAATGTTTTTATTGCATTTCCGTAATTTAAAAATCCAGGCTCTGTTTTGTACTGATGCTTGTAAAATGACAACGTTTTTATTGCATTTCAGTAATTTACTGTCCCGCCAACTTACCGAACGGAGCCTGGGCGACCAGCTGTAATCGCACTGCGGGGAGTACTTGTTTATATACATGTAATGCTGGCTGGCGAACAACGGCGGCAACTGTAAAATGTGGACTGGATGGTCAATGGGGGGCGAGTACATCAGATTTGTGTACTGGTGAGTGTTATTATACCTATTTATTGGCATAAAAAAGACTTGGCCAAAACATGAAAATATTTGTTTGTCTGTTATTTAGACATATCTTATGCTGACTGGCGCACTGCAGCGCCATCTCTGAAATGCTGGCTTAACGACCAATGGGATGCTTCTACACCGGGTTTGTGCACTGGTACAAATGTAAGTGTTATTATACCGAGTTATGGACCTACTAAATGCAAGAAAGTTGATGTGTCTAGAATAGGGGCTTATATATAGCAAACAACATTGACTGTTATGTGCAGACTGGGCGGACAATTGAATGCGTCTACGTCTGATCTGTGTATATAATATAGAATGGCCTCAGTTGCTTTATATGGATCCTTAATTCGACTTCCAGCATCCGGATACTTAAATACATTATTTACATAGACAAGGGATTTTTCTTCATTCAACCTGTATTTGTACCCACCTTTACTCAAATCGGTGTATATATGATATAGAGCCACAAGTTAAATTAATTTCGAAGGTGATAAATGTGCAGACTACAAATTAGATGTTAGAGCTCAAATGTCCAATGCTATAGCATGGAAAGGCTTTCAGAGAAAAGAAGAAAATGCTGATCACCAGCATTTTCTTCTTTTCTCTCAAAGCTTTTCCAAATTTTTCTCTATTATATTCAACTTAAGAGATGATTTCAACAATATTTCATCAACTGAGAGCCAATATATATATATTTCTTCAAGTACAATACAAGTATCTGGTGGTGGATGAATAATGTGAAGCATGTTGTTAAATTTTGTATGGAGGCTGACATTTTGAATCACATGACGGCAGTTATCCAATGAAAAGCCAGATATTCAAATTCGGGACTTTTGATTGGATAACTGGAGATACATGAGTCAAGATGGCATATTCCCTACAATATTCAAATTTCTGCTCTTTTCTATTTCAACAGACAAACTTTGTATTCCCGGCTTCTCGAATGGACAGATTCAAGAACCGTGCTCGTATGAAAACAACGCTCAGTGCAGCTATTCATGTAACGGTGGATACAGAAAGACAGCAACGGCTCCTGGGACCCTAACGTGTACCCAGTCAGGCGGCTCAGGCGCGGGAGTCTGGAGTCCGAATCCCAACACTGTATGCGAAGGTAAGAATATCGTGGATGTTATTGCAAAACATCGTAACTCAAACTTGATTAAAGCTGGGGTTACTAGGTTTTACAATAATACCGACTGTATAGTTTGCAACGTTCGAATATGTGTCCCAAACGGCAAAATTTAAGGGAGGTCGAATTTGAAACCTACTCTAGACGACAAAAAAGTGCAACTTTAAGTACATGTAGAATGTTTACATACTAGTATCGTAGCACAGAACATATTAAGATAAAAGGAGAATTATCAGCATTTTCTCCTTTGGTCTGAATATCCTCTGAGCTATATTGTACACAAATCCAAATTTTATCATCAGACATTTTGTTGTCCGCATCAGCTTCCAATACAAAGGACCCTAAAGTTTTTTTTTCCGTTTCTGAAACAGTTTAAGAAAACCGCTTTTGTAAAGTCGTCGTCGTAATCGTTATTGGTGTTGTTTATTACACGGTGGTTAATCACGTGATACAATATTTTCAGAAAATTTTCAATAACTTTGTAAATACTCGACCGATTTGAATTCGCTTTGAAGCAGAGAAGGTCGACAGACGTCACGCATTAAATGGACGTGGTAGATTTTCGATAAATCAACAAATAAAAAAAGTTATTGAAGATAAACCAAAATTTTGGTTTATCTTCAATAACTTCTTTATCAGTTGTTTTTTTTCAATAAATCTTTTAGGTGAAGGTTATTCCTGACATTTTCCCATCTTCTCTGCTTCAAACCGAATTCAAATCGATCAAGTATTGACAAAGTTATTGAAGATTATCGGAAATTCTAAGTCACGAGATTATACACCGTGTATTATGTAACTAGTCTTATATACAAAGTGTTTTTGCAGTTATATTTACAAGATGTTTGCCCACAAAATGCCTCTATCCCGAGTCTATTTTGCTGGCTGTACAGTCTGATTTTTAGCTCGACTTTTCGAAGAAAATGAGAGCTTATACTGTCACCCGGGCGTCGGCGTCGGCGTCAGCGTTGGCGTTGCAACCAAGGTTAAAGTTTTTTCAAACATCAATAACTTCCATACTATCAAAGGGATTCAACCCAAACTTGGAATACTTATTCACCATCACACCCTCTACCTTACTATCAGGGCCCATGAACATGGGACCACACTATTTGGAGTTATGCCCCCTTTATACTAAGCAACTTAGAAAGTCGAGCGCGCTGTCTTCGGACAGCTCTTGTTGTTGATATTATTCCTGTTTGCAAGACGGGTGGCATATTAAAGCATTTATCCATTTATCCTTTTCAATATTGCTTGTATGCCGTTTCTTTTTCTTTTGTTCCTTTATTTCAAATCACTTTTTGTTCAGTGTTAGCTTATGCCAGCACTTTTCACAAATACTTTCTAGGAATCGTTTTCACATACCAGACTAATTTCCAGTCTAGATCCAAGATGACAAAATTATCAATCCGATTGGCTGAAACATATGTCTAGTCCAATCAGGCTGTTTGTGTACTGTAACAAGGATCGAATTGAAAAAATAAAAAGAAATATTTGTGAATACGACACTGGAGAGTTATTGTAAAATATTAATTATATACATGTATCTGTGGGATAAAACCTCCATTATTTGTTTCTTAAACAAGACTTGATTTTGACTTCTCTGATATGAAGGGCTTTGGAAGACATGATTAAAAAGAAGATGCTGATGTCCTTTTGCCAAAACATTTCCATAGTTATATTGCCCACAAATATCACCTGAGGCGCGTTCTTTAGAGCGAGATTTCTTAAGATATCTCAGGTTTTCTTCAGATAGTTCAAGAAAAAGCGTTATTTAGAACTAGATTTTTAAGCTGCACAATGTGAGGTGCCATTAATTTACCCTATACTTTTTGCGGAACCCCTCCGTCAACTCTGTTGAAACACTAAAAGAGAGAATTGACCGAGTTGTTTCGAGCGCTCCATGATTTATAAACCGCGATGTTCCGACGAATTTTTTTAAAGTATGTATCTATTGGAACACCTCGGTTAGCATCTCTGTCTTAAAAACGCTTCATTACAAACATCTTAAAGTGACATTTCACAGTTATTTTACATACATTTTACTTTTATTCTATCTGAAAGAGCATGGTTTCTTATGACAAATCTGAAAATTTCAAGCCAAAATATTGAACCGTTTACAAGAAATATATATTTTTGTGCTAAAATTCAACAAATTGTTGTGGACAACAGTTCAGATTTATATAGAATATGTCATTTCTATCTCAACTTATTTTTCTCTTACAAATAACATCTTCAAAAAACTAATAGCATTTCTACGCATTAGAATAAACAATCTTTGCATCAAGACATACTTTTAAAAAATGAAATGTCACTTTAAAGAAATTTTAAAAAAGATCACTCTATGAAGAACGCTCCTCTGTAGTAATATCCAGTTTGTCGTCTGCCAGAGCTTTCTTATTAGAGTAGTCTTATTACTTTCCATCAAGTATTTCAAAATTGTTTGATTATTGAAGTTTCGTTTGGGACATAAATGTATGATTTAATTTAGTTTTTACACATTAATCATTTCACATGTGTTAGTTTCACGGGTGGTAAACAGAGAAACTAGCTCCAAAAAGAGGTAGTTGCATAGAGCGAAAATTTGTAGGTCACGAACACATTTTCTAAAATTATTTCTTTTAAAGCGAGTTTTTGAAAAATCCGGCGATGCTGTAATATGAAGAAATGGTCGAAGTTTGTTGTGCACGGGAATATACGGTATTAGTAGCAGGGTTTTAATACAATCGTTGAAAAACATTTCAAAGTCGAAAGTAAAAAAGGTTTTACTTTCGATTTTGAAATGTTTTTCAACGATTGTATTCAAACTCTTCTTAATAACACTGAATATTCTCGTGCACAACACACTTCGACCATTTCTTCATATTACAGCATCGCCGGATTTTTCAAAAACTCGTTGTAAAAGAAATAATTGTAGAAAAATGTGTTAGTGACCTACCTTTGTTTACAGATTTTCGCTCTATGCAACTACCTCGGTTAAGGCCGGATGTCACGAGGAAACAAAATACCGTTGACTCTTTTTGGAGCTAGTTTCTCTGTTTACCACCCGTGAGTTTGCTTTCGATATTTCAATCAAATGTGATGATATGATAAAACGATCTAATTTCACAGGCAAGTTGTCTTATTCTGCATTTGGAAAAAAAGCTATGTATTGCCTACAAGCCGTATAAAAAGAGCATAGAAAAATATCGATCTCTATTATGATATTTTGTCTATATAGTATATAGACAAAATATTATAATAGAGATCGATATTTTTCTATATATAATACCACCTTAATTTTCAGTCATAAAATGTCCGGCGACTATCGTCCGGGGCAACATAAGTTCCGGGTGCAATAAAAACGTTGGTGACGTGTGCACATTTACGTGCATTGCCAACTCGTATAAACCGGCGGGACTTACGACGTTAACGTGCTTAAATACCGGACAGTGGGACTTTAAAGGGCAGACTCCATGCTCAGGTGATTTTGTGATCACTGTTATGCATTTACTAAGTTACTAACGCTTTGTGTATAACTACCAACGGATTTGTACTTCAGTTACGGTTTTAGGACACATTTTTACAAATTTTACCTATGAAAACAAAGGAAAAGTATTCCTAATCACACATAATATTTTGTATGCGTTGGTTTGAATCTTGCAGGTGTTCAACACCTGCAAGATTCGAACCATCACATGCAAAATTACAATAACTTTGATTTCGTTAGTTTGTAATTGTTTACATAGGTAAATTTTGAAAACACGCGCCATAATATCGCGACTGGACTTTAGTCAGACAAACAGTGTGTTACGTGTTTTAACAAATGGCTTTTCGAAAAAGGCAAAAATATTAATTTGGCTTCTTGCGCACTGTGCGCAGGATGAGCGGTGCTGACACTTTTGCTTTTGATCAAATGATTGTTTATTGAAGCATCGTACCTTGAAAAAAGGAAATTTCGAAAATTTTGTCTGACGTTAAATGTCAGTTACTTGTTCTTGTTATTTTTTTTTTAAAATACAGAATTCTATTAAGTCCTTCTTGCTTGTCCTGGCGTAACAAATTTATGTAGATATGCGTGTATTAATATTGCTTGAAAATTAACATAAAATCATAATTTTAAGACACAGAAAACAATGTTTTTGGAGGAAAATTATGCTTGTTAATAATTATAATTGTGCATGTAAATAACTAACTCTTTTGTCATGATCATATTGCACGGTGGGGAATAACGTGACAGCAATTTATGAAAATCGTCAAAATTTGTTAATATTCGACCCATTTGGTTTGAAGCAGAGAGGATGGATAAACGCTAGGAATTCGTTATTTGTGATAGATCTTTTACGAGTAAGCTAATAAAAAAGTTAGTGACAACCAACAAAAAAGTGGTTGGAGTTCAAAAGCTTTTTTATCAACTGATTTTAATAGATCCTTCGTAATTTACAAATCGATCAATTTGTTGGGTTTCACACTTTATTTGTTTCAAACAGAATTCAAATTGGTCGATTATTGACAAAATAATTAACGATTTTCTGAAATTTTCATATAGTCATAAAGTTAAAAACTGGTTGAAAAATATGAAAAAATAGTGTGTCACGTGATTCTCTGTCGTTATATAGCGTACATCATCGTCATCATCATCAGCAGCAGCAGCATAATCTTGTTTTGTTTTCATATGGTAAATGATTATTATTATAATCCTGTAGCAACATGTTTTGTCTTTTTGTCCTATGCTTTTGCATTTGTATGCATGTACATGTACTCACGCTTGGGTTTTGCTTAAATGTGTATTTTGCTTGTATTTACTTGCTCTTCCTTGCACTGTACCATGTATTTAGTTGTACAATGCTTTTCAACGAACAACTCGTAACTGCAGCTTGTTCTAAGTTTTAGTTGAAAAGCGACGGTTTTCATTATACCCCCGCAAACGAAGTTTGGAGGGGGTATACTGGAATCAACCTGTCGGTCCAGTGGTTGGATGGTTGGATGGTTGGATGGTTGGTTGGTTGGATGGTTGGTTTGTTTGTTTGTTGGTCTGTCTCCAAAACTTTGTCCGGACAACTGCTCCTACACTTGTTGACCGATTTACTTCATACTTGGCACAAGTGTTCATTGTGACCTGTAGATGTGCACGACACAAATTTCACGAAAATCGGACTGATACTTTTTGAGTTATGGCCCCTGATTTGACCAAAAAATGCTTGTCCGGATAACTCCTCCTACACGTGTGGACCGATTTAGTTCATACTTGGCACAAGTGTTCATTGTGACATGTAGATGTGCAAGACGCAAATTTCACAGAAATCGGACCAATACTTTTTGAGTTATGGCCCCTGATTTGACCCAAAAATGCTTGTCCGGCCAACTCCTCCTACAGTTACTGTCCGATTTGCTTCATACTTGGCACAAGTGTGCATTAGGACCTGTACATGTGCAAGACGCAAATTTCACAGAAATCAAACCGATACTTTCTGAGTTATGGCCCCTGATTTGACCAAAAAATGCTTGTCCGGATAACTCCTCCTACACTTGTGGACCTATTTAGTTCATACTTTGCACAAGTGTTCATTGTCACCTCTAGATGTGCAAGACACAAATTTCATGAAAATCGGACCTTTACTTTTTGAGTTATGGCCCCTGATTTGAACCAAAAATCCTTGTCCTGATAACTCCTCCTACACTTACGGTCCGATTTGCTTCATACTTGGCATAGGTGTGCATTAGGACCTGTAGATAAGCATGACGCAAATTTCACGAAAATCTGACCATCACTTTCTCAGTTATGGCCCTTGATTTTACAAAAAAATGCTTGTCCGGACAAGTCCTCCTTTAGTTACTGTCTGATTTGCTTCATACTTAGCACAGGTGTGCATTAACTTCTGTCAATGTGCAAGACACACATTTCACGAAAATCAGACTGACACTTTCTGAGTTATGGCCCCTGATTTGACAAAAATGCTTGTCCAGACAATTCCTCCTATAGTTAATGAACGATTTGCTTCATACTTGGCACAGGTATGCATTAGGACCTGTATATATGCAAGGTGCAAAATTCACGGAAATCAGACCGATACTTTCTGAGTTATGGCCCCAGATTGGGCCAAATTTCAAGAAAATCTGATTGACATTTTCTGAGTATGGCTCCTGATTCAACAAAAATGCTTGTCCGAACACAGGTGGTGGCGGGGGTATTTTTATCACCTTCAGTGATAGATTTCTAGTTAACTCTGCTCTTATGTTTCATATTCAGTTTCAAAAAACATTTTGGATCATAATATAACACATTGAGGTATCTAAAGCGAGATGCATACAAATATTGGATAACTGCTGTAAAATTGACAGTATTTGACAGATTACCAGATTTTATTTCGATAAAAGCAGTATGCCTATTCGACATAAAGAGTGCCAACGTTTCATCAGAATAGGAAAGTGTTCCTAACCATCAACTAATGCTTTAAGTGTTATAGTTATTCTATATTAATGATATTTAACCATTTTACTTCTTGGTGGTATTTGCCTATTTTTCTATTTATTTGTCATACTGAAATAATATTCATTTATTAATAAGTCATTTTGAAAAAAAAAATGTTGATATGTTTACTTTAGTCTGCCAAAAAATGAGACTCATGTTTGCTCCTGTTTTCAAGAAAGACGAGGGAGTATCATAAGGTTTTGAGCTTCGCATAGGAAGGAACAGATATTTGGATTTGAATTGCTTCGTTATTCAACATACCCGGTAGACGTCTTTCAGTACTCCAAAATGCGCTATCTAGTTTGCCAACTGATACCCAATCAATAGAAGTCGACGTCTGAAATATTCAAAGCGGCACAAACCTCAACAAAAATCAACAAGCAAACAAACAAATCGCTTATTTGTAAATTTTTGCAATATGGTATAGATGGAATACTTTTTTCTCAAAGGATATATGAATATTAAATACATATCAAACATTTGCAACCCATCATTAGATACCAATGTATCCGCGGGCGTCATCTGTAATATGCGTAACAAGGGATAATTACGTCAATATCTGAGAGTCATACATGGTAATAGAAAGTAATAAGGGATACCCTCGCCAATTTCCGTTGCTACGGATGACGCCTGAAAATGCACAAAGTGTTTAGTAGCTAATGATGGGCTGTAATCTTTATCTTACTTTTGTTTTACAGAGGTGTGTACATCGAGCCAGTTTAAATGTGACACATCACATAAATGTATAGGACTGAACCAAGTATGTGATAAAACAAGTGACTGTACAGATAGGAGCGACGAGAGGAATTGTAAGTTTTGTAACAGAGTCAGTTTAAATGTGACACACCACACAAAATATCACTGCTTTTTAACGAAAACCTTGTACCTGCAGCTTGTTTTAAGCTGCAGTTACGAGGTTTTCGTTGAAAAGCGACGAAATGATTTGGACTACATCATGTTTGTGATAGAACAAGTGACAGTACAGATAGAAGCGATGAGAAAATTATAAGTTTTGTAGGAGAGTCAGTCTAAATGTGACACGTCACACAAATCACAGCTTTTTAACGAAAACCTCGCAACTGCAGCTTAAAACAAGCTTCAGTTTCGAGGTTTTCGTTATAAGCCGACGAAATGTATAGGACCGAATTAAGTATGTGATTGAACAAGTGACAGTACAGATAGAGACGACGAGAAAAAATTGTAAGTTTTGTAACAGTGTCAGTTTAAATGTGAAGCATCACATAAATGTATAGGACAAAATCAAGTTTGTGATAGAGCAAGTGACTGTACAGATAGAAGCGACTAGAGAAATAAATGGTAAGTTTTCTAACAGAGTCAGTTTAAATGTGAAGCATCGTACAAATGTATAGGACTGCATCAAGTATGTGATAGAACAAGTGACTGTACAGATAGAAGAGACTAGAGAAAGTGTAAGTATTTTAGAAAATCTCAGAAAAAGGGCATTGACGGAAACCTTAGGGTGTATGTAGGGTATGAGACCCACAAAATTTCTAAGAGCGGGAAAATAGGATCTTTTGATTAAAGGTACATGTATGTCAAGAAATTGAGGACCATACTCTTCTTTATCAGCTTTTTCTTCTTTTGTTTTAATGTTTCTGAAATGATTTTTAGGGACATTTAAAGTCCCGTTTGTAAAGGGTTGATTTGTAATAAATATTGTGAAATCAGAAGAGAATCTCTCATAAGCCAAAACTGGTTGACCCTTTAAATAGGAATGACATTATGATAAACAAAGCCTTTATCTGTCAGATTCGATTCTATTTCAAGGTACATGCAGTCCCACCCAGCTGCAACACGGTTCACTGCCGTCTAACTGTGACTTTTTCTACGATTCCACATGTAACTATGCTTGTAATCGAGGATTTAGAAAGACAGTGCCCAGGTTAACATGCCAGAGAAGCACAGCATTGTGGACACCACAAAACCCATGTCAAGGTAACGCATAACGATGATTTTGAAATTTTGAAAGCGGTGATAAGTAGAAACGTGTTGTGTTTAAGTCGTAGGGAATGTGATTTCATCTTTAGTTGCCGGGATTTTGACTTAACCGATGTGTCCAAATTCGATTGAAATGATATATTAATCATTTTTGTTGTTTAGCAAGTTTTTTCATAATTTAGGTAAAGTAGGAAAAGGAAAATACGTCTATACAGAGTGTCCCAAAAAAAACGGAACCCTAATTCAAAGTCGATTTTTTTCAAAGCGTAAGCAAAAAATCTAATTTTTGAATTTGCAGTACTAAAGATACATCATTTCTGCATTTGTGTTCCAAATTTCAGTGAAAAATATGCATCGGTTCAAAAGTTATAAGCAAATTAATAATGGCACTAAAAAACCGATCTGACATGATATTGATTTTTGCGTCTTGTTTGTTCGTGAAAGCGCACTAACGGCCAGCTAATGAATTCTGTACCGTTGTACATGTATGTACCGATTTTCTCAAAATTTAATATGTGCACGTTCTGTACGTTCAAATTGAGTCCATCGGGTGGTTGTTTGAATGAATTTCAAATTATTATGTGATTCATTTCACATGGCGCAGTTTTAACTTTTATTTTCGTAAATTACAAGCTTGGCATGCTTCCTAAAATTAGTCCAGCCTTAATTGCCTTGCATAGTATACATTTCTGTTTGCTATGATTTAATTCTTTTTGGTGAATTTTGTGTTATTTGTGTTTTGCAAAAAGGTCAGTGTCAGGTTAAATGAAACCCGTAATACTTTAAATTGAGCGGTGACCGGCATTTTGGTCAGAAATAAAAGAAGTGCCTATGATTATTATTCATGAGTATGTGATGCATTTGGATATTTTGTTTGTATTCATTTTAGTTACATCGCAGCTCGCAGCATTAACAGTTTATTTATTAGCAAAAAAGATGAAATGAAAATGCACTATTGTGAATACAATGTTTCAAAATCATTTTTGTATTGTATTGAATATATTAAACAATTGTATAGCGTCAATTTATTCAATGAGTGTACTCGCGCGCTGCAAAACGAAAATATCGATATCGTGTTAAAATGTTTTTTCGGGTACATTCATTTTAATGTCAATATTTTCAAAACTAATCATTATTTTTCGACCAAATTTTAACTGCTAATAGAAAATTGTCGTTGCTATTGCATATGTAAATTTTGTGGAGAAACATTGCCTGATACATGAGAAATGTACTTTCAAAAATGGGTTCCGTTTTTTTTGGGACACTCTGTATATGTCGGAAGCAATCTTGGAACTACGCAATTTTAAAACTGGACAAATGTTACGGAACTCATTTTGCGCAGTTTTGAAACTGTTCACTTAAAATAATTCAGTGAAATTAACCAGTCTGAATGGTTCTGCATAACATACAGAACTCATGCATAAGCAGTTTTAAAACTGGGCATACAATTTTAAAACTGGGCACACAGTTTTGAAACTGGGGAAAGTTCCGTATACGCAGTTTTAAAACTGTTCAAGTTCTTAATTTGTGCACAACATGTAAATAGAGAATAGATGGTTACTGTCTGTAGATGGAAAAAAATATCCGGCAAGGCGGAGGAATTTTTGTCCGATGAGCCGTAGGCGAATCGGATAAATTTCCGAAGCCGAGCCGGATATTTTTTCCATCTACAGACAGTAACCATCTATTCTATTTATCCTGTTACGAACATTTGTTTAAAAAGAGGATCCATTCTCGTTAAAAGAACGAACGGGGTGTCTTTAATGACCTAGTTACTTATCCTAAAGACCGTTAGACGCATAAATCGTGTTCGCGACAGAAGTTAGTTCTAAGATGGGAAAAACAAACAAACAAACTTTCGAACTCTGTCAAATTAATAGACCTTCTGATAAATAGATCTTCTATAACCATAGAACAAACTCAAATTGCTAGGAACTCTAAAGTTCAAATCATGTCGACGACGAGATCTGCCCTCGGTTTGGGAATGGAATGTTCTGTTTCAACGAAGAACAAGTTTCACATTCATTTGAAATATTAAAAATGTTGAAATGAAGTAACAAGAACATGAAGCATACCTTAAATGGATTTATATTTCCTCTCAACATCTATTTACACGATCTTGGACGTGTTTACAAACGTGTCATGATCTGTCATCTATCTGAATGTTTCCGATATCGTCCATTTTTATTTTAGACATGAATTCATCAACAAGACAAGTGTTTTGTGAGGGGAGAAGACAATTAAAAAGTAACAGTCTACAATCGTTTTGAAATAAAATAACTAACCAACTATCTCATTCATTCTCTATCCCCTCTTCAAGTCTTGTATTTAAATCATTCCCTTAAATGTTTCCCGTTCATCTTGTTGTAAACATAAACACGTCTTCCAACTGTCAAAAATAACCTTGTGTATTACGTCATCAAAAACTTTTACGTCACAGAGTTTTAAAATTGGGTAAATACTAACATTACAGGGTGAACCTAAAGTGGGGGTATATTTTAAGGAAAGGAAAAATGTCTGTTATGCTTTATATACATAATAAAAAAAGTTTTGCAACAAAATGTAAATATCTGTAGTAACCAGAATAATTTTGTTTTAACATAAAATCAAACGTTTACACGATAGATTATAGCTAGAGAGCACAAAGAGATGAATTTTATACCGCTATCGCGTGCGTCTCGCACTCCAGGTGCGCATTTCCGGGTTTGATGTCTGCCATGGTATTCATGTGTATGGAGCATAATTCTAGAAAACATTTAGGTGTTAACATAATTGTCTTTGCTCAGAATGAAAAAGGCCACTAAAAAGAGTTTTCTGCAACGCTGTGGGACTACGCCATGTACTTATGGTAGAAGGACGTTATATCGGTAATGTGTTTCTACGTGGCAGAACCGGTGATAAAGATGTCTTTTTGAATTTTGCGCATCTCAAAGCATAAGTAACAGCTGGAGGATGCTATGTGGGCCAATTTTTGTGGTTTGAGATCGTTCCGGTCAAGGACGTCGTAGAAAAGGGCCACGAGAAGATGACCGTCATAATTTCGTAACGTCACGGCAAAGATGTTCCATATCAACACTGAAACATCCGAGTGGCTTTCACAGGAAATTCAACATAGAGTATCCACACTTACCGTCCGTGATCGTCTCCACAAATGAACGGTTACTAGACGTTGACCATACGTTGTAATTTCCCTGACGCTACACAATGAACCACAATACTTGACTGACATAAAGTCCTACATGCTTTGAACCAAATTAAGCGTATACAACATTGATGTACTCCCATTATCATCCCTTTATTTCTGATTTGTCACCCATAAAGCACATACGGTGCATTTAAGGAAGACGTGTGCGTGATTGTATTGAGGGAAATGACGTTCAATCTCTTGATAAAGTAGTGAATGTTTACACTGTGTACAAACAATTTAAGTGGATTAGAAATCGTTTCATTGCTGTTCTTGCTCGAAAATGGCCTCATAATCGATACCGAATTTTATTGTAACTTTTTATTTTGACCCCTCACCTACGTCAAGACAATGTTTCTAACACAATATTTAACGTTACCACAAAGCGACCTTTGAAAGTTGTGCGTAAATGCATATGCTAAAATGTATATAAGAGTTGTGAAATAAATATCACAGAAAATACATGTTTTCAATTAACAAAGTCAGTGTTGCTAAACTTTTTTTACATGGTATATTTCCCACTCGCATCTGATTGCGTATTAGGAGTAAAACTCAAACTTGTCATTGAACATTGTACATTTTTGGAGCGATCTACTCGTTCTTTCACTATCTCTGTGGATGACTTTATCATAGAGAATTTTTATTATGAAATTTAAGTCAACAAATTCTATTACTGATTTTTTTGTGAATATTACAAGCGCCAAGGCACAATCTAGATATCGAGTGACCTTCGCTTGATGAAAGTAGTGCCGACGTTATTGGTCACGTGACTAACTGACTGAAATCAAAAAATATCAGGGACCCTGTTATCCGTCAGTAAATACCGGAAGTGACAGGATAAACTACTATTTCTTACATATCGTGGCCTATATCGTCGCTTTTCTTCAACAGTCTCGTAACAGTAGCTTGGTTTAACCCATTGCCACACATGGACGACTTTTGACTCCCCCACAAGATAATGACTTTGGAAAACATCATGGAAAACGAAGAAATTGCTTGTGACAAGCAATTTCTTCATTTCCCACAATGTTTTCTTCGTAAAAAGACCAAAAACTGTTAAATTTCATTCATTTGAAATTGTCGTCTGCAGCATCTTTATATTTGGACAATCCTAAAATTTAGCAATTGGTAATTGGTTAAGCTGTATTTACAAAGTTTTGGAAGAAAATCATCCATATCCATTTGTTTAGACTATTACGATAATACATGTAACTAATATATAATAATTATGTTTGACTGATATACATTTGCTTACTCTATTCTTACAGAAATATTTTGTCCACAAAATTTCTCCCTGGGCGGATTCAGACAATCATGTGACAGAAAAGTGGACACCATCTGTACATATTATTGTGAAAACACGTTACAGAGAAGTCAAGTTGTTACACGAGTCAAATGTTTGCCGAGTGGCGCTTGGAACCAAACAACCAATCTTTGCTTAAGTAAGAAACCGCTGCCTTTCTGATTTTTAGCGAGCCGGGACTTTATGTCCGGGGAGCTAATGTCACAGCCCTAGTGTCGGCGTCGCGTCCCGTCCCGTCTTCACTTGAAAAACTTCAACCTGGTGTATATCTCAGGCACTATTACAGATACAGCCTTGATATTTCATACATAGATACATCTTGACAAGACCTTTAATTTAAGACCATGACATTTGACCTTGTGACCTTGACCTTGGAGTTTGACCTACTTTTGAAAAACTTTAACCTGGCCTATATCTCAGGCACTATTAGAGATACAGTCTTGATATTTCATACATAGATACATTTCGACAAGACCTTTCCATGACCTTTGACCTTGTGACCTTGATCTTGGAGCTTGACCTACTTTTAAAAAAAATGCTGTTTTTGTGACAAGCTCTCGTATAGGCGAGCTATGTTGTCCGCGGATAACTCTTGTTTTAAACAAAAACCTCGTTACTACACCTTTAAACAAGCTGTGGTTACGAGGTTTTTGTTGAAAAGCTATGCAATGCAGTTAGTAGATATTTTTGTATATTTTTTAAATCGTGTGTCTTGGTCATCTTTTTAGCTCGACTTTTCGAAGAAAATGAGAGCTTATATTGTCACCCGGGCGTCGGCGTCGGCGTTGGCGTCGGCGTTGGCGTTGCAACAAAGGTTAAAGTTTTTTCAAACATCAATAACTTCCATACTATCAAAGGGATTCAACCCAAACTTGGAATACTTATTCACCATCACACCCTCTACCTTACTATCATAGTCCTTGGGCCAGGACCAGGAAAATGGGGTAAGTATTACCAGAAAAAAGGACAAAAGGACACCTATTTATATTGGTAGATATACATCTGACGGATGTTTTTCAGTGATGATATCCGACATGAAGAGTAGCTAAATATATTTTACCCTTACCTTTATATAGGTACCCTTCACGAAGTGAATGACAATCTTGTTTGGGGTAAGGGAAAGGGAAAAATTAATGAAAAATATTAAATGAATGTATAAATCTATTTATTTGAATCCATACGTATGAGCATGTATTTCACTACTTATGAAACATGATTTTTTAAATTATGTAATTATTATGACGTCATTATTCCTCTTCAAAATCTGCTTTATGTGCAATCAAGTATAAGAATTGGCCGAAATATTCGAAAAAGTATTTTTCTATAATTATCATTTATTTCTAATACACAAAGACATGGTTTTTCATAAAATACAGTATATTAGAAACATTTTGAGCGTTGTTTGCACTCTGGCCGTCGGGGCTTTTGGCTGCAACCCTTATCTTAAACCCTTAACCCTATATTTTTTTGCATTCAAATTTAACACACTTTTGTGGTCATATTTTCATTGAATATTGACCTACAGGTGTCAAAATGGTATCAAATGAAAGCGTATGACTCGCTCTTTTGTTTGTAGTTATCTTATTCAAATTATCTCATTTGCATATTCATGAATATTAATGATTTCCCTTAAAAATTCCATTTTTTGGCAAAAATTTTGATAAATACTTTCCAAAACAAGGCGTTTCTTTTCAGGGGGAATTTTGAAAACATTATTTTTCTTAAAGAACATTTTTAGAGAAACATTTTGAGCCTTGTTTACACTCTGGCGGTTGGGACTTTTTGCCGTAACCCTTATCTAAACCCTTAGCCCCATCAAATTACTTATGTAAGTTTTGAAAATGAATTCGGCCATATCATCATTGAATATTTGCACACAGTTGTCAGAATGATATCAAATGAAAGCTTATGACTCATTCTTTCATTTAAGTTATGTTATGCAAATTAGCTCATTTGCATATTCATGAATTTTCCTAAAATTGCGATTTTCGACGGAAATTTGGTAAATACTTTCCAAAACGAGGCATTTTTGTGCAGGGGAATTACGTAAACATATTAAATCTTAAAGAAAGTTAATATATTAAACATTTTGAGCGATGTTTGCACTTAATTTGGCCGTAGGGGCTTTGGGTTATAAACCTCATCTAAACCCTTGACCCTATAAAAGTGTTCAGTCATTTCAAAACGTTTTTGGTCATGTCTTGGTTGAATATTGACCTACAGATGTAAGAATGGTATCAAATGAAAGTTTATGACTTGCTCAATAATTTACCATAAATTTTATGCAAATTACCTTATTTGCATATTCGCGAATATTAATGACACTACTTAAAACTGTGACATTCTTGCGAATTAGGTTTTTGTTTGGTAAAAGTGTCATATCTCTGTTTTACTAACGCCATTACTCTAAAACTTTGCACATACCTCTACGACCATGATACCAACCTCAAGACAGATATCTATTGCTCTAGCATTCAATGTCGAGCAATTTTTTACATTTTTGTTGCCTAGAAATTCTTCATCAAAATTAATGAGCATCTTTCAAACATTCTGTCACAAATAAGTTTGTTTCTGTCATAACTATTGCTTTCAAACTTGGCATAAAATTTTGCTCTTGCTTCTAAGATCGGCAACTGTTATGTGATCTAGTAACAGTTAATGTTCATTTGTTTGGCATATTCACTCATTTTCATGCAAGATTCAATCAATTTTTAGCATCCGTGATTTTGCATCTTACTGTAAATCTGCTTAAATATAAGGGCTAAACAACCCTTTTGACGTAAAATAGTACACCCTAAATCCAATATCAAATAGAAAATAATGTCCCTTAAGTTTAGGAAAACACTGATACTGTAAACTAAATACATTATTATAAATAATTGTTAAATATTGTAACACTTTCTTTGCACAATTTACACTAATGATTGAATGATTATGATGATGAACATAACTGATTAGAAGGTTCAAATGATCTCGTTTGATACTTAAGAATTCAAAGTAGAATCAAAACACATGGATTAACAAAAAGGACAACTGCAATATATTGAAAGTTTATTGACATCGTTTAAAATTAAAGTTGTAGGTCGTATACATGTATAGCAGATTCTTTAGGGGATAGCTAGATCTATGACAGAAGGTATAAATTTTGCAATTATAGTGTTTTCATTAATATTATACAGCGTTCTTTGGATGATATGTGCACTTCCGAGGAGTAAGATTTTCTGCAGTTCCTCGATAACTGGTGCATCAGGGATTTTGTCAAGTCCCTTCTTAATGAGACCAAGTGCACCTACAACGACTTGTACAGTTGTCGTCTCCATACCCCACATTCTGGCTACTTCCAGCAATTCTTCTCCTTCTTTGGACGGGTCCGTAAAAGGGACCCGATTCCAATGCTAAATAGGGTAGTTTTTTCCCAAAACCTGGAAAGAAAATTCCCAATGCAAAAGTTATTCCTTCTTTTTGAATGAAGTTTCATTCCATTTAATATGTTGAGAAAAAAAGTATCCAGAGACAAACTGGAAGTCCCTTCAGTTGATTTCATATAGTTAACTATACATCGGACTCAATTTTTGTTGGAGTCTGTGATGAAAATATTTTCCCAATTTTTGACAAAACAACGCATTTTCCCCAATTTGCCTGGTTTCGGACCCGTTCCCAAAACTACGAGAAAAAACACTGACTTCTATCTCAAGGTCTTTGTATTTTGATAGTTTCTCAAGTGCCTTGACGGAGACATTTCTTTCAGATGGAACCGTCATGTCAATCATGATGAACGTCTTGTCCAATTTGTTCTTGATGATGATGTCTGGTCTGTTAGCCTTGATCTCTGTACCAGTATTCACTGACATGTCCCTCTACGACAGTTTTTGGTTTATGTTCATACAGTTTTTTGTTTGCTGGGAGTCCAAATTGCTTGCAGATTTTCCAATGAATGTACCCTGCTGCCTTGTCATGTCTTTGAATGTACTATGTTGGCACTAATGTTGGACAGCCTGAGACAATTTCATCATATTGGTTGCATATTCTACACTTTGGATCTGTACCATCTTTGATGATCTTGTTGTGATATGCTCTTGTCGCCAAACTCTGATCTTGTGCTGCTATCACCATTCCCTCTGTTTCTGCATTGAGACCTGCACTAGAGAGCCACTTATATGTCTGATCTTGGTCAACATCTGGTTTGTCAAACCTTACGGGTATTGCCCATGCATTGGTTTGGCTTTCCATGTTTGTGTCATCCTCTTTTGGGCATTTGCCTTTGTCTTGTTCTTTTGGCAAACTCTGTGACGGATTCTTCTCCATATCTTATCGTTTGTACAATGTTCAGTTCTTGAATGAATTTTCTTGCTTGCTCTGAGATTGAGTAAAGTTTCTTGTTACGTTCATGTTCCCGGATCTGATGTAGCAGATTGTCTTGTGTTGTCTCCAAATACGTGTTTATGCCATCTCAATCTATGAGAGGCCCCTGCCACCGATCTTTCGTGGTAGGTACAATATTTCAATGTCAACTTTTGGGTGGTGCATTCTTTCTGTTGTTAGTAACTGTTTCACTTTTTTCTTGCATTTGCCAGTTTATGATATTGAAATTGTATGTGACAACTGGGACTGCCAGGGTGTTTGTGGCTTCAATCTTATCTGCAGCTTTTAGCTCACTCTTGATGGCAAGCCTTAACTCTTCTGTAATACTCTTTTCTGATCTTTTCCCTCATTGCTGCATGTTGAATTCCGTCACCTTCATTAACACACGGTATTTGTATTTAGCGTCTTGGTCTAGTTTTTTGATGATGTTGTCTCTTTCTAGCTGTATGTCAGATGTTGATGTTAGTTTTCCTTTGTTGAAGGTGGCTTTTAGACACTTGTCCAGTTCAAATTGCATACATATGTCATCACTAAAGACCTTTCCTGTCTCGAGCAGTTGTTTTTGCTGGTGATCGTTCTTGGCAATGGTCTGTAGGTCATCCATGTTGAAAAGATGGCTGATCTTCTTGCCTTGGATGTCATATCCATGTCCAGTGTCATTCAGCATGGTATTGAGAGGGGCAAGAAACAAACAGAAGTGGAAGGGTGATAGTTATGCAACTTTGCATGCAGATGGTTAAGTCTTGAACTTCTTTGGCCTTGGTTTGAAACCTACCGGATGAGGACTCCCACAACGCCCATTTATTTGGGACCATAACCTTTGACCGAGTTACCCTGACCTTTGAGTTTGACCTACTTTTAAAAAACTTAAACTTTAAAGGGCTTACAACAGGAATTTATCCTTAACCCCAAATGCTGTCAAGGGGCGGATGTGGTGCAGTGGTAACGCGCTGTACCTGAAACACAGGGGTCGCTGGTTTGATCCCCCCGCTTCTCTAGTCATTCGGATGAGACTTTAAACCGAGGTCCCGTCTCCATATGACCTTAGCTGTTGAGTAGGACGTAAAACTCCATACAATCCAATCCAAGTGCTGTCAAAAAACACTGTATACTGAGTCCCCGTCTCTTTCTTGTCTCCTTTTAGATCTACATGCAGTTTACCTATAATTGTCCATAATTTGCCAACAAAGTAATAATTGATTTATTTGTGTTATTTTACCTTTTGAATTACGGTATACAACACACATCATATTTACATTGCAACTAGAAATGTCTCATTTCAGCAATTTAAACACGCAGGGGCATATTTTTTTACTCTTGTCTGTCTGTCTGTCCGTCCATCTGTCTGTATAAAAACTCAACACTGGCCTTTTCTCCAAAAATATTTGACATACAAAGCTATAATTTTGTACGTAACCTTCTTTTGAACAATGATATTTATCTGTTCGTGCAATATCAATATAACCTCCCTCAAGGTCATTCATTAACCCTTATCAATCCTCAACTCGAAAACTTAGCATAAAAACTTAACATTGCCATTCCTTGGGCATTTGTGTTTCACGATCTTGTTATTAAAGTTTTTGTTAATATTCATAAGCATACTAATTAGTTTTTATGTAAGAGATGTCTTAACAAAATATCATTTCAAAACTAAAATGTATGTTTTATTACTATAATAATTTTAAAATGTTCTTTTTGCGATTAGTTGAAGCTAATGCTGAAACTTCTATAAGAAGACCGTTGCAATGGAAACAAGAAGGTTGTTAAATTTTGCTTATCCTGCACTTTGAAATGGAACATCAGTCAGAATTCATTAACAGGTTCAAGAAAATACAGAGGGTTTTCATTTTTGGCTTATGACATAATAATGCCATACTCCATATTGAAAAGCATGTAATTTGCTCGGCTTATTACCTCCCTTTATGGATATACCTGTAGTTGTGATTTTTTCCATATACATGCTGTGTAGGACAAATTATTCAACATGAATTGTATTTCTATGCATCTGGTTTATATATGCAGTGTATGCTTAGTATAGAAAGCAGTAAAGCCACATTGTTTTAAACGTTTCAAAACCTTGCACTGATTTTCAACTATCCAAACCCTATCAAATTTCAAATGCACATTCTGAGGTATAGCTACTCTGCAGAGTGGATATCATTGCATTTTTGTTCTTCCTTTGGATAGGTCTTTCAAGATATATAGGTGTCCCTTTGTCCATTTTAGTGGTAACTCCAACCATATCTGGCCCAAGGACTATCAGGGCCCATGACCCTGGGACCACTCTATTAGGAGTTATGTCCCCTTTATACTAAGCACTTAGAAAGTCGAGCGCGCTGTCTTCGGACAGCTCTTGTTATTTTTATGTCCAAATTCTGTTTTACTCTTTATCTTTTGGAAAAAAATGACTGGTCGGATTTTGAATATAACATTCAATGACAACAATTTTTCTAATAAATGGATGTTAGATCTATGCACGGGATCATCTAGAGGGTGTCAGGGGGGTCCGGAACCCTGGCATTGGCCAAAAATATTTTTTTTGACTTAATAACATTACATATTTAACACATTTAAAGTCATTATTTAGGATTGGACCCCCATTGAAAAATCTTTTGGCTTGGACCCCCACTGGAAAAAAATCCTGGATCCGCCCTTGTTATGCATAAATTTTACGTTCGTTCGTCTTTTATCAATTGCGACCATCTTCGTTTTCAATATTTCATTAAATTACTAATATGTGACCAATCAAGTTAAAGTGACATTTCAGAATTTTTTGTCATAAATTTTAGTTTTATTTTTATCTGAAAGAGCATATTTCCTTATGGAAATTCTGAAAATTTTAAGCCAAAATATTGCGCCGTTTACGAGAAATTTATATTTTTGTGTTAAAATTGAACAAATTGTTGTGGACAACAGTTCGGATTAATATGCAATTTATTGATTATGTCTCAACTTTAAATGCGCGTTTCTCGCTTATTGGCAACAATTTAAAAAAAAACTAATAGTGTTTATACTCATTAGAATAACCAATCTTGGCATCAAGACATACTTAAAAAAATTGAAATTGGAATGAAATGTCCCTTTAAAAAGGATTATATCGTCGATGCTAGGTCAAAATCACGTAACTACAACTTTGTCAAGCTGTAGTTACGAGGTTTTCACCTCCCACTAAAGATTTATGAATGAAGTCTGTGAAAGCAAATTTAAAAAAATGGACCAGATCCAGTAGAGATCAACCAATTGTTGTATTTGGAATTGTTTTTGCAGTAAGACATTTACAAGGAAAACTTTCTAGACTCGGGAAATTACATAATATTGAAAAGTATCAATCCTATTAAGTATGTGCAGTCGGCACAGACTGACCAGGGTCGATACTTTTCACACTTCCCATAAAGTCCCTTCTAACTGTAAGGATCACATATGCATAATATGTATTAACCCATTACCACACATTAACTCTTTTTGACTCCCCATAAGATAATAACTTTGGAAAACATTGTGGAAATGAAGAAATTGCTTGTGACAAGCAATTTCATCATTTCCCACAATGTTTTCTACACAAAAATACAAAACGATTAAATTTCATTCAGTTGAAATTGTCGTCTGCAACATCTTTGAAATTGGACCAGTCTAAAATGTTGTCGTTTGGTAATGGGCTAAATACTTGGTCAGGTCCACCATCAGTGACAGGAGCACAGGGTGGTGATGAGAAGAAGGGAGGTTCCAGCAAGGCGGGTGTCGCTGTCGGTGCTGTTATAGCCGTTCTAGTGGTGATAGGTGTGGTTGTTGGCGCATTTATATTGGCTAAAAGGTGAGAACTACTTTCTCCTTATCAATAGTATACTTGCACTAAAATGGTATACTTAAGATGGTGATCAAAAGAAGAAAGGATCCAATATGGCGGGTATCGCTGTCGGTGCTGTTATAGCCGTTCTAGTGGTGATAGGTGTGATTGTCGGTGCATTTATATTGGGTAAAAGGTGAGAAATCGTCAAAATCCATTGGTTTTATGATTTGTAGGGATGTTCTTTTCCAAAACGTCACGTGGGTTGGCCAACGTGATGTTGTTTTTTTGCCGGTGTCACTGTCGGTAGTGTGATAAAATATCCGGTGGCAATGCGTGCAGTTTTCTACACATTATATTATAATGGCTATAATATGAAAAATCAACTTATTTATGGCGAATTCAAAGTGTTTATAATTTATGTGTATATGTATTCATCAATCATGCGTATTATATGGCATTTGTTATTATTTAGCAATCTCAAGTTGTTGACCTTCAGTACTTTCAGTACTTCGATATATTCAGTTTTTATAATGCTCTTTCGAAGTTTTATTTTTTTCTTGATTGAATTTGAAAGAATTGCAGAGGGCCAGTAAAATATAAATACAGACTAAAAGTTGTATGTGTGTAATATAGCATTGAAAACATTGAGACAAAAGGAGAAAATGTTGCATTTTCTTCCTTTGTCTCAATATTTAGCAAGCATTTGTCTAATAGAGATTTCAACACCATGCATATGTCTCGTTTTGAAAACTGCTAACTTTTAACCCTTTCCCAAACAGCAAAATTTTAGGGTGACCTACTTGAAAACACCGCCATAAATGACAAAATGGAAGTTTTTAAAGATAGAATTTGTGTAAGATATGGCATAGAACACATTGAAACAAAAGGAGAAACTGCTGATCATCAGCATTTTCTTCTTTTGTCTGAATATTTTCTAAAACCTTTTCAAATATCTAATTCAACATCATGCATAGGTTTTGCTTTAAAACTGTAAACTTGTAACGAAAATTTCTATCGTATTAACCCATTATCATACATTGACAAGATAGTGGCTTTGGAAAACATTGTGGAAAATGAAGAAATTGCATGTGACAAGCAATTTCTTCATTACCTGCAATATTTTCTACCAAGAAAGACCAAAAAATATAAAATTTCATTCACTTGAAGTTGTCGTCTGCAACATCTTTGAATTTCGAACTGTCCAAAATGTTGCTGTCTGGTAATGGATTATTTTATTATTTTAGACGAGGGTGGTTCAAAAAGGAGTCACCATATTCCACAGCCTCTTTCAACAATGGCAATAACGTAGCTATAGAGAACCCAGGATATATGACGGCTGATCTACGTGTTGCCAACGATATGGATGAGCCGTATATCAATACAGC
Source organism: Fragum sueziense (assembly GCA_963680895.1). NCBI lineage: Eukaryota > Metazoa > Mollusca > Bivalvia > Cardiida > Cardiidae > Fragum > Fragum sueziense. The sequence goes on along the minus strand of OY804599.1, from coordinate 59,191,806 downwards.
TATGCAAGAAACGCCAAAATTAGAGTAAGTCAATTTAACGCTACTATTCGTAGAAGGGGTATGGGGTAATCTAGTCGGCACTGGCGTCGGCGTAATGCTTTGTTAAGTTTTCGCGTGGAAGTTCTTAAATTTCTACTAATGCTATTGCTCTGAAACTTTGCACATGCCTCTGTGACCATAATTTCAGGCTCTAGGCAAAGATTTGTTACCCTTACATGTAATTTAATGGAATCTTTACCCTTTTGGACTTTGGAATTCTTGGTTAAGTTTTTACACGCAACTTGTATATATATGTGATAACATTTTTGTGTAACAGCTATTACTTTCCAACTTTGCACATGCTTCTGTGACCATGATATCAGCCCCTCTAGGCAAAGATTCGTTACTCTGACATTATATTTAACGTTTTAATGGAATTCTTTACTCTTTTCGGACTCTTGTTTTTGTTTCCCTAACAGACAGCGAATCCATATTATATGTTCATGTATAAAACGTCTTTAAGAATTAAGACTAACGAATTCTTAAATTCAAAAGTGCATGTACGTTCAGCAGAGAGAACAAATAAGTTACACAACGAGATTTTAGCTTTTAAAATACAAACATTTTGTGTATTTTTAAATAGTGTTCCATGTTTTTTCAATGTTTTTTTTATGTAATGATAACAAAAATCGTCGGTGTTTCGACCTTAAAGTATTTCCATTACATACTTTGTTTAGTAAGAATACTTTTGTAACCTTAGATTATCCTTTCCTACAATATTTCCCAATTTAATATTTTTTCCTTCTCCTTTTCTAACAGTCTTCCTATGAAGCCTATAGACCATCAAGACATCGATACTGGTATAGCAAACCCGCTCTACTTTAACCAGGAACCCCTCGCTGCGGAGTCCGAAATTACCCAACCCACTGGGGATAATGTTGTTTTGACCACAGATTCTTGAAACCTCAGATTTTCTTTTCCGACCTTACTCCTTTATTTGATATTCAATCTTTATTTTAGTCATGATCTAAAAGAAGGTCCATTAAAACTTTTGAGCCCAACATGGTTCCTGATCAGCCTGCGTATACACGCAGTCTGATCAGGAATCACGTTGTTCTCCAATAGCTTCGTCATTGTCTGTAGTAACCATATTAGAGTATCATGGATTCCAGTCCGACTGCACCTAAAAACAGCCTAATCTTGAAACATGGCTGTCTCAAATGCTTTGAGGGACGTTTTTTACATATTCCAGCTCATTTAATATTTCATAAACATAACACCTATTTCCACATTTAATATTTATTCCTTCTCCTTTTCCCACAGCCATCCTATGAAGCCAATAGACCATCAAGACATCGATACTGGTATAGCCAACCCGCTCTACTTTAACCCTTTCCCAAACAGCAAAATTTTAGGGTGGTCCAAATTCAAAGCTGCCGCAGATGACAAAATGGTTGTGGATAAACACAGGATTTGTGTATATTTTAGCACTGAAAATATTGAGGCAAAAGGAGAAACTGCTGGTTATCAGCACTTTCTTCTTTTGTCTCAATGTTTTCCCAAACCATATCTATTAGGGACGTCAAAACCAGGTCTTGTTTGGGAAAGTGTTAACCAAGAACCTCTGGCTGCGGAATCCGAAATTAGCCAACCCACTAGGGATGATGTTGTTTTGACCACAGATTCTTGAAACCTTAGATTTTCTTTTCCGACCTTACTCATTTATTTGATATTCAATTTTTATTTCAGCCACGATCCAAAAAAGGTCTAATAAGGTATTTGAGCCCAACATGGTTCCTGATCAGCCTGCGTATACACGCAGTCTGATCAAGAACCATGTTGTTCTCAAGTAGCTTCTTCATAGTCTGTAGCAACCATATTAGAGTAGCATGGATCCCAGTCCGACTGCACCTAGACACAGCCAGATCTTGAAACATGGCTGTCTGAAATGCTTTCAGGGACGTGTTTTTGCGGATTCTAGCTCATTTAATATTTAATAAACATAACGTATATTTCCTCTTTTAATATTTATCCTTTCTCCTTTTTCCACAGACATCCTATGAAGCCAATAGACCACCAGGACATCGATACTGGTATAGCAAACCCGCTCTACTTTAACCAAGAACCTCTGGCTGCGGAATCCGAAATTACCCAACCCACTGGGGATGATGTTGTTTTGACCACAGATTCGTGGTTACGAGAGAAGGAGAAGGGACCTAATGATTTATCCAATAACAATCAGTAGATCACCTATGTTAGTTCTGCTATATGCATTGATTGCATATTAAACTGTATAGATTGATAGGCATAGATTGTCTAAATTATGAGCATAATGAATGATTGGGACGGATTTTAGGAAAAAGGGCTCTAATAACAATTCTGGTTATCTTCTAAGATGATACTGTTCTATGCACTGATTGCATAAGCTTTAGGACTATAGGCATAGATTGCCTAAACTATGAGCATAATGAATACTTGGGACGGTTTTTAGAAAAGGGGCTCTAATAACAACTTTACTTCACATTCTAAGATAATACTGTTATATGCATTGATTGCATAAACTATAGGTTTATAGGCATAGATTGCCTAAACTATGAGCATAATAAATACTTGGGACAGATTTTAGGAAAAGGGGTTCTAATAACAACTTTAGTTCACCTTATAAGATAATACTGTTATATGCATTGATTGCATAAACTATAGGTTTATAGGCATATATTGCCTAAACTATGAGTACAATATATAATCGAGACAGAATTTGGGAAATAAGTTCTCTAATTGCAATGCACACCAAAATGAACCCTGATCAGACTATGCGTATATGCATACGCACAGTCTTATCAGGATCCACGTTTTCCCCAGTGACATGTGGTAATTATTTAACAATAGCATAATTCCAGATAGGACTACACTTAGGGTAAGGCTTATCTGAAAACACGATAGTCTGAAATGTTATATGTGCTCTTTTTTTCAGATTCTGACTTGATAATGTTTTTGTGATTTGAAATGATAAACGTATATCTTTAAGTATGAACAAATCATATCGTCAAAAGGCATGAATTCCTGCTTTACAAAAATTCTTTCTAATTCTTAAAACTGGTTTGGATGTTATTCCTGACTGTTACAGACTCTAAATCATTAACGTTTGGCACAATGCTTGCTTAAAAAGCTCAAAACATGGGTATATTTTTGCTTATAAAACTCAAAACATTATTGAAAGGGGATACTTACATCCTTATGCTTGTACTTTATTCACAATGTTTTCTATTGTAAATAGATTCACTATGAAATCCAAATCTTTATGCTGCACCAATATCAACCGTGGACTAAGTTAATTTACGTCGACAAAGCCCGTTATTTGTATGTTTTAACATATTCCGCCCATCATTAAATACCAAACACTTTCTTAAAATTCGTTCGCAAATTCGTCTTACTTTTTCCGCGACAACGGAAATTTACGAGATTTCTTTTGAAAGAGGAAAAGACAATCCGGGTAACATCGTCAATTCCTTTGCCACGGACGACGGCGAAGTTATCCGAAGTTTTTTGGTTTCTAACATGATGGGCGTGGTCATTATATACGTAATTATGCAGATGTCCTGGGTTAATATTGGTGCACTATACTGAATTTTATACTCGTTATACACTCTATATTGAATACTCATTTACACAGATGTTTTACACATTAAATGTGATAATTTTGTATGTTATTCTAGCTCGATTATTCGAAGAATTGACCGGGCTACTTTTGCGATCCAGGCCCCGATTTCTCGAAAAAACTTAAGTACGTTCTCATGCTCAAATCTGAGCACCGTGCTCAAATCGCACGAATACCATGTAAACTTCAATCGAATACCCTTCAACTTTGGGGAGTATTCCTTTGAAGTTGAACATGTACTAGTGAGAATATCGTCGGTGTAAATGCAAAACCTCGTATGTCGATTCGTGTGATTTTCAAAGTATAAACTTATGTGCCCAGTTGAAGGCCATTCTTGCAGATTTTGAGATATTTTTACTGATCAGTATTAATGACAAATCATTTGTGAACAATATGTCCAAATTTCAAGTAAACATTTCAGTTTGGGAAAAGTTATTACACTTTTTTCCACTCCCCTTTAAAATTTTTCCAAAAAGGAGATACGAGGTTTTGCATTTACAACGACGATATACTTAATTTTTTTCGAGAAACCGGTGCCAGATATTTTTTGTCGAGATTTTTTTTTCATTTTTCTTGACATTTTACGTAAACTGTTTTGCGACTACAGTTTTGTAAAGGGATAACAACGTTTGTCTATAGACATTTTCACGCAACAAATAACAGAGGGTAAGCTTCGAAAGGTTTGGTTGAGTTTAAAGAATAAAAAGGGGTACCATAGCTAAACATTAAATGGAATGAAGACAAAATGAAATTGTTTTATTACCAATTCAAATCCTATGCTGTGGGTTCCCATTAAAATCTTCTAGACGAGACGATTCTAATGAGTACCCACAACATAGGGTTTGATAAGTTTAAGTGGAATATTTCATTTTGAAAAGCCATCAACCCCTTTTATCTGTAGCTCTGGGGACAATACAGTCGCTTTTCAACAAAAGCCTCGTAGCTGCAGCTTATTTTAATCTGCAGTTACGAGGTTTTCGTTGAAAATCATCGAATTGTTTTGTATGGTATCGTGGTTATGATTTTCTTGCAATTTCATTATTTTCATGTTTCTCGGATAATTATTATTATTGAACATATCGTTGCTCATATTTTCTCTCTATGTTTTCCGTGTTCTATGCAGAAAAGCCCGCCGATTTTTACACCCCTTTTGTCCTCTGCTGCAATTTTCAAATTAAATCAGGAAACAAAAGTCGATGGTTGGGAAAGGGTTAGCGTCAAGGTCATTTCCGTTTCAAAATGTTTTGTCTTTTTTTCCTCCTTTTTTATCAAAATAATACATATCACTAAAACAAAGATACATATCATGTTTGTAAATACCTTATTTGCCATTTTTATAATATTCTTTACCGAAATCCATTTATATTTTGTTACTATGGAAACGATTTCGAAATATACTCACTTTTTCTGTTAATCAGTTGTTGTTTTTGATAAAACATGAACTATGATCCTACACTGAATCTTTCTACAAAGAAATAAATCTTTCTGGGAACAAACACGGTTTTTTGAAATCCCTTAAATTCCTTAGAAAAATAGGGAAATTAGAAAAATGCATTTTTTGCATGTGTACATGTAGGCCTACATTAAATCTATTCTTCTTTCGCCAAGATGAGCTAGCATCTAGCTACTCGTATTTGTAGAATATATCTTTTGGAAAAGGTCAAAAGACCGTAAATGGCAGAATTCGACATTGAGAAAAAAAAGAAAACTTTTTATATTGGTATAGAAGAAGGCCGGAAATACATTATTAAGCTATCATATGACGAAAAGGAAAATGAACATTAATTTTCATATATTCGTAGAAATCACGAAGGGGGATTATGTGGTACATTTTCGAGATTAGTCAACAATTCTGTCAATTGAAAAAGATTTGAAGTAGAGAAGAGGAAAAGCGTCAGGGATTAGACGATTTCAAAATGCCTTAGAAATCAGCTGAATAAAAAGTCATTAACGGCCTGTGAAAATTTTGATCGGTCGTTAATTACTTTTTAGCGAGCCGGGACTTTGTGTCCGGGTAGCTTATGTCACGGCCCTGGTGTCGGTGTCGGCGTCGCGTCTTCAAAAAAACTTTAACCTGGTCTATATCACAGGCACTATTAGAGATATAGTCTTGATATTTCATACATGGGATACTTTCCACCAAGACCTTTCGTATGGGACCATGACCTTCACCCATAGTAACCTTGACCTTGGAGTTTGGCCTACTTATAAAAGCTTTAACATGGCATATATCTCATGCACTAATATAGATAGAGCCTTGATGATTCACAAATGGATACCTCATGCCACGAGCTTGACCTTGAGACCATTACATTTTACCTAACGACGTTGACTTTTGACTGTGGACTCCTTTTTGTGACAAGCTCTCGTATAGGTTAGCTACGATGTCTGCGGATAACTCTTGTTTAGCTTAGTTTTAAAAGATCAACCACATCAAGCTAATTTATATGGTTTTCCACCTTCTCTTCTTCAAACCGAAAGATAAAGTCACACGTTTCCCCGCCGTGTAAATAGCAACCGCAACTGGCAAGTATGTTGAAGACAGACGCAGCAAACTAAAAATTGAATTTACTTTTGGACGAAATATACCCGTTTCTAATGCATGAATAATTATTTCGTTACCTAACCCTTCCCAGTAAGTTTATGGTTTTCAAATTCTAAAACAACTGCGGACGACAAAATTGGTGTTGAAAAATAATGTATGGGTACAATAAAGTAAAGAAAACATTGAGATTAATTAAAGGAGAAATACTTTCGACGTTTATCGCTTGTCCCCGTACTTTTTCGAAGCTTTTTCAACCATGAACATCAAAACCAAGTCATGTTTGGCAAAAAGTCAAATAAAGGACCATTATAACCTTTTAATAACCATACATTAAACCTCTATCTTGTAGGTAGGCTACTCATCGGAATTGTCTACTCAGAATAATTGAAATGAAAACATAGGGATTCGAATTCAATTAACCCTTTCCCAAACAAAAACGGGTTTTGACATCCCTATTAAAAAAGAATTGGGAGCAAAAGAAGAAAATGCTGATAAGCAACATTTTCTCCTTTTGCCTCAATATTTTCACAGGCTTTATAAGCAATTTTTTGTCGTCTACAACTCCTTCCAAATTGTACAGTCCTAAAATTTCGTTGTTTGGTAATGGGTTAACTAGTTTGGAATGCATTAAAACCCATTTTATCTATTGATCTGTATACCGTCGCTTTTCAACGAAAACCTCGTAACTGCAGCTTGTTTTAAGCTGCAGTTACGAGGTTTTTGTTGAAAAGCAGTGATACTTACAATTGGCATATTGACATAAACGTCTTATACTCTTTGTCCCGATGAATGCACCGAATGAAGAACGAACTGTCTTGACACTTTCTCAAACAATATCCGAATTTGAAATTCCCCTGTGAGAAATCTCGAGAAAAGATAGAAATGCCGGTTTATACCGCAAATTTCTCTTTTTTTTATCAATATTTCCTGTAGCATCGTAGACAGAGTGCCCATGTCCATTGTCATGAATTTTTATCCTTCATCGACAACCAATTTGTGTGTGGTGAGCTCATAATTTTGTCGTTTAGAAAGGGTAATAATATTTATGAATCAATAATCGGTAAACCATTTAAATGGTTTTAAATCACGCATGCGCTCTGCGACCATCGATACTACCAAAGCGGAAGTAAAAATAGTGACCAAAATCCATACAAGTAAAAGAAATGTCTCAGAGTTTAATGTTTTTTTTTGTTTTTTTTTTGTTTTGTTTTGTTTTTTTTTTTTGTTTAACGAGGCACGGAGATTCGCTATAAAGAATATTATTCACTTAAAGAAGCAGTGTCGGTGTGAACCTTTAACTCATAAAATTCATAAAGAGCAGGAGCTTGAGTGAAGGGTGAGTAAGACTATTTTTTATATTTCTTAAGGTAGTCCACCCCTAATGAGATCCGCGTGACGTCGGAATTATTCGGGCGACGTCGAAAACATTCGGCGGTGAAACTTTCCACCGCCAAATGTTTATGACCGCGCCTAAATAGGTTCGGATACGTAACGACGCAGCTTGAAAAAATGAATTAATTAATGAATTTCAAAATGGCCACATTAAAGGTAATCTACCCTAGTTTTGTAATACATTAATGCATTTGATAGCCCGGTCACAAAATGATGGCGCTTGTTTACATTTAACCGATGTAAACTAAGGCAAATGGTTCGGTATTTGGTCAATTTTCATCATAATTTGCATGCATGGATTCGGATGTTGCTTGTGTTAGACATAAAGTTTGCTTATAGGTAAACAACACTTTAACGAACTCAAAATTACTGCAATTTTGCATGCGAGATGGTTCGAATATTGCTGGTTTCTAACACCGTCTACACTGAACAGATCTTCTAAACCGCCATGGCATGTAACTTTATTTATCTCCATTAATATTTTAGATAAGGGCTTGAAATTTTCAAATAATAAAGATTAACCATTTTCACAGAAGATGTAAAAATTTCATTGAAACCTTTTGACAATAACATGACTAAATCGAAAATTGAAAAGGGTCACTGTCACGTCTACATTTTCACATCAGAAAGGTAAACTGTAAGTACGGGATGTGACATTACTCTGCCTCAATAACTCTGATTGACAACGAGCCCTCATTCGGTTGTAGCTATCTGGGAAGAACCAATGTGTCATTCCAGACGTTTCAGTAGCCTAGGTATGTCTACCACACTTCCGGTTGCCTGGCATTTGTGCCAAAACTTGTTGTAACGTCTTTTGATTACATTGGAGCATTTCTCCGATTTGAACTAATCTGCGAATCAAATCTGAGTGATATTTGTTGACTGTTAACAAAAATGTCGGTCAGTCCTCACTTATGAATTCTTTAATGGCGTTCTACGGAATACAATACGTGCTATAAAAAGAACAAAAAATCCAGTTTGTAAACATAACTTTGCATCCTCTCCAGAAGCATACAGGCGTCAAGGATCTATTAATGATATGCATAACCGATTCGAAAGCCATGTCTTTCGTCAAGAACGGTACATTTGGAATAACAATAACTTGTATGGTACACTGTACGGATCATGATCTGCGGTGCATTTTGACAAGGGTTTTGGGGCCACATTACTCGTTAGAAAGAAGCAACATGAAAATAACCAATGCATTTAAGAATAATGTCGGCATATCATCACTTTAGAATGCTTTTTTGTGTTCTATGGAATATAATACGCGCCAAAAGAACACTAAAATGCAGTTTATAAATAAAAAAAACAATCCTCTCTATTAGCATACACACGTCAAACATCCATTACTGACATGCTAAATTCGTGAAAGAGACATGTCATCTGTCAGAAAATGTACATGTGAACTAATAATGTTTTGTATGGTGGACTCTGAAGGCCATGCTCTGTAGTGCACTTTAATACGGTTTGGTGTCCGTAAAATTCGAAATACAGAAGACAATCGGAAAACAGTTAATGCATTTAGCAGTATCACAAGCTATCTTTTGAAACATGCATACGTCACTGAAAAGGGTACATGCCTTATTCATAATGACGTTACTTCTGATAAGCCCCACAGTACGACCCATATCACTGAAGGACATCCAGCCCATTGAGTTGCCTTTTCTGTCAAAAATAGGCATGTCCGATCAATATGAAGTAATGCTAAAGTAAATGTTGTGCAATTTAACTCATCATATCGTGCGCCACGTGCAAAAACGGTTTTATATCAAAGCCTCTTTACACAAAAAGTTTTTGTTTTGATTTTGACTGTACCGCGTTAAATCGATAGCTAGTGATCAGAAAATCTAATGTGCATAATATTGTTTCAAACGTACTTTTCGGTTTTCATTTATACCAAAAAATCTGTTCTGAAAAGTGGCGGTTTAGAACATCTGTTCAGTGTATTTGCATGTCCGCATGTTTGTCCATCATTTATTATTTTTTTGTGTGCACATACAGTTTCAGTCGAAACTTGATCAGACTTGCCACACGTACTGAGTCTTAACAGCGTCTAGTTGTGCATACTGCTTACGAAATGCAAATCATTTTGTTGTTCTTGAAAAATTGTCTACCCTCCAATTGAAAACAACTGTACACTTTCCTGCGTGCGAAACCCCTACTTCTTCCATTGGTATCTAAATTAAACTTGCCACAATTAAATGAATTTCCACGGTGTCTTGTTGTGTATAGGCTAATTATATAAAATTCAGATAACCCTTGTCACTCTTGATTTATTTGCCATTGACTTGAAAATAAAAATGCCAATTTTACTGATAAACCCCTCTCGGGCGTATTATGTGACGATCAGCGAAGCTCCCGTTTGTCCCAATGTTTTTGCTTAAAAAAAATAATGTCCAGGTTATGCTCATTTACTCAACATCGTAAAAGGTTGAAGGTCACCCAGATTGGCTCCTAAATAACTCTATGTGAAATTCCCGTTTTCAATACATTTTTACAACTTTTCCAAAATCGAAATGACCAAAACTAAAATGGCACAGATCCATCCCTGCTCTGCAAAATTTTCAGTAAATGGACCCACCTCATGTGATTCATTTTTTCACAATTTTCACTCAAACATACATACCGTGTAGTTTTCCGCGCCAAACAAGAGACACCGGAAATGGGAGTCACATGTATCGCAGCACCCAAACACACCAAATAGTCCTGAAAAGAAAGATGGAGTCTGGCTCAGAAATGAGAAAACATGTCACTCAAAAGCATCCAATGAAAACCTTAGCTCAGAATCATTCATGCAGAGAGCAAGGCATCATCAAAAAAGGGGCCATTTTTTAAAGAAATATTTCAGCACCCCATGACCCGGAAGGACTTCTCCGAGTGAACTTACTCCATAAGTTGCTATTAATTCTGCTTACCTTGGTGAAAATCTATCAAGACATAGTTATTGCGATGGTTGTTTTAACCCTTTCCAAAACAATTGATGTTGATATGATACATGTTTGTGTGCTAAACAGTTAAAACAATGATGAAGCAAAAGGAGAAAATGCTGATTATCAGCATTTTCCTCTTATGTCTCATTATTTTCCAAAGCTATTTGTTCTACCGACTTTAGATTCAGGGGATCGTATAATCAACGATCATACGTTTATTTCTTTATTTTTTTTTGTTTTTGCTAAATTACTATTAGAAATAGTTAGGCAGATATATCCAAAATTTTGGGTCAGTCGTTCACTTTTTCAGGAAAGCACCAAATTTGGCACACATGTAGTATAGACCCATACAAATGATTTCCTAGGTAGATCCCAAAATCTGACCTCCCTGATGGCCGCCATATTGAATTCCAATATGGCCGCCAATTTTGACTTGTTAAGAGCAATAGGCCTATCTCCCTTATTATTGCAGATATTGACTTACTTTTTGCGTCAACACCTATATGTAAAGTACCAGCGGATCAAATGAATTAATTCATATATGCATGTGGAATGGCCATCTTGGATTTCAAAGATGGCCGCCACTAATTGATGTTTTTGTTAATATCTGATGAAAATCTTTATTAATACAAACAAACTTTTAGGGTTAACACCAACACTTTGAACTGCTGTTGTCTCAATTAGACCCTTCCCAATTTGGTTCGAGTTGGCCATTTTGAATTCCAAGATGGGCGCCATTATGTCGATGATTTTTTCTTGTTCTTTCATAATACACGTGACTTGTCAATGGAGCATGTAGTCATTGAATCATCCCAGTTATGATTTTAAATGCAAAAAGTAAGGGGATGTTTCCAAATTTGTAACTTTGAAGTAAAAACAAGATTACCATGAAATTAAGTTTTGTCTAGCTGCCATGTTCAAAGATACATGGTATAGATAGATAAATATACATAAATAACAATGTATTAAAAATACAAAAAGTTACAATATATTTTCTGTAAACAGAGCTTGTTAATATTTATTATGCCCTTGTATCAAAAGATCGGGGCATATTGTTTTACTTGTGTCTGTCTGTCTGTCTGTCTGGCCGTCCGTCCACCCGTCCTTCCGTTTGTTTGTCCGTCCGTCCGTCTGTCTGTCTGAAAACTTAACATTTGCCTTTTCTCGGAAAGTATTGGACATACAGAGCTCAAATTTGGTATGTAACCTTATTTCAATAACATCTATCTGTTCCATGTAATATGACCTTCATACGGGTCATTTGTTAACCCTTATCAACCCTTTACTCGAAAACTTAACAATTTATAACAAGAGGACCAGAATGGCCCTATATCGCTCACCTGAAAGAAGTTTAAGACACACCCACTTTTTTGACTAATCAAAAATTTGCGAACAAATTTTGAAAAGGGTCACTCAAGGAACATCGTTGCCAAATTTGTTTCAAATTGACCCTATGCTTGATTTTTAAAGAATTTTCTTTTGATTTCTATAAGTCTGATAAGCCACGCCCTGCCACGCCAACCTTTTTTGACCAATACAAAATTTGCCAACATATTTTGAAAAGGGTCACTCAAAAAACATTTCTGTAAAGTTTGTTTCAAATTGAGCCAATGGTTGATTTTTAAAGAATTTTCATAGGATTTCTGTAAGTCCGATAAGCCAAGCCCATTTTTTTCTGATGAATAAAAAATTTGAGAAAAATTTTTGAAAAGAGTCACCCAAAGAACATTTCTGCCAATTGTGGTTCAGATTGGGCCAATGGTTGATTTTTAAAGAATTTTCTTATGATTTCTCAATGTTTCACAAACACATCTTGTTTTGATACTGAAATTGTAATATCAAAGAATATCTTGTTCTTTTCTTAGTATAGAAAATTCATGGTTACCATACTGAGATAACTGAGAGACGATGTAAAGTGTACATTTAAAAAAAATCATGGCACATGGCACATTAACACTATTGGTGCTTATCAAAGATGGTTACCACAAGAGAAAGTAATACATGATTTTGTGGAAAATGGGTTCATATAGGGCTAAATAATCATTTTACTTTTTTGGAATTTGAAGCAGAAGATGGAAACCATTTTAAAAGAAATGACAAATGGGATTTGTCGATAATTGATATCATGCTTCGTGATTATAATATTGTTCCATGACCAAATAAGAGATGACTGCCAAACAAAACTTAAATATTCCTTCAAATTTAGATATTCCTTCTTTTAGTCCCCTTTTTAGCGTGAACATACGTAGAAAAGGGGGTTCAAAATATTCCAGACATACAGGAGTCAGCGTTGTCGTAATGCGTTAGTTAAGTTTTATGTGCAGCTGTCATATCTGTTTCTATAAAAGCTTTTGCGCTGAAACTTTGCACATGCTTTGTGATTATAATATCAGGCTCTAACCAACAATTTGTTTATCTGAAAATTGATTTCGCGAAAACTTACCCTCTTCGGATATAATTATACATTCTTGGTAAAGTTATTGCATGAAATCGCATATATCTGTGATAACTTTATTTCTGCTTGAGCTATTGCTTTCAAACTTTGCACATGCTTCTGTGTTTGCTAGCAATGGAAGGAGATGTTACTGTCAGTGTTGTTGATGACTGGGCCAGTACAAGATTGCATGTTGGTTATGGAATTTCTGTCTGTATGATTGCAGGTGCCGTAGAAACGACAACACACGATTTTTGCACTATTTAGAACTCGATAGTTCTTCGACTGCTCTTGATTAGAGTAAAACCATAAATTGTAGTTTGTGAATAAATAATTGTGCAAGATATCTTATATGTGCAATTCCTGGCCCTACTCATTGATATTCTATGACAAGATTCCAATGCATATACTTATGAAAAAAGCATTTCTTTCCAAAAAAAAGATGTAAGCATTTATAACTGGCAGTTAAAAACCACAAAACAATTCAATTTAATAGAAATGTGAAAAGAATGTAAAATAACATACAGATATTTTCAGCCTAACCGGCCCTTCTTCTATGTACATGTACACAATTGGTGCCTTTTCGCATTTTTTCATCTTTTTTGTGACTGAATATGGTGCTACATCAGGTATCTGCTGCGCGCATACTTGAATGAAACATGGATTATTTTTTGCAAGCCTATATTGTGTGTAAGTTATCACTATGCGCACAAATGTTGTCCTGCATTCATTTCATAATGAAGCAGCAATACATGTCAGCAGATTTCACTCTGGTTCTTGTCTTTTAGATTTAATCTCACACACGAGATCCCGGTTTCAATTCATTGATAAATCTTTTTATTCGTTCATTCATTCTTCCTACATGACATACACTAAAGATTTGGGCGGAGGCAACTACTTGTCCCCAGTTTTGTCTGCCTAGACAAAACATGTATCAGCAAATCATTCGCTTAATGTGTGAGAGAGGTTACTTAAATTCACCTATACGAAACATTTAGACATGCAGATTATTTGTATCAGTAGTAATTTTAGAAATAAAGAAAAATTGTAAATGATAGGCATTTTGAATAAGAAGATGGCGATCCAACATGTATGTACAAGTGATATACAAGTGACTTCAATAGACCCAATGTCCTCTCAAACATTGAGGGTTGACGCATAAGTCATTTACTACATCTCTTGCTAAAGCCATCTCTGTCTAGAATAGAAATTTGCCATTTGTTTATCAACATTCTTGGATATTCATAACCATATCAAATTCATAGTGCGGCAATAAAATACAACAGAAAAGTCCTTTGTTAAACAATTGTACCCTTTTCGTCGGCGGCCATCTATGAATTACAAACATGCATTCAGTAATTATAAAAATGGGACATTTATAATTACATATACTAGTCAATCTCAATATAAATGTAAATAAATTTCAACTCTCGGTAACAAAGTTGAAGTGAACATTTATCCATTTGAAGTATCATTATTCATTAAATGGCATCCATTTTAGAACATGGCAGTCCAAAGGAACTTCTGGTGGTTATCACTTTATACCTCAAAACGTTCATATTGAGGAATGTTTTCACTAATTTTATGCTTAAAAACAAACTGTACCACGTCATGTCTTTTCTGCTCCACTTATAACTATGTCAACTATACTTTGCGGTAAAAAGATGAAAATAAATGAAATACTGGACGACTTACGGCGGCCATCTTGAAAATGAAATGGCCTACTCAAATTCTTTTGAAAATGTTTTTATTGAAACAAAGCTGGTAAAAGTATTTGAAAGTCATTGAAAGATCATTTGATTCAGTTATGATTCGAAAGATATAAAGAGAACAGAAATTAGTGGCGGCCATCTTTGAAATTAAAGATGGCCATTCCCAATGCATATATGAATGAATTCATTTGATCCGTTGGTACTTCAAATATAGGTGTAGACGCAAAAAGTAAGGTAATATCTGCAATAATAAGGGAGATATCGCTCTTTACAAGTCAAAATTGGCGGCCATATTTGAATTCAATATGGCGGCCGTCAGGAGGGTCAGATTTTGGGATCTACCTAGGAAACCATTTGTATGGGTCTATACTATATGTGTGCCAAATTTGGTGCTTTCCTGAAAAAGTGAACGATCATATGCCATATCTGCCTAACTAAGACTAACTTGATCGTTAGATCGTTGATAATACGGGCCCGGGTCTTGTTTGGGAAAAGCTTAATCGCAGCCTGGGTCCAGTCGTCAATATACAATTTGGTCAATAAGATAGCGCATAAAAAATCAATACCCGTTACACATTGTGGCATACGTTTTTGATCGTGTAGATACATACATATATACATGTATATAGACCGGAGAAAGTAAAGGAGGGGATTATCAGTCTGGAACCCAGTCTAGCCTTACCGTTGCGCAAGACATTTGTAAGACAAAAACACATGCATGGAAAAGATTACTTTTATTGAGCTTTTATGTATTAATTAACATGTATAGAGTATTACGTTCAACGTTTACACTTCTTGAAAATAATAATAATAAAAAAAAAAAAAAAAAATAAAACAAAAAAATAAAACAAAAAAAAATGAAATAAGCCATTTTTTTCTAATTTTAGATAAGGTTTGCCTGAAATTAAGGAGCAATCTACAGAGTGTCCCAAAAAAAACGGAACCCTAATTCTAAGTCAAATATTTTAAAGCGTAAGCGAATAATCTAATTTTTGAATTTGCAGTACTGAAGATACATCATTTTTGCATTTGTGTTCCAAATTTCACTAAAAAATATACATCGGTTCAATAGTTATAAGCAAATTAATAATGACACTAAAAAAACGATCTGACATGATATTGATTTTTGTGTCTTGTTTGTTCGTGAAAGCGCACTAACTGTCAGCTGTTGAATTCTGTACCGTTGTACGTGTATGTACCGATTATCTCAAAATCTAATATGTACGCGTTCTGTACGTTCAAATTGAGTCCATAGGGTGGTTGTTTAAATCAATTTCAAATTATTATGTGATTCATTTCATATGACTCAGTTTTAACTTTTATAAGCTTGATAATTATGTTTCCTAAAATTAGTCCAGTCTTAATTTTCTTGCATAGTATACATTTCTGTGGACTATGATTTCATTCTTTTTGGTGCATTTTGTGTTATTTGTGTTTTGCATTTATAAAGGTCAGTGTCGGGTCAAATGAAACCCGTAATACTTTTTAATTGAGCATTGATCGGCATGTTGGTCAGAAATAAAATAAGTGCCTATAATTATTATTCATGAGTCTGTGATGCACTTGGATATTTTGTTTGTATTCATTTTAGTTACATCGCAGCATTAACAGTTTATCTATTAGCAAAAAAGATGAAATGAAACTGAAATATTGTGAATACAATGTTTCAAATTCAAAATCATTTTTGTATTGTATTTAACCAATTGTATAGCGTCAATTTATCCAATGAGGGTAGGCGCGCGCTGCAAAACGAATAGATCGATATCGTGTTAAAATGGTTTTCCGGGTATATTCATTTGAATGCAGATATTTTCAAAACTAATGATCATTTTCAACCAAATTTTAACTGCTAATAGAAAACTGTCGTTGCTATTGCATATTATGTAAATTTGGTGGAGAAATATTTCTTGATACATGAGAAATGTACTTTCAAAAATGGGTTCCGTTTTTTTGGGACACTCTTTATAAAAGACTATTGGATTTCACCATTCCTTTTTTTAAAAATGTTTTGGAGTTGAAATACAGACATTAATACTACTACTACTACTAATAATAATGATAATTATGAAATTAATGATAATAATAACGATGATAGATAATGACAACAACAACAACAACAATAATAATAATAATAATAATAATTTAATAATAATAATAATAATAATAATAATAATAATAATAATAATAATAATAATAATAATAATAATAATAATAATAATAATAATAATAATAATAATGAATAATAATAATAATAATAATAATAATAATAATAATAATAATAATAATAATAATAATAATAATAATAATAATAATAATAATAGTAATAATAATAATAATAATAGTAATAATAATAATAATAATAATAAAAATAATAATAATAATAATAATGATAATAGTAATAATAATAATAATAATAATAAGAAGAAGAAGGGTCATTTTTGTTCCGATCAATAGACAGAGCAATGTATTGTAAAATATCGAGTTTAACATAGGCCTATCTTTTCAAAATAATATACCATGAAATAATTGACACGAAGTAACCTTACGTGTGTTTTTTTCCTCTCAAAATATTAACTAATACACATATATGAACTGGCCTATTGAAATACCCTTTTGACATTTAAGATCATAATAGATTCGAGTTCTCCTAGGCCCCCTTTCGAGCAATTTTTTCTGTTTTTGCAGCTTGTAGGCTTATAGAGAACCTCCTTTAACCCATTGCCACACAATGATACTTTTGACGCCCCAAAATGTACAGGATTTGAATAGCATTGTTATAGAGAAACTGATTGCACCATGACATGGAATCTCTTCATTTCCAACAAAGTTTTCTAGCTAGAAATTAGCAAAAATAGATACATGTAATTTCATTTCACTAGGATTTTTTGTCTGCAATATCTTTGAAATTCAACCAGTGTAAAATTGTGCAGTCTGGTAAAAGGTTAAAAAACAGGCCCTGGCCCTGGTTTCTAGAAAAAACTGAAGTATATACTCATGGGAACATGCTCAACTTCAATTGAATACCAATCAACGTTGATTGGTATTCAATTGAAGTTGACGTGGATTTCGTTTGATTTGAGCACGGTGCTCAGATTTGAGTCTGAGAACGTACTTTAGGTTTTTTTTCGAGAAACCGGGCCCAGGATATATCTGGATCAATGATTGTCTCTAATGTTTTTTATATTTTTATTCATAATATCTGCTATGAAAATATCTTTACCCAGATTGGAAGGCATTTTCTACGCAAAACCTTTCAAATGCTATATAAACAGATGATAACCAATGTGACTTTAGGGAAACGTTCACACCGAAAAATAGTATGTTTCAAGAGAATTTGGTTTTATTTCTCAGCTTATACTCTAGGGATTTTGACGAGATACAGTGCACCATACGCGCTTTTGTGAGAGATAATCCCGATTCTAACTCGCTCTGCATCGAGTCCCATGGCTTCTTTAAATATTCAAGCGATAGTATATCTGATGCTCAAGTGTTTTAATGATTAGATAGATACCAAGTACTTCGTTCAACTTCGGTGACATCCGTAGCAACGGAAATATACGATATCATCCGGATGTTTAAAACTCAGATACCCTCGTCAATTTCCATCGTCAAGAATAACGCCAAAGATGGAGGAGAAATTGGTTGCAGTGTTTGGTATCTAATGATTGTTGGCATTATTTATTTGTAACGTCAGGTGGTGAAATTGTCAACAGTTTGGGAAAGAGCATCTTCGCTAGCCAAGGTTGAACCCACATTTTTAAGTTTGTATTTACCCTTAGCAGTTTTAGTCTGATTTTCTTGGTCTCGGTTGTCTTGACTTAGCAAACAATCAAACGACACGTTACAAGTGCGTTAGACGTAATAATTCATTTTGAACACCATGAACAATTCTAAATAGAATCATACCTCATACTCTTGGAACTACTTTCAGACTAAGAACAACAACAATAACACAAAACATTTGTCCGTAATGTGAACAATTAAGCGACAATAATACTGAAAATGCATTATTTGCAGTTCTAGTGCCTTCTCTTTTTAGTATAAGTCTCACAAGTCGCTATGTTTGATAAATTGGATGACATCGAAAACAACTTTATGACGCGTAATGACTTCCGGCTAAGAAATAACGTTTTTGGAGAGCATAGCTCGCTCATGTCTCTACCTCCCAATGTACTGCAAACCACACAGCTTTGGAACTATACTCTTTGATAAAAGTTCATAAAAATAATAATAAAAAACAACAACAACAAAAAACAAACAAAAAAATCTGACATGTCATTATATAAAATGTATTACTTGTATAGTCGATACAAGATTTCAAGTTACCGAGTCTTAAATAGCAAAGGATCGGTGAATAAATTTGCAATCCACAAAAATGCTCTCCAACAGTACTTTCAGTTTTAGATTTTATTATATTCATACATGTACACTCATTGATCCAAGGTATGATTTTGATTATCTGAGGTGTTCCAAATGGCAATAATGGTCACTTTAGAAGACGTCATGACATCGCGTTTGATCTACGTCATATGGAAAATTCAAGTTTTAAATGTTCAATAGGTAGAGTTGTCAGACATTTAGTTTTGTATCAAAGCAAACACTAAGATACAATTTGCTTAAATAAAAACATGTGAATGGAATAGCTTGTTTTATATGCTTTTGCATTGCAAATGCGACGCGTCATCTCGCCCGTTACCGGAAGTTGCTTAACTATAGCAAAAGTATGTCCAGAACCATTTGATTGGAGGAGATGATGCCCCACCGAGGCACGTAGTAAAACGGATTAAATCCGCAAAGGGTAAAAATAGACAAGATATTACGTTCTGGATTTAACAATTGGCCTCTTTAGAAAGAGTTGAATTAATCTAAAACTTATTTTTTTTCCTTTCCACAGATAATGGCTTGCGGAAGCAACAACGCGTATCGTTTATCCAAATTGCTGGTTGATGGAGGGACATACTACGCCAGAGAACTTTTAGTGGCTACAATAGACAAACTAGGATTTAGCACATTAGATGCGTTCTTAAATGACCCTAAGAATAAATCTGAGCTTCGTGACTTGAAAAAGAAAAAGATCCTACGGAAAGGTCAAATGGATATTCTTTATCCACAGTCGTCACATACCGCACAAATGGCTGATCTGGATATTACCTTACTGACTTGTATCCTTACAAACTGTTGTAACCTGACCGCAACTCATATAGCAGCTATTGACAAACTCAGGGAATTCAGAAACACACTGCATGGTCATTCACCTGCATTTGCGATAGACGATGTCAAATTTCAGCAGTACTGGGTCAGCATTTCCAACTATCTTATCAACGAAGCCCAACTGCACCTAAAAAGAGAATGCGTTGATCATATAAAAGATTTGATAAAAAGAGTGGAAGGTGAAGTTTTAACACATGATGTTGGAGAAAAGTATTCGAAACTGCTGATAGATTGGTATAACGAGCGGATGAGCTCTATGAGAGGTATCGTTGAATTATACATGTACATGATTTTGGATTTAAACTTTACATTTTCTCAGATAAGAGACCCGGTCAGACACGCACATTCATGGTAGCAATGGGTTAACTGGAAGGTAATGATGACCTAATGCTCTGTCGTTTTCTTTAAAATATTGCTAGAGATTTTGACTACAAAGTATTACATAATTTTAACTAATAGGACATAATAATTTGAAGGATTTTATTTAAGGACAGTATAATCTTCGGTAAAATGGAAGCATATTTTGCATACGAAGGGTATAATTTAGAACTATGAAGAAAAGTATAATGTTGACTTCAAAAGACAGTGAAATTCTGATTTCACAGAACAATATAATAAAGACTAGAAAGGACAACATAACTTTGACTAAAAAAACACAATAGTTTTAACTACAAAGAACAGCTTTAGGTAGATCTAGCATAATTATTTCAAACTACATATTTATTTATAATGTTCATCATGACTATGGTAAGTGGAAAGAGGAGAGTATTCATTAATATTTAAGTTGAATTGAATTTGCAGATAAGATACAAAGTATGGCCTCGGATATTGAAAAGCTACAGAGTATGGCTACGGATATTGAAACAATAAAACACACACTTCTAAACCAGGGACCGCAAAGAGAAGAAACAACAAATGCTCAACTATCCTCATCTAAAGTACAAGTACCTCAAAGTGAATCCACAGAAACCTTAGACACATTAGAAAACGAGGAAAACAGTGGTAAGTCTTTTTACTGCTTTTTGTTTGCTCCCTTTCCGGAACGAAAATGTATTAGTGCGTTCAAATCCGCAACAGTAGACAAATAAGTTGATATGATAGTATATTGTACTCATATCTTACACTTTGTTTTATTTAATTCTTGTTGTGGACAAAGCCCTATTGGAATTCCTTAAAACGTGGAACGCTTCCTTTAAATGATACTAAACAGACGCGCGGAATGTAATCCGATATCAACAATTTCCTGATGCATAATAGGTCTATTGCACTTTTTTCAGTATACTTTGAAAAAATGAAATATTGCTGATTCATGGAGAAACATCCGAGATTTTCACAAACAAAATATACAAAATCTGTTTTCAACAAAGTACCACACGTAACAGACTTTATTTTTCAAAACATGTATTTTTAATGATAAAAAAGGAACACGGTTTGGTTATTATTTCTTTTATTTATTTTTACAGACACAGAAAGTAGGAATTCCGAAAATCAAGTTTGGTTAAAGAGGAAGATAGGTAAGAACGAAGAACAGAAATCTATTTTAAGAATTGCACATGTCATGAACTGCTCCTTCTACTACCACCAACAACACCACTGATAATAATAGTTATATTGCTTGCAATACGATTTTAGTTCAATAAAACAAGAGGACCAAGATGACACGAGTGATACTTGCATTTGTTGATTTCAATGGCACATAACTCAGGACATTCAGTTGTGTCAGGCTGATAAACAATCATGTCCAAAATCTTTTATAGATGTACACTAATATTTAGACATAGTTTATCTATTGTTACTCTGGGCCTACAGACTTACTCGAAAAAGGCAACTCTGTCAATTCAATGGCTCGCACCTTAGATATTACACCCATGCAAGATCTTATGGTCTTTAACAATTAAAACAAAGTCAAAACTGCCATTTTGTCAAATTGAGGAGCATAAAACTCAGAATGTTAGACTCCAATAAAGTTGAAAATACACACATGAAATCCCTGACGGCAAACAACTTTGTGTCCATGTTCTGTTTTGATTGGTTAATGTTTACTGTTTTAAGAGTAGAAAAAATGATAAGGCGGATTTTTTTTTGTCTAATTCAAGAACATATGACGCAAGATATCTTGGTCGAATTAAATTGAAATATGAACATATCAGAGATCTTATAATCAATTACAAGGTGCAAAAGTTTGTTCTTGATATTATGTCAATGACTGTATATGTATAAAGGCGAAACTAGCTATCTTATACATTCAGAGGCTCACAAGTCAAGATATTCTGGTTTAACCCATCTTTGCTAACCAAGGTTGAACCCACCTACGTTTGTATTCACCCTTGGTGGATTTATTTCGATTTTCTTGAAATTGCGAGACGTCGCCTAGCGGTTGTCCTGCTGGTTGTTATAGAGTAGCAGCTTATCAAACGTCGCGTTTTAAACGCGTATGGCGTTATTTCGTCCATTATTTATAACGTCATTTACACGCGTTTTCTTTCGCGTTCTTAGACATACGGATTAAGTAAATGTATGCTGCTTTTTTGGTCGAGATAACGCAAGTATTATAGTTCGACGACAGAAAATAGAAAATAACTGTCTATTCTATTCTTAGAAAAACGCTAATCTTCGTGATTTTGAGTTGGAAATGCAATGCCTTTTGCCGCCCGTTGTGATAAAGTGTTTACTCATAACAAATATATGTATCGATCAATCCATTTGGTTCCAGTGAGAAAATCGGACTAAAAAACAGACACGACGTTTCGTCGTAGATGTCATCCTTGGCTTGCGAAGGTGGGTTAAACCAGGTCCATAACCCAACTCATCCGACAACTTATAATCTAGCTGGTTTAGATTTTTTTATTAAAAATGGCTAACCTTAGTAGATGCTAGAGTGTAAACACAAAAAATGTGATCAGACGGATAGACAGGCGGACAGACGGAGGGCCAAGGATGGTATGTGAGAACAACTCGCATTGAGAACTTCGCTTTTAGGCGTGCTAAAAAATTACGAATATTTGATACAGTAAGTCAACATAAACGAAAATATAATTATTCAAGAAAAAACTGAAGACATTGTAGAGATTATCATAGATTGTTTAAATATATATTTTAAACTGCTTATATCTTTTCATCCACAGTCGAAGCAAAAAGGGAAATGAGATATGTGAGAGGTCAACAAAGAAGAACACGAAATTTGAATATGCCAACATTGTCTGAAGATATTCTTGAAGGTTTAAAGAGTCTCTTAACAGATGAAAGATTCGTTGTATTATCTGGACTAAGAGGAAGTGGCAAAACATTTCTTGGCCATAGTATTATGATCGATTTGATATCAGAAAACTATACCCC
Organism: Fragum sueziense; assembly: GCA_963680895.1. Lineage (NCBI taxonomy): Eukaryota > Metazoa > Mollusca > Bivalvia > Cardiida > Cardiidae > Fragum > Fragum sueziense. The sequence goes on along the minus strand of OY804599.1, from coordinate 59,168,606 downwards.
TATTATAGCACACATTCCGGCCGACCTGGACAAAGCGATCATTGAAGGTGACAGGTTCGTGTTTTTAGTTGATGATTTATTTGGTAGAAACGGCATTGATGAGCAAGAACTTGATACCTGGAATAAATATGCAGACGCCCTTTCCAAACATATCAATAGCCGTGAATCAATGTTTATTTTTACAATACGCATACAAAATTTGAAAGCAGCAAGCAACCTTGACATCCACTCAAAGATATTATCAAGGGCAAATTATGAAATTCATGATGAAACATTCATAAAGGAAAACCTTCTTCGTTTTCATGCTAAACTAAAACGTATCAATTTCAGACAATCTGATTTACAGAGGCTTTGTGAAATAAAAGCAAATTGTGTTGGTTACCCACTTATATGTTCCCATATCAAAGGTACTTTCGATGAAATTGAAGGACTTTTCTTAAAGCCAACAGAAATAATTATTAAAGAGATAGACTACATTTACCAGATGAAAAATAATGCGTTTTTCGTACTTCTTCTCGTGATGATGAATGGTAACCATTTGAATTTGGACAAGACGGAGAGTTCTAGCAGATTGGAACAGGATCTCAAGGAAGTATATGCAATAAACGAACCTCTGCAAAGATCTGCCTTTGATAACATTGTTGGGACGTATTTACTTTCTAGAGAGAGTGTATATTCCCTCTCCCATGCAAGTATCATTGAAGCAGTTTTTATGGTAGCACTCAAATACACTCCAAGGCTCCTAATCACACATGCTCCGATAGAATATATAAATAATCATTCACAACTTCTGTTACAGAATGAAGAGAATTCAGTTGTTTTATTACAGCGCTTTTTCCTGAAGCATCATATGGAGGACATCGCAAAGTGCAACTTGTGGACCCAGCTATCTTTCATCAAATTGATTTTGAGAAAACATGGAGTGATTTTCTTCTATACTTGTAACATGGCCAATGACAAAACGGTGTTTGAACATGTCTGCTGTAGTGCCTCTGTTCACGTTATAAAACAAATAATTCATCACGAGTCATTTCAAGGATCTCAAGAACGGTTTACAGATCTTGAACAAGTACACACAAGAGCTATGCAAAGTGTGTGTTCACTTGGGAGAACTGATGTTCTTCAGCTTCTCATTCAGGAAGCACATTTTCCCGTCAAGGAAGATCTCATATTTCATGGACTAGAGTCTGATCAGAGAGTAAATACTACAGACTTTCTTTTACAAAATGGCGGGAATATATCTGCTAGATGGAGGGAGCCTACTGGCGAAAATATACTTCAATATTCGGGATCAAGAGGATATTTTGAAGTAATAATCTTTATTTTGGAAAGCTATCCTATAGAGTTTTACTACCTTTTAAATGGGGTGAAATATGAAACGATATTAGATATTTTAGAAAACCTTGGTTCAGGAAAACACAGAAAACGTATCAGCAAATTATGCCGGGGTTGGGTTGGTCTCAAGCAAAAGTCAATGGTCCATACGGCCGCTGAAAAGAGCAGTATCACTGTCCTTAAACTCTTATTGCGTAGAAACAAAGCTATGCTAGCACACGAAGACGAACAGGGATACAACGCCTTGCATTTTGCTGCTTCATCAGGTTCAAAGGTAAAAACTGAATATCTTATAAAAAGAGGAATTAACCCAAATAAGACAACAAACAATGGTCAGAATATTTTACATATTTCCGCCTCAAAAGGATGCGACGAAACGCTATCCTTCCTTGTGGAAAAACATCGGGGGCTCCTGAAATCTGTTTGCAACAAGGGCTGGAATGCACTTCATTATAGTGTACTTGGAAACTCGCCAGATTGTTTTGACATACTTACAAACGCTGGAATGAACATTTACAGCTGTACATCAGACGGTTTAAATGTCTCGCACATCGCAGCAAGGAAGGACAAACCTGAGATTTTAAGGCATATTTTAGGGTGCGAAGGTAGACTGATACATATCAAAGATAAAAGAGGTATGAATGCTCTACATCATGCAGCCCTTGCCACATCAAAAGAGTGCACGTGTCTCATTATAGACAAGGGAATAAGTCAATATAGTCAAACACCCAATGGAAGTACCATATTGCACGTTGCTGCGGATATGGAAAACATAGAGTTCCTGAAGTACGTGTTAACAAGCTTTCCTGACCTGAAAACTGCAGTAAATAATAATGGATACAACGCGTTACATTATTCCTCTAGACACAACTCTATCGATTGTTTTGATTGCCTCGCAATATCTGGTGTACATCACGCAGATACAACACACGACGGTCTGAATGTCTTGCACATTGCATCTTCACATGGAAAATTAGAATTGTTAAAACACATCCTAAGTGAACATCCAGAGCTCAGGGATTCAAGCGATGGTAGAGGAATGCAAGCATTGCATCATGCAGCTACTGCTATTCAAGGCGGTCAGGAATGTATCAGCTATCTTATCCAAGCAGGCATTAAACCAGACCTGTGTTCTACTGATGGTAGTACTTTCCTGCATACAGCTGTGAAACATAACAACATTGCTGTTGTTCAGTACGCTGTCACGTGCCATAAAGCACTTGTACACACACTAGATGGTAATGGTCAAAGCGTATATGACCTGGCTAAAAGCAAACCAGAAATTTACAATTTGTTACCTAAACAGAATGATGACTCCCCTGTTACAAACAGGGCGTTTAAACCAGACTTGGTCACTGTTCGTAGGGGTCGCGTAAAGACGTGTTGCATAATGTAACGAGGTTCTTTGAGGAATATGAACCTGTAGTAAACCAAAGTAATCAACTAGTCGTTGTCCAATCGAGCCCAGTCTTGTATACTCTATATGCATGTTTCTTTTATCACTGGTACTTTGGAATACTTTTTACGCTAGCCGGATTCTTGCAATGTTAAACTTTCAAATGCTGATATAGTATAATACATTTTGGAGTCACATCTTTACCTTAAAGCTGACAATTGGAAAGTATAAGTCATTACTCTGAATTTCTTGAAAGCTTAGGGGACACTATGTACCGTTTCTTGAGGTATCGAGAACGGTGTGCAATGTGATATATACGAGATATGAATACAGAGGTTATCGCTCTTACAGATTGATAGATTTCATCTTTGCTAGCAAAATACAGAATCGCCATAAGTATCATCGAGCGTTATCCAAAGAAGGTCTTCCTCGATTAATCGTTCGCAAACGGTCACATGCTCCGCGATGGAAAATCACGTGACATACGATAAACATTTCCCGTAAATATTCAATAATTATGTTGATAAGTGAACAAGCTGAATTCGGTTTAAACCAGAGAAGGTGGAAAAAAGTTTCATAAAAGTCCTTGATGTGGTAAAACATTTTAAGGAAGTGCGCCCCTAATGAGATTCACGCCACGTCGGAATCATTCGGGCGACGTCGTTAACATTCAGCGGTGGAACGATCCACCGCCGAATGTTTGCGACGTCGCCCGAAAAGGTTCGGATACGTAACGAATGTTAACGGCGTCGCACGAAAAATTGAGACGTCGCGTAAATCTCATTAGGGGTATACTACTTAAAGATCAGCTCATAAAGATTATAAAAAATTATACTTGATCGTCAATAAAGTTTAGCAGCGAACCTTGAAAGATCTACCACATCTAACGAATTCTCAACATTGCCCCACCTTTCTCTGCTTTAAAGCTACTATTTCCCAGATTTTGGACCAAAATTTGTCAAAAACAAACGAAATGTACACTTTTTAAGCTTTATATGACCCGATTGAATGATTACGACAAACTGTTGAAGCAACGACTCATTTTTTCGCAATTTGATACCGAATTCATGAAGCGATGTCGAAAGTAAATCAAAAACAGTAGGACCTGCGACTTTCTTAAATGACGTCACAACATACATGATGACGTCATATTGAAATTCAAGCACGAATCTCGTTTGAATCTTGGTCCGCGCTGTATACGCATGCGTGATAGTTAAAAATTAAATTCAACCGCATCTGAGACGGGGTTGAATTTTGGTTTGGATTCTCCCTAAATTCGGCTATCTCTCTTATAATTTCGGCTCAATCTCTGTCTGAATCGCATATTATTAACCATTCTGAGGTGGCCAACACAAAAGTTTTGCATATTTTTTCAAAAAAAATCTTTTTTTGCAATTAGACCATCTGTTACCATCACCCTTTAAATAGAATTCACGCTGATCTAAGCACAATTATTGGAGATTTTCTGACAGTGCTGCGTCACACGATTCTCCAGCGTGACAATGGTAATGCTTAGATTTGAGTTTGTTCCAATGAATTGATTTTACCGGAAAACCATGGTTTATAATTATTATTTTTTTAAGGTTGGGTCTTGAGAAGCGATCTTTGTGGCATTGACACCGCAGTCTGTCAATATAGATCAATACACGTATGCGCACAATTATTAAATTCTGAGCACGGCAAAAATTAAAAAAAAAAAGACATAACAAATGGAAAACCTTTTTTAGTGACATTTCACAAATATTTTTTTGTAAATTTTACTTTTATTTGTATCTCAAAGAGCCTATTTTCTTAAAATTAAAATTCTGAAAATTTCAAGCCAAAGTATTGCACCGTTTACGAGAAATATATATTTTTATGTTAAAATTCAACAAATTGATGCCGATGTGTCAAAACAGTGTTTTGTGTGTGGTATCTGGGTTTCCCAGAACGTATTAGGCTTTTAAATTTAGCTTGTCGATTCCTTTTCACAAAGGTTTTAGCAGCAATTAACCCTTTTTAAACAAAAAAAAGAGGATTTTGTTAAATTTGAAAGCTGATGCAGGTTACAGGATAAATATTACATAGAGAACCGATACTAGATATATTGTCGGGCGTTATTGCACAACCTCGTAACTCCAGCTTGATTTAAGATGGAGTTACGAGGTTTTGCAATAACACCGACGATACACTGCTAAAAACAATTAAACGAACACACAAAGTCGTGTTTTCATCACTCAGTATTGGTTCTTGTAAATTTTTAGATGTATACATTCTGCTCTGTTCATGATTTAGCATCTCCTTAGTTAAAATAGGAATTATTTGTCAATACCAAATTTATGCAGACTTTGATTTGGCTTTTTTCACGAAGGTCCAAATTTTGTAACGGTGCGTAGACTTTCATGCGGGTAGATCTTGGATATTTCATCAATGTTTTTTACTTTGATGATTTTATGACAATAATTGGACTCAAACTTCATTTGTGAAGAAAACTTTGCGAAATTTAGGCTTTCGAGGATTCAGTAAATGTGTCTTGTCAGCTTAAAAAGCATGCACATATTTTACAGTTTAGTGCATATACAACACTTGGTGAGCCAATAAGTTTTCTGTACGATATCCGTTTTCCTGGGACTTAAAGATACAATATATACCCACTATCGAATTTTGCACTTTCCTTCAATTATTTTGAGCAGTGTATTAAGAGAAACGGAGAAAATGGGGATATTCTATACGTTTCCCCTCAAGGTTTCTCTTAACATTTCATTTAAGTTGTATGCCAAATCCAGATGTTTGGAAAAGGGTAAATTGAATGGTGAAATTACATTTCTAGTCAGATATTTCATACATACATGAAAGAATTGTGAACTGTTTATTGTTAGAGATTGATTATGTGCTTTATAAAGAGATATGTAGAGTTTTTTGTCTTTTATATTCCCATACACGGATCCAGGGATGGGGCCCAGGGCCCGGGGCTCCTCTCGAATTTGTGAAAAAGGCGTATCAAAGAGACTGTTTAAGGATTTTTTTTGTCACGGCCTCCTCTGGAAAACACGTCCCCTCTTGGAAAAATCTCTGGATCCGCACATTTTCCCTTTCGTTTAAATTGGCGAACACGACTCAAATTGTTCAAACTGCCTCTTCTTTATGTCACGAACAGTATACTTTTCGACATTATATCAACTTTTATATCGTTTTTAAAGAAAAGCTCGAAACTGCTGCTTGTTTTAAGCTGCAGTTACGAGGTTTTCGTTGAAAAGCAGCGATATAAAAAAAGGTCCTTTGTAAACTAAAACCCGAAAAGGACATTTGTTAAAGAAACCCGCTACCAATATTGTGTCCTGTGGCCTGTTTCAACAAAATATTTAAGACGCATTTTTGACTTACCGAGATCTTAAATATCGGTTTAAACAACAACAACCACATAAAGAAGGTCTTCATAGATTGGCGATCGGCGTTTCTTGCCCGAAACTTGTCGTCAGTTATCGGTAAGTCAAAAATACGCCTTAAATAGTTTGATGAAACCGGCCCCAGGATTTTGTTTGAATCATTACAAGTTTCACAATTCAACTTAATTTGATTTTAACATCGGTGGACTGGGTATTTTGCAGAGAAATAGGTTCTTACCTTGCAGAAGCTGTGATATCGTACAGCCATCGACGTGTTTGATCGGTCTTGGTCTTGTGGCAACGATTTTTTTTCTTATGCTTCTTTGAACACTTTGGAGATTGTGCATCATAGGATGGATAACGACTACGGACAAAACAGCATCGATTCTGGTGAGATAATTTGCTATAACTTTCTTATTTCTGTGTCAATTGTCTAAAAATCTATTGCATTATCCGCCTTATTCAACCCTTTCATCAGATGTATAACATAGTACAAAACACTGAGTACTTCATCCAAACTATTGTCCCAGCCGACCAGAAAGGGAAATGGTAACAACTACGACCAAAGCTCCGCTTCAGATAAGAATTTATGCAATAACTTTCTTAATTCTGCGTCAATTTTCAAGCGGTTTGTTGCATGTACCCTGCCTTACTGAGCCCTTTCCTCACATGCACTACTTATTTAGAAACGTCATGTACTTTTCTCAAAAGTTGATCCCAAGTGACCAGAAATTTTGTCGTTTTTCTGGTCGGTTGGGACAATTTTTAGCACAAAGAACGAGGACTCCACAAACAAGTCATATAACTGCATAAAAAGCTCGATAAGGCGGGGTACATGCAACGAACCGCTTAACAATTGACGCAGAAATAAAAAAAATATTGCACAACTGACTCCTTGGCATTTGTTTCACAAGCACAAACGCAAATCTGACTCTACATCCCACTTAGAAGGATGATCCGTCCATTGGTAATGTTAGGTTCTTAATGCCGATCAGATCAACGCGGTCTTTTAAGTTCATGATCATACCCGACCAAATGCCTTATTCTCGATTTCTATCAATTATACGAGACTAACTTAATCATTCGATTTGTCAATCGAAATTTTGTTTATTAACGATGCGGAAAGATTATTTTTCCGCATCGTTACTAATCAAAAGTTCGATTGGCCAATCTTAAAATGAAAAACGAAATTTCCAGTAGATCTATGAGCTGATGCTAAAATATATAGGGATATATTTGTGGATCAGAAGTAAGCAAATCCAAATTTTGACAAACTGATTAGACTTTGGCACAGTATAACTAGATCCCCTTTGTTAAAAAATGAACATATAGATCTAGTAAGATAGGAAACACATTCCAGACTCATAAATTTACACAAAAGTAAAAAAGATCGGCCTGGCTGCGCGGACTGTGCAGACTGACTACGATCGATTTTTCACACTTCCTATATGGTATCGTTTAGTGTGACATGTCAAATTCATATAAATAACAACATTGATTTTTATCATCACAGATTTAATAAAGAAAATACATTATCATACTTTCTTTCACATACGCCAAATTATTTGGCTGTTCCGAGGTCATGTGACATAATAAATGATACCATTTTAAACTAATCATAATTATACTACATGTATATAAGCAGAGCTCAAATATTTATCCAGCTTCCAATTTTCCACACAATGACGCTTTTTGACGCCCACAAGATGAAAGCTTGGGAAAAATTGTGGAAAATATGGAAAAATTGCTTGTCACAAGAAATAATTATGCAAGACGATATTTCAATGATATTTATATACTAAGCCGAAGTTCCAACGCACCACTTTTTAAAATTGAATAAATATAGTTTTTTTCTAAGATTGAGTTTTGCGATTTGGCATATCATAATCCGACCAGTTTCTGCGCACGACCATAACATCATTGCATGATGCCTTACTATTGTGACAGCGTCATACAAAAAGGGCACAAAAACAACAACTTATCTCGCATCTACGGGACTTTGTCAGTAAAACATGTCAAACTCAAAGATCAAGGTCACGAAGTTACAGGCATAGCAATGAAAAATACTGCAAGAGGTATCATTGAGCAAAATTTCAAGGCCGTATCTCTAATAGTGCGGAAGATACAAGCTAGGTTAAAGTGTCTTGATAAATGCGTCAAACTCCAAGGTCAAGGTAATGAGGTCAAAAAGTAATGCTACAATATGAAAGCTCTTGATATGGGTATCAATGTGGAAAATATCTATGTGTATCAGGGCATAAGATATAGGACAGGTTAACTGTTCTGAGAAGGAGGTCAAACTACAGGGTCAAGGTCACAAGCTCAAAAGTTATGGTCTCAAAAGAAACGTCTTACCAGGGGCTCTCTATGTAAAAATTATCGAGGCTCTATCTCATATAGTCCGTGAGATAAACTCCAGGTTAACATTTTGTCTACGTAACTAACGCTGTCGTCAACGTGTACACCAACAGCATTTTAGATGCAAAATTAAGGACTTGATATGTCAGTTTACCGCTTTATCACATATCTGATCACATTTTAGTCTATAGGAATTTTCGAATAAAGGGCATCTTTATTTTAGATTCAATATTTCAGAGCAGTTTCAGAGATCTACTGTAAAATTTCACCAGCTGCATTGCAAATGATGGTTGTCGACATGTAAACATTTTGAAACTTTAAGTGTTATATAAGTTTGCTCAAGAAACATTTACAGAGATTTGAGTAGTGCATTGGAACTTTTGCCAAGTGTGGAAATCACGTGCATTTGTTTTGATATATTTTCCAAACTTTTGTCAAAACAACGCTCGGTAAGAATGCAATTTTCATAAAGTTATATTTATATCAACAATTTATTCCACATATTGTATGACCTGTCAAAGACCTCCCATTATCATGATTATTTTCTTGTCAATGCTAAGTACATAAAAAAGATTTTCGTTCTAAAATCATTCAGTTATATGCCGTGATATATTTTCTTAATCACTTTTCACGAATGTTCTAAGCTTCGAAAAGGAATTTGGGTGCCAATTTCTTTATCACAGCTAAAGGCACGGTCACATACAATTCCTCATCCATATCGCGTCCACATCAAGTAAAAAATATACTGCAGTGGTCCCCTGTTTTAGAGTGCTACGGCCGAGATGTTGACGTGAAATGTTGCATGTGACTAGGGCTTAAGATTAATATATCATGAAAAAATCATACCGTCAACATCAGTGATTCGTTTCAATTCTTACATCTATACACACACATACATAGTAATACTGAACAGGGAAAAGCTGAAAAGGCACATAACGTAAATCCTTCAATAACAATCTAATTCGGGTGTAAGATATTATAGAGATATCTAGTGTATGTGTTGTCTGTGTTGTTAAAAATCTCGTAAGTACAGCGTCAACTAAGCTGTAATTGCGGGGTTTTAGAATAACACCGACGAAATAATATTGTTTGTCCGAAATTACTTCACTTTATAAAATAGCAAGATTTTTTGTTCTGATATTAGAATTCGTTTAAGCTTATGAATTGATAAACCGTCAGTGTTGCTATAATATCTCGTACTTATGGCTTAAATCAATATTGTGACGTCAATGACTGTGTCACTTTTGTTTTTTTTACATTATCCGATAAAAGTCCACATATGTAGGGATCATGCATTCCGTCACTCATCAAAACATTAATGATCATCCAATGAAAATAAAATTTTGGATTACGTCGATTCTATTTTTGGTCAGTGACGGTAAATTGTGGTTTTGACTAATGAAAATTTGTATCAGATTTTTACATTTCTGTGCACTTTACAGTGAACTATTGGATAATGAAATCCCGCCAATGCCCTGGGATTAGACGAGATTCGTTTTCGTAACGCCAGAGCTGGATTAGTTCGTAGTACATAGAAGTAAACAATCAGCGATGGAAACAAGAGTACAACAGTATAATCAATTGAAATGTTCTATGACTGGATTTTCAAGCGCCATGTAATTTTTCGAGTACGTATGAATATCTTAAAATCTGACAACAAAATGTCTGTCTTTAACGAATGAATAACATTGGATAATAAGTTAAAGTACATTGACTGTCCATCTCGTCGATGTTAACGGTAAATCCGTGAAAAAATGCAGAACATTATTTATTTTGACAGTCTAAGAACTGTAAAAAAGTATCTTTCTCAACTTTTTTCTATGATTTGTCAAAACTTGTGCATTTTTTAAAGTTGAATATCTTGGAAATGAGCAGATGTTTCTTGGTGGCATTGTGAGTCATAACAAACACAAAACATTCTATATTTTTTCAGAAATATCCCATGGTAGCCTGAAACTTTTGCTGTATATTACAAAGCAAGATTTATGATACATACGCGGTGGTAAAAATTCGCATAGAAAGAGTGAGATATTTTGATTTAAACTGTTTAATTTTTCATCATTGAGTTCTTCCAACTCCAGCCTGCTGATACATCTTGTTTACTATTCATTCCTACCGGGTAGAGCTATAAAAGTCAACGTCTTGGTACCCTTACCAGCCCTCCTGAGTAGCAGTCAGTTCACCATTTTCATCTTAATCCCACTGCATCTCTAGAATTCCTTAACCTAAAGTTTTAAAGTTGAAAAGAACTCCCCATTAATCACAGGCATTTGCTTAATAAACCAATATGGCATATTTAGCTTCCAAGATAGCCCGGCTTCCAGGCCATGAGTATTTCTAATTCATGAGCTCAGATTACCTCCCTTCTAGTTAGATACCCACTTGACTGATCCACATTTACAGAGAGTATATCAGTGTGGAAAATATAAGAAGTGTAATATCTACTTATCTTTTAGTAAAAACTAGATCAGTCAGACAGGGAGCCAGTCTATTTCTAGAACTTAACCCTACATAGCCTTATCACAACCATTTCTGAGAAAAAGATAGTCATCGATCCCGTTGACTCATGCAGCAAACCTTCTAATGCCATTTTATTTGGCAATGCGGGTTGAAACAACACTATGTGTTTCAACTCTTACTCTTACGTGTAACCATTTTATACATCTAGGTGATAAGGAGTACTGCGGGGGTATCTTTTTTTTTTTTTTTGCTTTTAAAATATTCCTAGACACCCGCGTATTCTGTACAAAGAACCCCCAGGTGTCGAAGCACACATCCCGCCACTAGGCCTGTGCGCCTCAAAATATTTGGATAATACTGTTGCATGCACGGATCCAAACATTTTTCACAGATTCGACCCGACTGAATTGGCACATAAAAAGTCCATGAATATCACTTTGATAATCATTTGTTTTTAGTCCAGGCCCATCCCCCAGATCAGCGCATCTATTACATGTAATGTAACTTAGCATTTTATTTTTGAAAAAAATACTTAACGTACGTCATATCATCTGAATTCCTGCATACCCTACATAGCCTTAAATGTTTCTTTTCCCTGTCTGTTGTTTACGGTTTGGAGAAAGAATTAAGCAAATCTTCAACCATCGGATTACCACGAGCAATATCGAATACATTTCGGCCCTGTTTATCTTTCTTGTGGATCAGCTTTTTGTGGAAGATCAACATATATCTGATAATGGCACAGTTACCAACTTCAACTGCTAGGTGCAGCAAATTGTGCCCGTCTTTATCCTTAGAATCAGGTTTAATGCCTTTGTCTATCAGGATATTGATACACTCGTATATATTACCCGACGTCAACATATGAGTATGGTGAAGAGCATTTCTTCCTTTACTGTCAACGGTTTTTATCAGCTTCTTGTTTATAGAGATTATATATTCAAGAAACTTGGGATCTGCGTCGACAGAAGACACAGCTAGATGCAACAATGTTCTTCCATTTGATGTTCTGATTTTAGGGTCGATTCCTGCTTCAAGAAGATATTCCAAAGACCTTCTTGATTTTGAAATAGCTGCGTGGTGTAAGGCATTACACCCATCATCGTCAACTGCCAATAAAATACCAGGTTCTATTTGTACGATATACTTTAGTATATCCATTTTATCATTTGAAACTGCTAAATGTACTGCACGACGACCATCAATTGTTCTACTGTGAATTTTTATTCCAACTTCGAGAAGGAATTGAAAGCATTTCAAACAACCAGACGCAGAGGAATGATGAAGGGCATTCCATCCCTCATTGTCAGTAGTGTTACTGAGATATGGCAATGCATGAACAATGGTCTTCATTATGCCTATATTTTTAAACATAGCAGTTATGTCTAAAACGTTTAGACCATTTGGTGTTTCATAGTCAGGTTTCACACCAACTTCTAAAAGGTAGAAGAAACATTTTGTGGAGTTATACATGGCTGCATAGTGCAAATAATTCCAATTATGACTATCTTTTGTGAGAAGATAATCTTCATGTATGTCTTTTATCTGCTGGAGAATCTCAACGTTGTCACTCTGCACTGCAAGGTGTAACGATGTCCGACCATCACGTGTTTGTCTCAAGATATCCATTCCAGACTTGACTAAAATGCCGAAACAGTCTTTGTTGTTTGATAATACTGAATGATGAAGAGCATCAAAACCACCATGGTCATAATCCTCCATTGAACTCTTGTCATGATAATATAGTTGTGTTATATATTTCAATACTCCAGTATTTCCAGACATTGCAGCTATATGTAAAGTAGTGAGACCTCGTGATGTTTTTTCAAACATTACGGCTCCAGACATTTCAAGATGTCTTAAAGTGTCTGCTGTAGATCTTGATGCAGCGTAGTGAATGGCGTTTAAACCTGCATCGTCGGTTGTGTTAAACATATCCCGTTTAACAAACAAAATCTCTTCAAGGATTTCGATTGAATTGCACATGGTTGCTATGTGAACAATATTTGCTCCAGTCTTTGTTTTAGCTTCAATATTCACTCCAGCATCGACGAGTAATTCAAAGCATCTTTTTGATTTCAACTTTGCAGAATAGTGAAGTGCGTTCAAGCCGTCATTGTCGCCCATTTCTAGTAAGTATTTGTGTGTGTCAAGAATATGTTGTACCAAAGATGTATTTCCAGTCCGAACAGCAATATGTAAGACATTTTCTCCACTGTTTGTACGGGATCTTGCCTGAAGACCAGCCGCAAGAAGTAGATCAAAGCATTCAACTGAATCTCCAAAAACAGCAAAGTGAAGCGCGTTCCAACCAGCGTGATCAGTGTTTTTAACTATGTCTTTATATTTATGCAATATATATTTCACAACTTTTGTGCTGCGTCCGAACGAGGCTATATGGAGAATGTTGAAGCCAGTGTGCGTTTTGCTTTTGTATGATATTCCGATTTCAATAAGGCGCTCTACGACACCTACCGAATTCCCCAAAATGGACTTGTGTAAAACATTCCATCCATTCTCGTCCACCGTATTAAGCAGATCATAACCAATGGCACGAACGAACAATTCTCTGTCGTCTAATGATGCCACAGTCGTAATTAACTCCTCTATCATTCCGTTTGACAACATTAAATTGCGAACTGCCGTTATAAGCGCTTCCGAGTCTGACTTGACAGCCAAAACTAGGAATTCATATGATAATGCCTCTCTTATCATGTTCACCATTTCTTATGCACGAACGTTTAACAGAAAGTCTATGAGCTCTGTTTTCTTCCTCGTTAAAGCAATGTGAAGAATATTTTGTCCTATAAGATTTTTGGCTTGGATATTACCACCATTGTCTAAAAGGTATTTAATCATGTTCATACAAACGGGAGATTCAATAGCTGACATCATTAAATCATCTGTAATTTGTACATGGGTAAAAGACAGAACGGCTTTCAATATGTCAAATCTACCAGATGAGCATGCTGCTTTCAAAGCTCTTTCAATTACAAATTGGGTAAGTCCATTCCTCAAATCGGTCTTATTCAGTGTACGTAATATCTGCTTGATTGCTGAATCAGAACTGTAAGTACAGAGATATTCAAAGAGACTTGCACCCTCAATGTTTCTGCTCACAAAGAAAATGTCAGTTCCACTCCGATTCAAAACCGCGCCCATAAAATAGCGATTTCGCCATAAATTGCATTTTGCTACTTCAGCCAAATTCCGTTCAATAGAAAACCTGTCTATTAAAATTTCCCATGTAGATTTTACTTGCTCCAACAGGGGTAAAAATTTATTGATATACTCTACTGGTGAGAAAGATATCAAAAGTTCTGGGTTTTGATTCAGGGCTGTTTCGTATGTAGCTTCTAGGATACAATCATGAATAAAACGGTATTCACCCCCCTCTTTTTGAAGATAAGTCCCGGCGAAATGTTCAGTCACTGATTGTAGATCTGATTTGTCTACTGGGAAACATTGATACTTTGACTTAATCTGCCCAATTTCAGTTTTGTATTGTGAAAGAGATTCAATGTTTAGGTGATTACCCGTCATTATGACTAACAACAGTACACAAAAGTCAGTTTTATCTGTCTTGCTGCAGTTTATCAAATCCATTTTAATGAAATCGGTTGGCTTCTGGAAAAGTGACTTAATATTTTCGTAATTTCCATACATGTGGGAGCACAGAAAGGGGAAACCAATGACACCAGGTTGTGTTTGACCTAAAGTTTGAATCTGCTCTCTCTCTAGATCGATATCTTTCATGCTTGCATATAATCTTACCAGGTTTTGCTTGTTAAACGTGTCATGTCTTATTTCAAAATTTGATCTCAAAAGGACATTTAAAGACAACTCTTCTGTCGTGACTGATTTCAAAATATTCATACGAATGGTAAAGACAAACAGTGACTCTGAATTCTGCAATACAGAAAGAACTTCATCTGCCAAATGATTCATGACATTCAATTCGTTTTTATCCATACTAAACTGACCAAGTACGTTATCAATGAGTACGACCAATCGACGTTCACTACTACGTGTAGCTTTTAGAAGGCTTTTCAAATCATTACAATTTTGCACAACAACAGGCGTGTAGCCTTGATTTGCCTTCTCACCTAAAACATGTAGACCAAGAAATGTTTTACCACAACCAGGTAGACCTTTTAATACTAGCATACGTTCTTCGTCCAACAAGCCTCGTATGGAAACCATTGTAGCAGGAGGAATAGTTTCTAAACCCTTCTTCAATGCTGTTTCAGTGGTGGTAATAACTTCTTGAACATTCAACTTCGAAATACCTACAGGTACATGTATATAATGTAAACAAAACAAATTTAGCAATTTTACAAATGGCAACTGCGTAGGCTTCTCCTATTTGTAAGTTGTTTCGGACGACAAAACTTATTTGATGAATACATTATTTTGAAAAATATAATGCAGAAGGAAAAAAACCACGTGTTTATATGCATTTTTATCAAAAATAGATTGACCTTAATATTTTGACTGTAGCAGTATGACCGCAGTGTCTTTCGACTTATTGCAGATCGTGCTTTTTTATCTATTCTATCTCTTGGGCCGTTTCCATCAACATGTCTTAATTGATTGTCATTACAACATTACAAGAGAGGTATATCATGGCCAATCGGATCGAATGTTTTGCAATTCTTCAGGGAAACATAGAATTAGACTGGTTGGTGAATACCACCTCTGGTCATAAAATGATACATACGTATTTTTTCTCTCAACCATTCGCCATGCAGTCGCGATGCTTTGCCGTCTGAAAAACAAATATTCATTCAAATGAATACAAAAGTGTAAAAGACTTATGTCAAAAAAGAATCCAGCAAACAATGTCATCTTAAAACAAATTCCGCCAATTATTAGATATAAAACACTCTGTTTAAATTCGAAAAAAAGCCTTCAATTTCTGTTACCATGAATGACGACGATATATATACGAATTTAACAATTCCGCACTAATAATGAATTGTTTACTTTGTCTTGTATTTTCTAAGTTACGTGTACATATTTATTGTCCAAATACTGTGGACAAAGATGAGATATTTTTCGATACCGAGTGATTTTCCTCCAGTCAAGATTTCAAACGATATTTGTATGAAAGTTATTTTCGAAATAATGTTGTTATCCAATTTTCGATATCCGTTGATAAGAACGTACAAGATTTATGCGGACTAATCGTTGTCGATATAACTATTTTCAACAGTGCATCGCTGCTTTTTCAACAAGAACCATCATAACTGCAGCTTAAAAGCTGCAGTCATGAGGTTTTTGTTAAAAAGTGACGACATGTACCTGTGTCTTCACGACCTTTTAAATGGTGTGTTTGTTGCCGCTGCATTATTTCCTCTGAATATTTCTTGACAGAACCAAGTTCTCTATGAATAATATCAAAATTTGATTCTTGTTGGTCTTTCAATTCTGAAACATGATTAAAGAATTAAAATTGCTTTTACATTTTACACTTCCCATACAACGTATATCTTGGGCGTGTCTTCTCTCTTCTAGAGAAAGGTTCGGGAAAAATAAAAAGATGAAAAGACCGTCTTCAATACATGTCCGTGCATTCCTGATTCGTCAAAAAATGTCGGTGGGACAGGGTTGGTCTTATCAGACTAAGAAAAATCATGAAAAAAATCTTTAAAACATAAACCATATGTACTTTGTTCTTTTCCAAGTTTTTTGATCGTCAGAAAATGTGTGCGTGTCAGGGTAGGGGCTTATCAGACTGAGAGAAATCATAACTTAAGGAAACTCTCCAAAATCAATTATAGGACCAATTTTAAATAAAATTTGCAGGAATGTTCCTTGAGTGACTATTTTCAATACTTCTTCATGGAATTGTGATTCATAAAAACTGTTTGCGTGGCAGGGCAGGGCTAAGGAAATCTTCAAATTCTAATTCTTCAAAAATCAACCATTACGTTGTGACTATTCAAACCAAGCTTAACAGAAATGCTCATTGAGTGACTCTTTTCAAATGCTTGCTTGTACAATTTTGACAAGTCAAGATATGTTGGTGTGGAAGGGTACGGCTTATCGTCCTCAAACAATAAGCGTATCAATACTTTTAATGTATTTCATTTTGATGTTTCAAAATTTGATTGTAAAAGTTGGATCTGATTAGATATATATAATTCAAACTGGAACATAAATAATATTCAAGACCGGTAGTAAATTAGTATGCAAATACTACTAAATGGCATATGATTGAATTCTAATGATATTTCGTTGCATATGCAAGCTTAATTTATAATAATATAAAGTGACATGTTTCTTTGTTTACAACAACATCTATATTGTTCACAGTCTAAACATGTATACACATAGAACCCAAGTGTACGATTTCATTGCCATTATGACACTCTTGAATATTCAGTTTGTGCCCTATGGATATTTTGTGATGTATTTCTACAAGAG
Source organism: Fragum sueziense (assembly GCA_963680895.1). Lineage (NCBI taxonomy): Eukaryota > Metazoa > Mollusca > Bivalvia > Cardiida > Cardiidae > Fragum > Fragum sueziense. Next base: position 59,151,263 of record OY804599.1, on the reverse strand, counting down.
AAATTGCACTTCGCATAAATACTTCATACTAAATTATAAGGATGTTTACCTTTCAAAGACTCGTTCATAGTTTTCTGGTTGATAGTCAATTCTGACATGGAAACATTTAGACTGTCAAGTTTTGTATCTTGGCTTTGCATCTTATCTGAAAAGTAAAGAATAATTTCATGAAATTTGTTTGGTGATGTATTGTAAGTACGTGTATCTGCTCGAACAACTAAGAATAATAGATGTTTCTGTAAAAGAAATTACCAAAGTGACAAATTGTTTTAAAGAAAAATATAATATATTGAATGATCTCGATTTAATTACAACTTTGCTAGCAGTCGCAGTTGTAGATGACAAGTAAATGCAAATTTTAGTTCATATGTTTTCTTGTCTAAGTACGAAGCATTTATGAGCTGATGTCTGAAAAATGGTCCTTATAACAATTAAGACAATCATATTTACAAGTATGCCCAAGCATATTGTACTCATGATCGAAGCTGCTTCTTTACATAAGCCAGTGGTATAAAAAGAGCTATCAGAAAACATGTTTAATTCTTTTTTTATGAACTTGTGCATAAGCATATCCTGACTTCGATCCATGCTGATCTCAAAAAATATACAAACACATTTCTGGATGATGCCTCAAATGTTTCTGACACGGAATTACATGATTACCTGTCAGCGACTCCATCATTTGCGTGTTCCATTCCATTAGCCCATTTAGATACTTTTCCCCGTCATCGGGCGAGAGTACTTCACTTTCAACTCGTTTAATCAATTCTTGTAGAAATCGTTCACATGCTGGTTTAAGGTAACCATTTGAGCCGTTTTCCAACAATACCTTTATATCAGTCCAGCACTTTTGGAAGAAGCTATCGGGGATGGAAAACAATGGCCTATGGCCATATACGGCATTTCGCAAGTTCCTCAGCTTTTTTACAGCGTCGTCCTGGGGTTGTAAAAGTTGACAGCAATTGACCAAGATACAAGTCAACAGGGTAATGTCAAGCTGATTGATGTCAACATTGCTTGCTTGTGGATAAAGTAGTATCATTTGTTCATTATTCAGTATTTTTCGACGTTGCAGTTGCTGAAGCGTATTTTTTACTGTTTGTTCATTTAGAAAGCTGTCGAAAGACGTAAAACCCTGTTTTCCAATTTCTTCTAGTGTAAGTTCCCTTGCAAAGTATGTTCCTCCATCCACTAGAAGCTTTGACAACCTATACGCGTTGTTGCTGTTGGCTGCCATCTTGATTATACTGAAAAGGAAAAATTATAGCACTTTCCAAAAAAATTATCATAACGCTTTCTAACATGAAGTAGTATCGCAGATTAGTAAGTTTAAAGGAAATACATACTAAAGACAAAGGTATTTCATATGAAGTCTGGTAATGAACATATATAAAAGGTAAACGCTATAAGGTATTCTTCACTTCTCTCCATGCTTGTCTTGGTTTTTTATGAAGAAATCAAGTCAAACACGGGTTATTAGCTCCACTGGCCGAAGGCCAGCGAACTTTAATCATAGCGTTGTGTCCGTCGTGTGTCCGTGCGTACCTGCGTGCGTCCGTTAACTTTTTCTTTAAGAATCTTCTCCTCGCAAACCAGTGGGTCAATTTTGACCAAAATCTGCAGAAATGTTTCATGGATGACCCTTTACTTAATTGTTAAGAGAATTTTTATTTGTCCGTAAATGTTGGCGTTGCAGGACAGGGCTTATCAGACTAAGAGATCACAAAATAATTCTTTAAAAATCAACCATTGGGCCAAATTTTACCACACTTGCCAGAAATGTACCTTGGGTGACTATTTACTTAAATTGTCAGAAAAATTTTGATTGGTCTATAAATGATCGCGTGGCAGGACGGGGCTCATCTGACTTAGAGAAATCACAAAACAATTCTTTAAAAATCTTTTTTCTCTCAAACCAGTGGACCAATTTTACCAAACTTTGCAGGAATGTTCCTTTGGTGACCCTTTACTTTATTGTTCAAAGACTTTTGATTGGTGCATAAATGTGGGCGTGGCAGGTGGGGCTTATCAGACTTAGAGAAATCACAAAATAATTCTTTAAAAGTCAACCATAGGGCAAATTTTGACCAAACTTGGCAGAAATGTACCTTGGGTGACTATTTACTTAACTTGTCCGTAAAATTTTGATTAGTCCTTAAAGTGACATTTCAGAATTTTTTGTCATAAATTTTACTTTTATTTTTATCTGAAAGAGCATATTTCCTTATGAAAATTCTGAAATTTTCAAGCCAAAATATTGCGCCGTTTACGAAAAATTTATATTTTTGTGTTAAAATTGAACACAAATAGTATTTATACTCATTAGAATAACCAATCTTGGCATCAAGACATACTTTAAAAAATTGAAATTGGAATGAAATGTCCCTATAAATGTTGCATGGCAGGGCGGCGCTTATCTGACGTAGAGAAATCAAAATATATTTTTTTAATCAACCATTGGACCAATTTCAATTGAACTTGGCAGAAATGCACCTTAAGTGACCCTATACTTAAATTGTCTGTGAAAAGTTGATTGGTCCATAAATGTGGGCATGGCAGGGAGGGCTTATCAGAATGGGGGAAATCACATAAAATTCTTTAAAAATCAACCATTAGGCCAATTTTGACCACACTTGGCGGAAATGTACCTTGGGTGACTATTTACTTAAGTTGTCAGTGAAATTTTGATTGGTTTATAAACGTTGGTGTGGCAGGGCGGGGCTTATCTGACTTAGAGAAATCACAAAATAATTCTTTAAAAATCTTCTTCTCTCAGACCAGAGGGCCAATTTTGATCAAACTTCGCAGGAATGTTTCCTTAGTGACCCTTTACTTATATTGTTCAAAAACTTTTGATTGGTGCATAATTGTTTGCGTGGCAGGGTGAGGCTTATCAGACTTAGATAAATCACAAAATAATTCTTTAAAAATCAACCATTGGGCCAATTTTGACCAAACTTGGCATAAATGTAACTTGGGTGACTAGTTACTTAACTTGTCCGTGACAATTTGATTTGTTTGCAAATGTTGCATAGCAGAGCGGGGCTTATCTGACGTAGAGAAATAACATAATATTTTTTTTTTAAAAATCAACCATTAGGCAAATTTTAATTAAACTTGGCAGAAATGCACCTTAAGTGACCCTATACTAAAATTGTCTGTGAAATTTTGATTGGTCCATAAATGTGGGCATGATAGGGAGGGGCTTATCGGAATCGAAAAATTCTTTAAAAATTAACCATCAGGTCAATTTTGACCAAATTTGGCAGAAATGTTCCTTGGGTGTCCAATTACTTAAATTGTTAGTGAAATCTTGATTGGTCCATAAATTTGGGCATGGCAGGGAGAAGCTTATCAGAAAGGGATAAATCACGAAATAATTCTTTAAAAACAACCGTTGGGTCAATTAAGTACAATTCTGGTAGAAATGTTCCTTGGGTAATACTTTGCTAGTGAAATTTTGATTGGTGCATAGATGTTGGCGTGGCAGGACATGGCTTATTAGAATTGGACAACACCATGTAATAATTCTTTAAAAATAAAATCAATCGGCCAATTCAGACTAAACTTGGCAGAAATGTTCCATGGGTGACCCGACCCTTTAAAGATTTGGCCGTGCAAGGCTTACACGAAATCATGAGATAATTCCTTTACTTTAGCCAGTGGAGCGATTCAGGTCCTCTTGGGACTTTTTAGGGGATAACATACCTTCGATATCGTAGACACAAACTTGATGATGGTTATTCGTTTGAGACCCAGATCAAAATTCAAAAAGGTTTCGATTGTATCATTGCAAATAGGGATAACCAAATGTTATGTCTTATGCTTAGTGTAACATGTACATTTATACACCGTTGTATAGATATTTAATAATCGTATACAGGTATGTATTGGTTTATATCATGTTTCACGTGGACATCGTTATAGGGGACACTAAGTAATTCATTTCGAACATCCCTCGTATGTGGTGATTTCAATTTAGTTTGTGCAGGGAAGTATGACTAAAGAACAAACCATTTTAATGTGATTTAAGCTTTGTCAATCACTGCTTAAACATTTCTTTGGTGTTTTGCTATTTATTTGTTCAGTATTCGGTAAATGTCTAACAGAAGAACATAAATTTTAAGCTGATTGATTTATTGTATTGCAGATTACTCCGGCAGCACGAAACACCAAAATCTACCCAAATCTACCTAGATCTACCCAAATCTACCCAAATCCCTCCCAAATCTACCCAAATCTACTCAAACCTTCCCAAATCTACCCAAATCTACCCAACTCTTCCCAAATCTACCACAATCGCTCCCAAATCTACCCAAATCCGATAATTTTTCCTCAATTATTCTCGATTCCTTTTATTCACGGTCCTTCAATTCTCTTTTGTGATTCGATGGTTGGGTTAGGCCTAACCGCTTTTCCACACAAGTTCTGATTTTGACACACTTTTTACGAAAACGCGGGGAAACATGGGGGATGCTTTCAACATTTGTTCTCCTTTTTCTTAAATACTTCCTATAATATCATTTAGCAGATTTCTATTTCTTACTGCTTGTTGTATCAAAAGAAGCATAATCATTTTCATAATCCGAGTTTTCTCTGATGAAATTCGCTCTTTGATATGTTGATGTCGCTCATTTACATCAGAGCGCACTACCACTCAAAACAACGGAAGGTAGGTCATTATAATCAATGGCTGTTCAGGTGAGAGTTGTTGCAAAACATTGCCTATGAACCTTTTAGAAATACTTTTTGGTCTTACGTTTTTCACCAGGCACGACAATAAATGGTTCATTGATCGGTATTATAAGGTGTTTAAAGGATATCGTTTAAGATCGGACGGTGAACAAAGCGCTTCAACTTGTGTTGAACTTTACATTGTTTTTGAACGGTAGTGCGCTCTGATGTAAATGAGCGTCATCAACACATCAAAGAGCGATTAATCGTTCTCCTCACATTATTTTCATACTTTTTATAACAGTGGTGCAAAGGGTTTTTGCCATTCATTCGATGTGCAATCATGAATGTCATAGATTTGTGTAGATTTGTGTAGATTTGGGAAGATTTTGGTAGAGTTGCGTAGATTTTGGAATTTCGTGTCGCCCGATTACTCGAAAAGCAACACCCATTATTTATACTTAAATATACCCGATTCAACTTTCTTGCTTTGTCCAAAAAATCTTACTTTGCGTACAAAGTAGGCATGCAAATATGCGATTTACAAGCCTTGTACAATTCTAGAATTGTCCGGTTCAATTCCGGAATCGGTGGACAAAGTGAGAATTCCAACTTTGCGCAGGGCAATTCTAGAATTGTAGTAATTCCTACTTTGCGCAGAACTTATATACAAATCAAAGTGCTGAGAGCACTGTAATTGGACGTCTCTGATTGATTGAGCGGGATTGTCCATAAACGAATGATATTTTATTCATTCTTCTGTGTTTAATTCTATAAGATCGGTTTCGGACATACAAAATCGGCTTTATTACCAAAAACCCCTCTCAGGCTTTAAATTGATTTGATTGCCGTTTCAAGACAACTGATTTGTCTCTATGAATAATCACTATCAATTTGATTACCCAGTTCAATTAAGGCCATGTGATTGGCAATTTTGTCTTCTTGTTTCGGTTTAACTATGAGTATTGTCGTCAGTTACACCTTTTCTTTGATTTTATAAAGGACGATACAAAGCAATTTATTAAAAATGTAAGCCAACACGCTACATAAATGAAAGCCGCTATAGCTCACTTGGCAGAGCACTCACCTTGTACTCTTTACACATGTCTATATCTGGAAGGCCCTGGATTCGAATTCTACTTAGACATTGTTCTTTTTTGTCATCTGTTTTCGACTTTTATCTCCACCATCGTTAGGGAAAAAACGACCGCAGTGATTTAGAATCGATTTAAACACAAATTCAACGAATTAAAGTAATGAAACGCCGATCATTTACATACAATTCCGCTTAATCAATCAGAGACGTCTAAATATAGTGCTCCAAGTACTTTGATTTTTATTCGTGTTTAGAGTAAAAAAAACACGGCAGCAGTTTCCCTTGTTGTGGTTACAAAACAATCAAATTCAATACATACTTATCCTGAAACAAAATACCAGATGAATTTGAGCACATAACCATGGATTCCTCATACCAGTACTACCGCAGCATCCTTACATCTACAGATATGCATACAAAGAAGAAATTGGGAACGTGTCGTCGGGAAAATGGCAGTGGAGTACAATACGCAATTTAAATCTTCATATCATTATCAACTAACATTTCGTCAGTGGGGAGTAAAAACCTCTTAACTCCAGCTTATTCAAGCTGTTGTTACGAGGTTTTGACTCCCCATCAGCGGTTTGAGAATAGCAATGTCCCTATCTGTACACATATTCATACGATCATCCAGGCAAAGGGGTCAATAATTTGACTCCTAGCACGTAATGAGCCTTTTTTCTAGTAATTAACAGTAATGCCTAGAAGGTGTGAAGGGTCCAATTGCAGACCCTATGCATCCAGGTACCATCGTCATTGTTGCAGATCCATTGCTTCATCTTCTTAGCACAATACACGTAAACGGGTCACTTAAATGTAATAAATACAGATCGCTGTCACTCGATCTTATACAGGTATTAATCATTGTTGTCATGATCATTGATCAGTATGTAAATAGGTCATGATACTGTCGAATATCAGTGATACAGATGCTGGAGAAAAAAATAAAACTCGTAAGAGCAACTATTTTTCTGAATAGGTGGATATCACTAGCGTCTCATCTGAGGCTGTTCAGATGGAACCCCGATTTGTCATCGAGTCGAACCCGAGTTGCGAAATGAACTCACTCCCCGATAATTAATTTTAAAACCATGTTTCCAAAATACGTCCCATAGAAACCCCGTTTCTTTAGATACATCAAAGAATTAAACAACAATGATCAAAGAAAAAGAATTTATCATACACAATACGTGCATTAAATTGAGTAATCATCCTAAAATGTCTGCTTTCAGTAAACGCATCAAGAAAAACAAACGTTTTAACAAACGTTATCACGGTGGGGATTGTGCGTGCTGGGATCGGTAAATCTACAGACAAATTTGCCTGGCTTCAGGTAAAACATTTTGCAATAACTTCCTTATTTCTGCGTCAATTCAAAAACGGTTTGTTGCATGCACCCCGCCTTACTGAGCTCTTTCCTCCGATGTATGCTTTACACGAAACCTTTTTGTACTTTTTGCGAAGTGATCCCAACCGACCAGAAAAAACGACCAAAACTCTGATCGTTTTTCAGGTCAGTTGGGATCAATTTTTGGGAAAAATATGGGGATTTTTCAAAGAAGCAATACACCTGAGGAAAGCGCTCAGTAAGGCGGGGTACATGCAACAAACCGCTTGAAAATTGACACAGAAATAAGAAAAAATTTCCTACCTTGAGCGTGGCTTATTTTGCCGTAGTCGTTATCATTTCGTTTTCTGGTCAGTTGGGATCAATTTTTGGAAAAATTAAAAGGATACCACAAATAATCCATGTATCCGAGGAAAGAGATTTTCAAGGCGGGTACATGCAACAGACCTTTTGAAAATCGACAAAGAAATAAAGGAGTTATTGCAAAATATTAGACAAGATTCGAGATTATTTTTGTCCGTATTCGTTATCCATCCCAGCATGCACAATCCCCACCGTGGTTATACGGAAGAAATAATCCGTACTGGTTTCGAACCAACGGCGTTCCAAATTTCATACTGAAAAAAGTTTGCGAGGCTAATCCTTTCCCGTTTGAGCTATCGCTGCTGCTGATGATATAGTGCGTTTGTTAACTTTATTAACATAGTGTATGCATGTATCGCTTTCTAAAGATCTTTCCCTTTACACAATATTACGAAAGTCAAATCACTACAAGAAAATGGTTAAATCGTAAAAAGATCGTAACTTTAAAGACGTGGCATGAATTGAATCTGCCAATGAATCTTATAGTGTTTGTTAGAGAACACATAGAAAGCAGGAAAAGATACGACAGTTTTCCTGTATGGTCGCAAAATCTATTTTGAATTTTGGTCAACTGGCAATTGAGTCTGAGAAGGGTTTTTTGGTAATGAAAACCCATTTCGCCTGTAGAAAAGTGGTTATAAGAATTGGACGTCCGAAAGACGTCCAATTAAAAATAGTCATGACACATAGGTAAAACTAAGCTGACATAGATAAGATAGCCTTAACGAACGAAATTTTCGATATACAGAAAGGATCTACCTTTACAGCACGGTATGGAAACTACAGAGACAGAGCCATCCAGGCCGTCTGGGCACGACTTTTAGACCAAAACAGGATTTGTTGTTCAATTATTCTATTTTTGTGCTTCAGAAAGCGAGAGAAGAAGATTATCATGCTCCGCTACGACCATTTATCTATCTGTCCTAATTCTGTGGGTTTCAGACTCGACAGGGTTTTCACAGCATTGTTGTCGTTGTAATTTGACCAGATGTGATTATTCACCATGCATTTATTTACATTTGAAAGCTAAATAATCAAGTTGCTGTCTGTTATAGGTGTGATATGCTACTGTCGATTGGGGAATCATTTTCTGTAAAACCTGACGAAATGGACTGTTTAAAACTTGTCAGTTTGAGCAGAATAAAAAAATATTAGACTTTAAAATGTTTAGCTTACCTTTAGTCCGGCCACTTTTCTTCCCATTTCATGTTCAAACTTCAACAAGTAGGTAAATTGAACAAAACGTTCCTGTTAGTTTCTTTCTGTAGGTATTGTGTTATGTAAGTTTCTACGAATTGCTACATTCCACCAATAAGTTTTCATAAAACAGTAATAACTCTGTAATTCACGTTTTTATACTCTATCCTAAGACCTTATTGAATGACATTCGGCTGAAAAGGCCCCGTTTGTCAATTAGAATAGCAGCATAATAGCGTTTATAAAGTTGGAATCAATAAAAACCGGTTTTTGTAAGTTAAAAATTGAATAATTTAACGATATGCAGCGTTGCATTTCAACTTCCTGTTTGTAGTTTGCAGCAGCTTTTTTAGCAGCTTTCAAAGTAGATTAATCCAAATCATTGTTAATTATGGTATAATCAAACAGTTTTACGCATACATATATATTCTGTTTCATTTGCAGTACTAAACCCATTTTCAGATTGCAACAATTTAGACTGGTCTAAATTTTAAGCTGTTGCTAACGATAATTTCAATTGCATGCAATTTGACAATTGGTGGTGTATTTCATGGTATAGAACAATGTGGGAAATGATGAATATTTTCCACAATGTTTTTCAATGCCTTTATCCTATGGGGTGTCGAAAGACATTTCTGTTTATAAAAAGTTGAAGTTAAATAATTGCTTACAAACGAAACCCATTGTGTCTAAGTCGTAAGGAATGCCATTTCTACCTCGAGATGTTCGTAGTTGGAATAATGCCATATTCATTCAATTTAAAAGAAAATGATATGAATCGATTTTTGTTTGCCATCAAATACGTTTTTTAATTAAGGTGAGAAGGGCCTAATTAGCACCAAAGAGCCAGAGGCGAAATTTGAAAAGTACTATAATTCCTAAACTGTGTTACATTTCCATTCCAAACATAAACATAATCATACATTTTGTACCGTTTAGAATTTTGAATTAATGCATATTTATGAACATGTTCAAAATTACTTCCCTTGCATATGAACAAAGAGTAAAATGATATTTGTAAATTATTTTCTTCTTGAAGCCTAATCTTTAAATCCGGCACGTTGAATCAACGTATGTGAAGAGTATTTACAAGTGTGTGTAATTTGGTGCATTTTGTATGGCTAGAAAGTGGTGTTTTTAATTAGGCCCTTCTTACATTAAAACAAAGATCTAGTTGGAAACGGAAAGAAATTTTTCGAAATTTCTCTCGAGCAATTTCTATTCTTTTCCTACTAGATCTATATATTACAATGGCTAAACCTATTTCAAATAGATTTTCCCCACATATGATATCCATTGATAATGACGGGACTAGATTTTCATTTTGACTTGAGCAGAAACTCTTAGTATCACTAGTGGTGAACTAAAAAAAAAAAAGAAAAAAAAATCGCTACAACAAGGTATAGATATTTTGAGTTTAAATGTGAGTTTTATAGATTTTTTTTCTAATGACAATGAACTTGTTCTAAAAACAGACCGGGTTTACCGTTGTGCATTGACAAACTTTCGGTGTTGTTATAAAATCTCGTAACTTCGGCTTCGATAAGACATCAACATCGACGGAATACATTGATCGTGAAAAAAACGTCCGACGCTTTGGCCGAGTTCACCACCAGTGAGTGTCCGATGCCGACGTAACGAGTGTCAAATGCATTTCGTCTTCTGCTGAAAGTCCCCTTTCCCTCTAGTGAAATTCTTTTTAAAATGTTGTCATTCAATCTAAACACATTGCTTGTTCTCCGAAGCCTCGTAACTAGAGCTTAAACAATCTGGTTTTACGAGATTTTTGGAGAAACACAACGGAAAACGGATTTGTACTTTTTTCGAATAATTCGATCTAACAAAGAAAGATAACTGTTACTTTATTGTTACTAGAGACATGACTTATCTTTCTTTTAAACGTTAATCGACAAACAAAATTTTGGTTGATCTTCAATAACTTTTTCACCAGCTGTTTTTTTAATAATCCAATACGTCCAGCTTTTTTGGCATTTTCCCACCTTCGCTGATTCAAACCGAATTCAAATTGGAAGTTGTTTCGCTTCATAAAGTAGTTTTCGAGGTCATCCAAATGAACAACCATGACGACTTCCGGGACTTGCAGGTTGTAATCATTCTAAAAAGATAGGACACTGGAACTGCGAACAATGTATTTTCAGTATCATTGTCGCTTCATTGTTGACATAAGTTACAGACGAACGTTTTGTGTTGTTGTTCTATTCTATTCTATTCTAACTATTCATAGTCTGAAAGTAGGCTCACGACTTACATCCAAGGTATGATTCGACAGAATTATCCGTTGTGTTCCAAATTACGCTTCACCGTCAAGCCCGGACGGGTTTCTAGGGACTGAGAATTTTCTTAATCATATCTTAAAAGGCAAACCATCGGTTGTTTAGATTTGGAAGCTTTTACGAGCAATATAATTGTTGTTGATTATATTCAGTTCCGAAAGAAAATAATTATGTACTTTTGTTATAGGATTAATTAAAGTTTGTGCTACAAATAGACCGGTTCTACCGCGTTTACCTCAGTCGACATTGTCATAAAATTTCGTAACTTCAATCAAGCTGTAAAGTTGTAAAATCTGGAAAAAATATTGTTTGTCCGAAATTACGTCACTGTTAACATAGAAATATCGTTCCCTATTCGAATATTTCAAAATATACTGAGAGGCAAAAATAAGTATACACCCTGGTTCTCCCATGTTCTCTGAGAAAACGATTATTAGATTATGAACGAATTTTAAACCTCACCGAATGTGGTCGTTTATTGATGTAACCTTGTCCGCCTATCGGTCTATCTGTCCTTTTTCCGTTGCAAATGTGTTTCATATCAAACAGCGTCATCGAAAAATGGGATTAAATCAATGAATTAATGCAAGCATTCACGTTGACACAAACCTTACATTTATGGACGAATTTGGATTAAATTTTCACAGAAAGTGCCTACTCACATAAGAACATGCGTACATTGTTAATGCTTTTCCATATAACGATGCGTCACGGCAAAAGGGGACTTGATACAAACAAGTTATCTGACATAACTTCTTCTAAATTAAGTGTCAGACTTTGATAAAATTTGCGCAGAATGTTCCTAGCTACCTGACAAATTGTATAAAGTGTCATGTTTCTGTTGCATCATGCTGCGTCATAGAAAAATGGGTCTTATTGCAAAAAAGAGGCATATTGATCAAATTCAACCAGCCAGTGAGAATTGTGTTTTAATGTTAGAGAAAATTTTACGTTGTGATTTGTTTTGATAAGGAATGAAGAAATTAAAAACGGATTAACAGCAATATTTGATGATCCACTAAGTCGCACGTGCAAAGTTTGCAAAATCGGCATGTGGCAACAGTATGGGTAGGCAAGAAATTTTAGCTGAAATTTATTAACACTGTATTATTGGTCTATGAGTAGAAATGAATTGTACAAAATTTTAAGACGATATGATGGAAAATAAGCGAGATATTGACAAACAAAAAGTGTATACTTTCTTTTGCCTCTCAGTATATATACCGCCTACTATCAGCGAGTGTTGCCACGAAAGTGCTGACAAAAATTTATTATTTTGAGAAAAAAAACCCATTCGAACCGCAAATTATTTCGGCTCTGTTGCAACCTTTCATTTTGCGTATTTTGCATGTGCATTACGCGCTAAATGATTGATCGGTCTGAAATTGTATCCGCTTTAATTCTTCAGCATACCTAAGCATAAAATACCATCACCACCTTCATTACAAGTCAGGGGTTTCCCCTTAATAAAGGGATGCTAATTTCCAACGTCTTCCCCTCCAGAAATAAAACATTTTTTCCCCAAAAAAACAAAATTTTCCCCTCTAAAACCCACGTATTTCGACATCGTATATGTTGAAATATGACGCTATGAACTCAAATTAATTAAAAAAAGAAATATTTTCCGCAATAACTTTCTGCAGTTTTATCTTTTACCCCCAAAATTTGCTGTAGTTTTACTAACTAGCTCTACTAGTTCTCAAGTACATGTATATTGTAGTGGGTATAAGAGGGTTTCAGCCTATCAGTTGTACTATTTACTATATGGTATTATCCAATTTTCCCTAACAATATAATGCCGAATCTGAATTTCCCTCTCTACCACTTTCCTGTGCCTTCCCACATTCCTTAAAAAGAGCCGTCGTAGACGGATTATGCTCCCCGAATAAGCGTTTATCGCAAAATAAAAACTATCATACATTAAGCCCTCTTTTCCCATGACAGATTTTTTGTGCACACATTATTTATAGTATATGGTCTAGCACATCCTATTTATCACACGAGTACAAAATTTCATTTAATTCTGCCTATTAGATGAAGAGAATTTTTTTAATATTTTTGTTTTTATTTCTGCGTCAATTTTCAAGCGGTTTGCTGCATGTACCTTTAAGAGCCCTTTCCTCTGATGTATGTCTTACCGACCTAAAAAATGAACAAAGAATTAAGATCGTTTTTCTGATTGGTTTGGATCAATCTTAGTAAAAGTACCATAAGATAAGAGAAAAGAGATTAGTTATGCAAGGTACATGCAATAAAACGCTTTTGGAAATGACTCAAAAATAAGAAAGATAGACCTGAAGCGGGGCTAATTTTGCTTTAAAGTGACATTTCAGAATTTTTTTTCATAGATTTTACTTTTATTTTTATCTCAAAGAGCATATTTCCTTATGAAAATTCTGAAAATTTCAAGCCAAAATATTGCGCCGTTTACGAGAAATTTATATTTTTTTGTTAAAATTGAACAAATTGTTGTGGACAACAGTTCGGATTTATATGCTATTTATCGATTATGTCTCAACTTTAAATACGTGTATATCGCTTATTGGCAACAACTTTAAAAAACTAATAATATTTATACTCATTAGAATAACCAATCTTGACAAAAAAATCCGACACAAGTTATGTGGTTGTGTCGGACTTTTCTTTTGTTTTTGAATAGGACAGCGCTCTGATGTAAATAGCGACATCCAAATATCAACGAGCGAATTTTCATCAGAGAAGACTCGGTTTACCGGAAGTGGTCTGCGGGTACGGACAATAACGATAACGGAAAGGGGTCAATTACTATAAAGTGCAGGTAAATAAAGGTAGTGAAGACTTGATTTAGAAAAACTAAATAAACTTCACTCGAAATTACCTTGGTCAGAAATTGTTTAACCGTGCAGATTGATTTGTCCATACAATACTTCTTGAATGTATTTTTACTTGGTTGTAGGCATATGTTCGACAAAACACCATGGACCCCTATAAACTAGGCTTTCAGTATTGATCATTTCGTAATAAACTGCGTGCTAATGCTTGCAATTCAGGGTTGTATAACTGCAAAAAAAGAGCCCATCCGTAAAAGAAATTATCCCCGAAATTATCTAATTTTAGAAACGTCGTGACATCCTCGTCTCGCTCCTTTTGCTGACTCGAGTTAATGCATGACTTACTGAAAAGTGCGTATATAATATATAATAACCCATGTTTTCCTTAATGACACAAAATGGGATTAATATTAATTTAGAGGGCATGCATACCTTAAAATCGGTTTTAACTCTATGTATGGATTTTTAGATCATAGAATGAAAAATCTTATTAAAAAGCTGAATTTCTTCTTTTTTTCTTAGTTATTTTATGAGGCAATACATGTATCTTAAGGAAGGCCGGGAACGTTTTTATTTTTGAAAAAGGGTAAACATATTATTCATATACCGTGTATTTATAATACCCATTTATTCTTCAAGGCCAATGTCAAGGTTTTGGCATTAATGTACCCGGCGTATACGCGTGTTAATCTTTTTCTTTTATTATTTTTGCTTTCTTAGATCGGGAGTTATTGCTACGGTGTAGAGAACTGCAGCAAATGATTCCAGTGACATTAGCCCATAAACGTTTCTAAGGGCACTAAATACAAAATACAGTTTGAAAAAAAAAAGAAATACGTGTCTCTTTTATTAAATTAGTACTTGGCCTAATAAGACATTTGTGCGTCCACAATTAAAAGACAGGGTAGACCATGGTGAAAAAAAGAAAACAAAGCTGCTTACGAGCATTACAACCATTTTATCTCCGTATTTTTTGATGGACAAGTCTTACAATTTGAGATATTTCAGGCACCAGATCAACATTGTAATGTTGCCAGATTGATTTATTGGGGTTTTACGCCGTTTTCAACTACTAAGGTCATATCGCGGCGGCTGGAGCACCTAACCATGGATTCCTGGCGTTTCTTGTACCAGTACTACCACAACACCCTGACCGAGCCTATCATAGGTTCACGATATCAAACCATTGATGGGGGACATTTTTGTCAGTAAGGGTATTTGCCGCGGCCGGGTATAGAACCCGGCACCAACTGTACCATGGCCGCGGCCCTAATGTTGTCAGAAATTAATTATAAGTTTATGCAAGTTAGATAGTAGATAATACTTGATTTAGGAGGAGTTTCTGAATTTGTTTCAAATTCTCTAGACATGAATGATATACATGACGACTATTCCATTGCAATTCTATTTCTAAAAAAAATCATTTTATCCGTTTGTATCTTCGAGAACCTAGCATTTTGCCGCTTTAAGAAAGGTGTTGAGAAGTCCCTTAACTTAAACAATTTTCACGCTTGAGAAGTGTTTAACACCCCAAATAGAGGTGATCGTACATAAAAGGATCTTCGTTTTAACGCAAGACTAGCTTTTCTATTACAATAAAAAGCACGTATATTCATATATTATATTAAGTGTCAACCCCAGACCCGGTTATTTGTGACGAGGGTATGCGATAGTTCGGGTGTAATTTCATCTCCTGAAGGTAAGCTTATTTTGTTGACATTTTGCGTCTTTAATTTGATAAAGCGCACTTGCAGATATATTTTACATTTAATTGCAATTGATTGCAACATATTGGCTTATAAGTGTTTATAGGCAGGTAAACATTGATCTACCCAAACTAAATCTTGAAATGGCAATGCATTTTGCGCTAGAAATAGACTTGATTTACTGTTCTGTTTTGATAAACCGTCAGTGTTATTATAAAATATCGCAACTACGGCCTGTCTGTAATACTCGAGAGAGGGGTGGACAGTACACAGAGATAGATAGATAGAAGTAAGCTGTAGTTACAAGAATCTATAACAGCACCAATGAAAATTTATTTGTTTGTCCGAAATTAAGTCACGGTTAACTGGACTACATCGTACCCTTTTTGATAAAGTGCACTTGCAGACATATTTTACATCTGATTGCAATTGATTGCAAAATATTGGCCAATAATACTGTATTCATGATTATGAACATCGACTTGGATTCCAACCAACGTGTTCCCAAATTCCAAACAATTTCATTACAATATTGATATCGTAAATAACACAAAACGGCATACTTGTTTCATATTCGGCGTTGACGTCGTCGGCGGCGTAACGCTTTGGTTAGGTTTTTACGTACAACTGTCATATCTGTGTCTCTTTCAATGCTACTGCTCTGAAACTTTGCACGTACCTCTGTGACAATAATAGCCTCTCAGCCTATATGCAAAGATTCGTTACTCCGACATTTGATTTTGTGGACTCTTTAACCGTTTTGGCTTTGAAATTTTTGGTCATATTTTACGCGCAACTGTAACATATCTGTGACTTTTTTGTCATTTCTTATGCAATTGCTTGTCAAACTCTGCATATGAGTAGCAGAACCAGAGGTAATCGGGTGTTTCAAACGAAATCCTGACGAGATATCATAGAGATAAACAATGGTCTGATATTGAATAAAGTTCGACTTATGAATGCAGAAAGACAAATTTCCGTACTTATAACGTATTTTCTATATATATGGGCTTTTAGTTCCATATGTACGTGTTGTAGTTTGTACTTGACCGACTGTGTCACTGAAAAACTCCCAACCACTGCTATATTTTGGGTCTCTGCAGGCCATCAATGGCAAATGACAGGCAATACAAATGAGCCAGGATCTGGAAAAAGGTCGTTTAAGGCTTTTGAGCCCAACTTGTTTCAAGAACAGCATGCGTATACACGCAATCTGATCTTGATCAGTCGCTAGTCTATGACAAGGCGAAACTGTAAGTTAGTAGAAGCAATCCGTTTTAGACTACATTAAACCGTGGGCTTATCTGGAAACTCGGTTTTCCAAAATGCTATAAAAGCCTTTTCAATATCTTGTTTAAAATGTGTTATTACCGCATGATGTAGCGCTATACATCTACTGCGGGGTTTTGTATCTAACATACAGAGGTAAAAGCATGGTCTATAACAGGGAGTTCCCATAAAAAGAAAGAGAAAGGAAGAAATTGCTGGTTGTCATCATTTTTTTCCCATTTCTTTTCATCACTTTAAAAAGTAACACTTTCTAGAAGGTCAAGATTAAGCTTTGCCTGGAAGAAAACTTTTGTTACAGTTTACACTTTCCCCAAAATGTGTGTTCGTTAATGTATTCGTTTGTTTGTATGTGTACATGTATGACTTTTACCTCAGTTAGGCGTAAGTCAATTAAATAAGAAGGCTCAAAAGTTTCAAGAAGTGTTCATGTGCCAATTTAGATGGGTCCTATTGGAACCCACAACCTGGAAAAAATATCAATGCTTTTCAACAAAAACTTCGTAACTGCAGCTTGTTTTAAGCTGCCGTTACGACGTCTTTGTTTAAACGCTGCCATATATGGATCCGTGCTTGTAACTGCCTTTTATATTGCCAATGTATTCTCTAAATCCTCTTTATTGCGGCTTAAATACAGACTTATAAAAATTCGAGAGAGTCATCGTATGACAATGTTTCGGTTTATAGTTTCATCACGATGATTTAAAAGTCGTGACTGGTGATGACTGGTTGAAAGACTTAATTTATTCACGCAGAATAGTTATTGAATAATTATGAACATTTTAAAACTGGAGTAAACAGTCGACGCTCTTTGTGTCGAAGTCAGAGGGGCCGCCGAAATGCATCGATATATCCGGAGTTCGACCCATCCGATTTTGTAAAGTTTCGAATTAAATGGCATTTGATTATTTCTGTTGCTTTACAGGTGCGTTCATAATTGAATGCAGTAGAAAAGGGAAAAAATGCTCGATACAAACAATGCTTATCCTTTACCTACCATGTTTTAATGGTAATAATTATTTATAAGTTAAAAGGGAAAAAAATGCTCGATACAAACAATGCTTATCCTTTACCTACCATGTTTTAATGGTAATAATTATTTATAAGTTATTTCATTTGAAATGTTTGGATTCTTTTTGATAAGGGCGGTACCCGATTTTCACTTTAACTCAATTAAGCAGAAAATCGACTCAGATGTCAAATCAACAAATCTACAAAAGTAAACTGTAGTTTATTTTTCTTATTTCATTAGCGAGTATAGCTCAGGATAAATGACCTGGTAGAGCATCCTAAGCTAATCAACAGGGAAGCTCTACCAGGCCGTTTATCGATCGTCACTTTTCAGCCAAAGCCTCGTAACTGCAGCTTGTTTTAAGCTGGGATTTTCGTTGAATAGTACTCTCTTAAGAACAGAGCACATTCTCTCTTATAGAATGATGCTCTGTTCGCGCGGGGTCATTTCACGTCTAATCGCCGGGCCTTGGCGGGATTTCGGCATCCAATCGTTGGCTTTAAACAACAAAACAATTGAAAAATCTGATACAAACTTTCATTGGCTGACGCTTCGAATTACCGGCTTCAACCAAAAATAGAAGCGACGTAATGTATACGTAATCAAACAAGATAAAACTGAATGATTTTGATTCGATGATTCAAATGTTACCGGCTTCAGCCAAAAATAGAAGCGACGTAATGTACACGTAATGATCATACAAAATAAAACGATTCGATAATTCAAATGATATGCTATAATTAGATTATGACGACAAAATAGGCTGTTGGTGTATCAAACACGACAGAGGTCATATTTGATCGTAAATCAATAGACCTCGGCTTTGGAGAGTAGTTGAAAAGCATCGAAGTCCTTATAAACAATAATAGCCCAACCGCCTTTCCAAAATTATTAGATAATGTTCTTTCCAGAAGCTGCCTTTTAGCGTGATTAGCGGCACTATATTAACAGCGTTAACAGCACGGTCGTCACGTAAACTAATTATAACGAAAACCAACACCGGGTACATGCCATTTTGTTTAGAAAATTGAAATTTTATGTAAACTGACACCGTTTTGACTTCTTTATTTTACCCTTTCCAAAAGAAGTTATGGTTTTCACGTCTCTACTATAAACACATGGGAAATCATTGAAACAAAAGAAGAAAATGCTGACGATCAGCATTTTCTCCTTTTGTCTCAATGTTTTCCAGGTGGTATTGTATCTTATTCAAATACCTATCAACGCCTACTTTTTGGTTTCAGCAGCCTTTGAATAGGACCACCTTTTTCTGTTTTGGGAAGAGTTAAAACAGCTCTGTGTTGTCTATGTTTTTGTGCGTGCGAAATGGGTGCGGGGTAGTGCGATGTAGGTCAACCTGATACACATGGGTTTATGGTTCGGTACTCAGTCATTCAAACCTTTTTGGTGTAGATTTCTAACCGATGTCATAATAGAACTCAGCTGTTTTAAAAGTTGGACGCAAACTCCTATTCAAATAACCGAAATGTTCATTTTTTAATTGTAAGTTTATTCAATCATTTTAAACAAGTAACAAAATAATGTGCCTTATAAAATTCAAAACCTCGCCAAAACCACCAAGCATGATAAAAATAAGCGAAACAGAACATTTATGGAAAGTCAGGTCATGGTCATAGCACAATTGGAAGCGCATCGGATTCTCACTCGGCTTAGATCAACGGCCGCGGCAAATATCCTTTCTGGCAAAAATGTTACCCATCAATGGTTTGATAATTATTAACCTATGTTGGCGAGCAGCTTTGGGATCGGTTAGGGTGTTGTTGTTGTACTTGTATGATCAACGATAGGTAGCCATGATTAGGTGTTCTAGCCGCCGCGATATGACACAAACAGTTGAAATAGATGTTCAATCAAAATCAATCAATTATTGAAAGTCGAACACTTTATACCATATCATTTGTATTGCACATATGCATAGAAACAACTTTTTTTTTTTTCGTTTGTTTCTTGACAAATCTGATATTGTATAATTTAGTCTTAAAATTGGAAGACGCGTCATAGTTATAAAAATGCTTATGACACGATGCTATTCATTGTTCATATTATTCTAAAACGCCGTAACTATAGCTTTGAATATTCTGTAGTTACGATGCTTTTAAATGTAACCGGGAAAAGTGTGATTTTGAATAAATATTTAGTAAAATATTTCGAAAAAGACGAAGTTTGAATTACTTATTCCATGGCATTTGTTAATTTATTCAAAACTTAATTATAATTATTTACATATTGATCATGTTACCGAATAATTTAAACCTTTCCAAAAATGGCAAAACTCTGGACTGTTCCAATTTAAAAGGTCTTGCAGACGATAGTTTGGATGTTCTTTAAACAGTATTTATTCACAACTTAGTGTAGGAAAAATTGGGACAAAAGAGAAAATACCGATTTTGCATCAATGTTTTGCAAACCCTATTTTTCTAGGGGCGTCAAAACCAAATCTTGTTTTGGAAAGAGTCAATCCCTTCCGAAATAATGTCTGGATTAGGTTGTCACTAAGGAGAATTTTTTTAGTCCAGAAAAACACTGAAGCAGAAAGAAAGACATGCTGGTGACCTCAAATTTCTCCATTTCCCTCAATTTATTCAATCTTATGGATTACATCATGACTTGGGCTGCATCAATTATATATTACATTCGAAACAACGGATTTTATACCAGTTTAAAATGTTCGGGAAGGGGTTAGAATATTTGCTTATCGCCTTTCTTAAGAAATATACCAGATTGTGAAAGGTACCATAAAATTATAATTCGCTGATCTAGGTCAATGTCACGCCATTTATTCAGACTGTTATGAAACCATTTCTTTTATACCGAATTATGGTGGTTCAAATTCAAAAAGATCCATATGGCAAAGTAGATGTCACTGTACGTTCATCATAGTGTCAAATGGCAATCATTTTTGACAAAGGAGAAAATCTTATAGTCAGCATTATTTTTTTAAAAAAATTCCTAAATGTTCTCTCATAGAATTGAAAAATAAAAAAATCAGAAGAAACAAGCTGTAGTTGTGAGATTTTTTTAAGAATCGCGATGATTAGACCAAAAAAAAAAATGGGAGTTTTTTATATACAAAAATAGCATATTATTCAACGGCTAGATCTAACAGATATCATTCAATATCATATTAACAAGGTTATCCTGTCTTATTTCAGTCTTTTTATATCGGGTTTATACTTTACTCATCTTTGCATGGTGAACCCTTTTCTAAACAACAGCCTGTTTTGTCGTCCCTATCTGGAAAAATCGAAGGAAATATCGAAGTAATGTAACGTCGCTTTTTAACGAAAACCTCGTAACTGCAGCATAAAACAAGCTGCAGTTACGAGGTGTTCGTAGAAAAACAGTGATAAGACAAAGATGATAGTCAAGAAGGGGTTTCCCCTTAAGAAAGTGGCGTTTGAATCCAGCCGCAGTTACGAGATTAAATAACAACACAAACGAAAAACTAATGTTTGTCCGAAATTACGTCACGGCTAATTAGATAAAATCGTTCCCTATTGACCTCTTCGATCTCTATCACCATGTTGACCAGCTTTTGCACGTGTTGTACGAACCGCCAGTATATACAACTCGAGGAACTTCTCTTTGATGCCCGGGGCATGTTTTACACGTTTTGCACGTGCAAATCGTTCGTAGATTTTAAGGTCGAGACGATTACGATTATCGATCGATAGCTCGCTACTGCACGTGCAATGCATGGTTTTGTTTAACACGTGCAAGTCGTTCTTTGATAATTAAAGTCGACAAGATCATGATTTCTTGCTCATTAACCTTCTATTGCACGTGCAATGCGTGTTTTTGCACATGTAATAGCGTTGCCATTCGATTGTACTTAAAAACGTACAAAAATATGTGTGCCTCACAATAGCATTTCTTTTGCTCGCACTTTAGAAATGTTCGTTTTGCAACATTGAATAATAAACGCTTTAAATGTTGATTTCGAAATATGTTTCAGATTATCAAGTCTTGCTTTTTCGATTTCTATTTCATACAATTATGTCAATTTACCCAAAACTAGGATGCCGAATGTAGTTTTTCCTTCTACCAGAGCCCCGTGTCTTCCCCAATTCTAAGTAAATCAATCACCAATGTTCTAAACTGTAACCACTGTATCAAAATATCGGCGGCACAATGTTTACTGGAGTTCGTTTGTCCACCCGTCTGTCTGTCTGTCATTCTGTTTGACTATGGTTCATTGGTGTTCCACAAATATGTCTTGACTAATTTAGGACAGTGTAAACCTTACGATCTAGTAGAATCTATTAGAAGAGAACACATTGGATAGGCTGACGACAGAGTTTGACTCGTTCAATATAAAGTCGCGTTTCAACAAAAGTTTAAGATAACCAAAAATAGTTGATAAACAAAAAAGAAGAAAGAAAGGGTTGTTCCGATTTGTATGCTATATAATGTAACCCGGTATCCGCTTCATCGCATTTGAATGATTTTAAAAGTCTAATTTGAACATCTTTACAGCGAAATTGTTCAGCGTAGTTATACAACATACTTTATGAAAGTTGACCCTGACCTATATAGACTGAATCTTAAAATCAGAAATTTATAACTTGTTGTACAATTTGTTATGCGACAACTTGAATGGGCATTAGTGTTCGTTTTGCTAGGGGCTTTGTCTCGAAAAGTTTTTTCTTTCATAATATTTTTTTCTATTTTCTTAAGCATTCTGTATTATATATTCATTTTATTTTTCATTTATTTATATTCATTATTATTATAAGTGTATTTTTGTTCACCAAATTTATTTTTTTTTGCAAGCTTTAGAGTGTCATGTGCCTTCGTCAATTTGATCAAAACCAGATTTCAATAATCACTGTTATTGCAAATTTAAGATCTGAAGGTCAATACGAGGCCACTTTCAACGAGCCCGGAAAACCATTATTCGTATATAACCTAACCTAACCAATCAAATCTCTAGTTATATATGTTTTTTCATGACTAGAGCGTGCAAACTAGTAGTTCCTTGCAAAAAATGTGATATCACAATGGGGTAGGTTTTGGGTTTAATGACTTTGAGAAACTTGTAAGCGTTTATTTGATTGGTAAGATCAAATTGTCGTTTAAAAAAGTCACGTGGGTTATCCATCGTGATGTGGATCTATAGGATTATTTATCGTCGCATTTCAACGAAAACCTCATAACTGCAGCTTGTTTTAAGCTGCAGTTACGAGGTGTCTGTTGAAAAGCATGTATTCGATAGAACGTTGACCCATTGATCTTTCGATATAATTATTTTATGCTTTTTATGTATAATGCAAATAATAATTATAATGCCTTAAGCAGGGTGATGTTGAAATGCTGAAAAGTTGAAACGAAAATAAACAGTCCGGTTGTTCAAAGTGCAATGCCCTTTCTATTTGTCTACCGAAAGTTTATCCGTTACTAATATTCATGAATAAGTTCGTTTCAGACGACTATGAAACCATTACAGCAAAAATGAAAAATATGAAACCTGTAACATGTTAAACGTTGAGATTGAATGTATTTAATTAAGATGAACATATATCACGTATAGCTACATACGCCTTTTTATTGTCCTAAGATTTCTTATGATTGCACGCAGTGCAGGGTTTTGATATGAAATAACGAATATGATAATATTTACCCGACCCCATCCTTTTATGATCTATTTTGGTACTAAAAAGGTCGAATACATATTTCTTTTATTCATTCTTTTATAAAACTTGCCACATCGAAGGTCATATGTATTAACCCTTTCTCAAACAATACCTGAATTTGACGTTCAAAATAGAAAACGACGAGGAAACCATTGGGACAAAAGAAGAAAAAGCTGATAATCAGCATATTCTCCATGTGTCTCAATATTTTCTGTGCTTAATTACATATACACAAATCATATTAACATTAACATCCATTTTGTCGTCTGAAGCAGCTTTCAAATTTTAACAAACGTCAGTAAAAAATGCCGTTTGGGAAAAGGTTAACAATAGACAAATTTTGTATAAAATATATAGGTACAGTCAATATGGGATTTTCAAATTGTATTTCCAGTTTGATTTAATCTATAACTCTAACGTCATTTGCACATCAAGGAACAAAATTTTAAGGGATGAACTTATAAAGAAGGTAGGTACATGTATGGATATTTTGAAATAAGTTCTCTCATAAAATTAAAACACTTTTAATAAATATAAATAATAAATAAATAAAAAATGAATAAAATAAATAAATAAATAAATGAAATCACTGCTTAATTTCTAGTAAAACGAAACTAAAAGAGATTTAGAGAACCTATTTATATTTTGATTTCTTGACAATGCAGATCCGAGAGAACCAGTGTGCCAACTCACATAGGGTTCAATGAAATAGAATACAATATGGAAAGAAAAAATGAATATTTTGAATGTTTTAAATCCACCACCATGCGCGGATTCAAACATTTTTCCCAAAGGGATTCCTAGTCTTCAAAAGCGGGGACGACTACATTGGCGCATGATAAATTCTTGAAATCAATTTGATAAGCCTTTTTCACAAATTCGATGGGGTGGATCCCTGGGTCCCATCACTGGATCTGCGCATGTCCATGACAGTCTTCCTTAAGTTGATGTATTCGTCCTTGCTGTTACTTTTCTTCTAAAACCCCGTAACTGCAGCTTGTCTCAAGCTGCAGTTACGAGGTTTTCGATGAAAAGTACCGTTGTAATGCACTCTTTTCCCACCCGTTTCAAATTCAGTATCACACACTTTGACGTCTCGAACATTGTAATTCAATATGAAATATGGTCAAAGTAAATATGTTTTTAATGTTCGTGGTGAATCAAGTTTCCGAAAGATGCTGTCTCATATTTAAATCAGCTGAACACATGTCGGCAACTTAATTTTGTGCAAAAAATGGGTGGCTGATATACTCCCTATCACATCGGTCATATATAGACCAATTTCAAGGATCGATGACAGGACTGGCCTTGATAGCCAGCCTTTCCCGAAGAAAAAAAGGGACTATTATTGAAAAGACAGAAATAATCAGCTTCTATTTCAATCCCCCCTCTTTTTCTTTGTGTGTGTTGGGGGGGAGGGGGGGGGGGGGTGGCATGCTGAAACTTTCTCATACATGTACTAGAAATTTTAGATATGAGAACAATTAAATGTGGCAGTAAGGATTTGAACAATTGAGTGGGCATTATAATAACTGGGACCAAGAAAGAAAGAAATTTTAGCGCTGGTTCAATTTTATTCACTATTCAAACAAGGACCAGTTCGATCTTCATGAAAAAAATATGGGAAAAATGCTGGAAGTTTAAAAAAAAACACAAGATTGATTAAGGATGATTTTGTTGCAACATTTCGCTGTACAGAAACGATCTTCTAATTGAAGATGACAAATTCATAAGATATCACGCCCCCCTGCGAACTTCTCAAAGTGCCCTTTTTAGCTCGCCCGGGACGATAGTCTCGGAAGAGCTATTGTCATACCCCCGGATGTCGGCGTCGGCGTCGGCGTCAGCGTCGGCGTCGGCGACAGCGTCGGCGTCGGCGTCAGCGTCCGCAAAAACTTTAACCTGGCCCATATCTCATGCCCTGTTAGAGATACAGCCTTCATATTTCACCTGTTGGTACCTCTAACTAAGCCCTTTGATTTGAGGCCATGACCTTTGACCTTGTGACCCTGACCTTCAAGTTTGACCCACTTTTTGACTGTTTTAAAAAAAACTTTAACCTGGCCTATATCTAATGCCCTATTACACCTACAGCCTTCATATTTCACATGTGGATACCTCTCACCAAGACCTTTCATTTGAGACCATGACCTTTGACCTTGTGACCTTGACCTTGGAGTTTGACCTACTTTTAAAAAACTTTAACCTGGCCTAAAAAAAAACTTTAACCTGGTCTATATCTTATGCCCTATTGCACATACAGCCTTGATATTTCACATATGGACACCTCCTACCAACACCATTCACATTTGACCATGACCTTGAACCTCGTGACCTTGACCTTGGAGTTTGACCTACTTTTAAAAAACTTTAACCTGGCCTATATCTCATGTCTTTTTACACCTACAGTCTTGATATTTCACGTATGGACACCTCCTTCCAACACTATTCAAATTTGACCATGACCTTGGACCTTGTGACCTTGACCTTGGAGTTTGATCTACTTTTAAAAAACTTTAACCTGGCCTATATCTCATGTCTTTTTACACCTACAGTCTTGATATATCACATATGGACACCTCCTTCCAACACCATTCAAATTTGACCATGACCTTGGACCTTGTAACCTTGACCTTGGAGTTTGACCTACTTTTAAAAAACTTTAACCTGGCCTATAATTATCTCATGTCCTTTTACACCTACAGCCTTGATATTTCACATTTAGACACCTACCAGCACCATTCACATTTGACCATGACCTTGGACCTTTTGACCTTGACCTAGGAGTTTGACATACTTTTGAAAAACTTTAACCTGGCCTATATCTCATGTCCTTTTACACCTACAGCCTTGATATTTCACACATGGACACCTCCTTCCAACACAGTTCACATTTGACCATGAGCTTGGACCTTGTGGCCTTGACCTTGGAGTTTGACCTATTTTTAAAAAATTTCATTTTGGGCCATGACCTTTTTACCTTGACTTAGGAAATGACTTTTCTTTGTGACAAGCTCTCGTTAGGGCGAGCTTTATTGTCCGCGGACAATTCTTGTTGTTGTTGTTGTTGTTTTTGTCTGCATCTTTGGCCTTCTATATTCTTGTTATCTATAGACTATTTTAAAACTTCTTTTCAAATCACCAGTAAAATTGGCACCACGAACAATGTGAATTCTATTTAATAAAGTACATCATAAAGGCCAAATATTTGGGTTATATATTCATAGACAGTTTACAATATGTTATAAAACATAATATCATATTTAATAGGTTTTTTTTTCTCAAAAAGGTCATGCGCATTTGGAGTGATTGAATCGGTTGCGCTCTAGTTCGCTTTAATAGTAGTAGCTTTGTGTTATGACATTAACCTTGAACTTGGCGGGTATAATTGTGAGAGAAAGAGGACGTTTAGAATAAAAAAATCTTTTAAGGGACAATGCTCGAGATTCTTTATACGAATGTATTTCTAACTGTTCACCGGTCAATGTTTATCGTACGGACATTTTTGTAAACGCCGTTTGCGGCATAGGCACTAGTCTAAATACTTTTAAATTAATTATTGGTGGACACATACATGTTTAAATTTTTGCGTAAAAACTAGGCTGGTTCATTGATTTTTGCCTGATTTATGCCCACTTAAGGTATCCAAACCCTCAAAAGCACCAAAGAGCCAGAGTCGAAATTTTAAAAGTGCAAATAATTCCTAAACTGTGTTACATTTCCACCCAAAATACAAACACAAGCATTTTGCACGGTTTAGAATTTTGAATTGATGCCTACGTATGGAAATATTTGACAAAAATGTTCAAAATTACCTACCTTGCATAAAAACATAGAATAAAATAATATTTGTTAATTATTTTCTTCTTGAAGCATAATCTTGAAATCCGGCACGGTCAATAAGCTTATGTGAAGTGTATTTACAAGTTAGTGTAATTTGGTGCATTTCGTATGGCTAGAAAGTGGTGATTTTTTCAGGGTCTGTAAACCTTAATCAAAGTGCTGTCAGCACTGTATATTGGGCATCACTGAGAAATTGATATTGTGACAAAAGGACAATATGCTGATTTGCAAAATTGCCCCATTCTCTATTCGATGTTTTTTAAGCATTTTCTATGAAGCGAGTAAAAAGGCGTCATCATTTGGAAAATGGTTAATTGATGTGTAGGCAAACGTGCATAGGTAATAAAAAGTTGAATGTACACTCTCGAGGTGAATCCAAAATGTGAGGCTGTTTGGGAAAAAGGAAAATGTTACACTTTACCGGATTTTACATTAAATCAACATGTTGGATTATTTCTTATTCTTAGCTAATCAGAATAATACCAAGTACGGACCCATTGTAGAGGCTTAGCCTCACTGATCTCTGATCTGCAAACATATTTCGATTAAATAGAATGCACTTGTTCATTGGTCCAAATGATCAGTCTAAGAGCAGTATATGAGGTTAAAATGTTAAAATTCTAGAAAACGGCAAATTTAAGATGATGATCTTACTTTGATCAAAATATTTTAAAATCACAGTGTCTAAACTCTATAGGCTAGCCTCTAACCATTCATCCTTTTCCAAACAAGACATTGTTATGAAGCAAATAATATGAAACATACAAAGATAACCGGAATTTTCTCCTTTATTGTCCCAATATTTTCTGTGCTTCATTGTACATGACATGATTTCATCTTTATCGTCACCCGTTTCGTCGTCTGCAACTCTTTCTAATTTGAAAAACTCTAAGATATTGTCGTTTGGAAGAGCCTTCAACACAAGAGTTGAAAAAAAAACCCAATAAAGATAAAGTGAATGCAGATTCCTTAACCCATTACCACACAACGACTCTTTTTGACTCCTTGCAAGATAATGCCATGGGAAAACATTGTGGAAAATGAAGAAATTGCTTGTGACAAGCAATTTCTTCATTTTCCACAATGTTTTCTTCCCAAAAAGACCAAATTTAAATTTCATGCACTTAAAATTGTCGTCTGCATCTTCTTTGAATTTGGACTAGTCCAAATTTTTGCCGTTTGGTAATGGGTTGACCAATTATCAGTCGCTGATTTCAAGCAAATAGATCGTTACATTGTTTGCTATGGTCTTTCTAGGAAGAAAATATTGTGGGAAATGAAGAACTTGCTTGTCACAACCATTTCTTCATTTTCTACCATGTTTTCCAAACACATATATTTCATGGGAACCTAAAGGGGTCAGAATATAGGAATGGGTAAAGCGCACACATTGTATCTAGGGAATGGGTTAAGGGTACACAGTTGTAGTAGGTAGTAGGTTGTAGTAGGTCAAGTAGTGACCCAGTTAAACACCTGTTGACCAGTGCACTGGTAGGCTAAATGACCGTAGAAAAAAATCAGAGCAGTAACATTTTAACTACATGGAATTTATCTTAGAGTTACACTATTTTGCTTTCAAGCTCTTTACTCAACCGAAAAGATTGTAAAAACGCTGAAAATTTTAACAGGTATTCAATCTAAGCGAAAATTTCATCAAATGTAATTATTAACCCCCTCCTTATTTGTCGCAGAAGTGAAAGTGATGAAAAACGTTGAAGATAGTGAATGATAAAGGACGCTTCTGTGGTGTTTGAAATAACGTAGTTTTGCTTGAACACTTAGCTCAGCGGGACAGAGTTAGAATGTAATGTCTGGAGTGATGTCTGGGGGGATCGAGAGTGAAAAACTGGTTATAATATATTGGGCATAGCTATGCCCAATATAAAAATTAGTCTCTGGGACAAAGGTCTTATTGAAATTGTAGCATTGCAGTGTATATTGTGACTATGGCACTCTTGTTTTTACTTTGAACGACCCAACATTAAATTGATTGAACATGTATGTGTCCACCAATAATTAATTTAAAAATATTTTGACTCGTCTAAAGAATCTGGAGCATTGTCCTTTAACCTTGTTACAGACCAGTCCAACAGGGAATTTTTTAACCAGCTAAACGTGACGTTATTTCGGACAAACTCTTAAGTATTTCCGTAAGTTTTGTCATAAAATCTCGTAACTACGGCTCTATTTTATCATTTGATATTTGTATGGAGTTGCGGACTAAAAAAGATGTTTGAAACGTAGAAAAAATGTAGGCCTATGTTAGAGCACAATCATGTTAAAGTAATATTTGGGGAAAATGAGAAATTACTGATTATCAGCAATTTTGTCTTCTTCTATGGCTTCAAAAACTCTATATTTTATTACATTGCACTTTCTTTCTAATTTTACTTTGAAATCATACATTTTGTCGTATAAACAAATGTTTGCCCTCTCTGTTTTCCCGAATCATTTTTATTGGCGATATCAAACGCAAATCTGGTTAGGAAGGGATGCAAGATCATTTTCTGGGATGCTAACTATTTTCTATACAAAATGATAAATTATACTGGACACAATTCTAAGACGTTACAGCGGATAGATCATTGCAGTCCCATGTGTAAAATATATGAGCCGGGATCTGGAAAAACGTCCCTTATAGCATTTTTAAAAATTGACTTTCTAGATCAGCCTGTTGTCAAATGCAGTCTAATGTGCATCCATGCTGCTCTCTTTAAGTTACTACAGGTCACGAAGAAGCTATTAGAGAACAACATGGATCCTGATCAGACTGTGCGTATGCACAGGCTGATCTGGATCTATATTGGGCTCAAAAGCCTTAAGAGACGTTTTTTCCAGATCCTGGCTCAATTATATTTGTTTTACAAAGCAATGTAAATATTAGGATAAGAGAAAAAGGGTTATCAGCAATCTTTCCCCTTTTATCCTAATGCTTTTCATTTTTTTCGAGTTTGTGGTATTTAAA
Source organism: Fragum sueziense (assembly GCA_963680895.1). NCBI lineage: Eukaryota > Metazoa > Mollusca > Bivalvia > Cardiida > Cardiidae > Fragum > Fragum sueziense. The sequence continues at coordinate 59,121,014 of OY804599.1, read as the reverse complement.
CCCTGTTTTGAAAGATGCTAGTGTACCCATACTGTTTCTTTAACCCTTTCCCAAACACGACCTGGTTTTGACGTCTTTAATACAAAAGGCTTGGGAAAACATTGAAACAATAGAAGAAACTGCTGATAACCAGCAGTTTCTCCATTTGTCTCAATATTTTCTATGTCATATAAGACACCAATTCTACCTTTTATAACATCCATTTTGTCATTTTTGGCAGTTTTTGAAGTGGATCACCCTAAAATTTTGTCGTTTGGGAAAGGGTTAAGTGAAGTGCATTGGTGTTTGAGAGTTTCCCATACACTGACGCCTATTGACCACCTACAAAAAGGCTTGGTAAAACATTGTAGAAAATGAAGAAGTTTCTTGTGTCAAGCAATTTCTTCGTTTTCTGGCAGGTTTTCTATCAGTAACGACAACAGAAAATGTAATATTTCACTCGTTTCAAATTGTGATATGCAGCATCTTTGATTTGGACCAGTCTAAAATTTATCGTTTAGAGAAAGGTCTAAAAATATAAAATCACATTGTTGATTTGCAAAAAAAGTTGTTATGCTATTTTGAACAAATTATTGAACGTATAATGCCATGGTTGAGCGAAATTGCTTTACGTAAAACCAATTTATCATTTTTCAAACAGCATAAACATAGACAGTTGAAAATTCAAGTATGTTGAACGCAATGGCATATAATAATGTTACTAAAATAGACAATTTGCATATAGCTGCACAATTGAAACATGGAGAGCAAGAAAGAAAATAATGTCGATCGGCATCTTTTTTTTATTTTCTTTTAATGTATAACAAAATCATGTTCACGTTCTTTATATACGGCTACATGAATTGATTCGTTGCTAAGAAAAGTGTTTCTAAGTGTTTGCATCTTTTTATTGCATTTTGTAAAATGTTTTCGCTTCACTAGGCGAGACAATTCGAAATATTTTGCAATATAATATAGTAACATGAAATTAGGTCGTCGATGCATGAGATTGTGAGCCCTTAACCAGTCGACCGAATTTTAACATATACGAGGCTTACATGAACAAAGAATTAAAATGTTTTTTTATATATATATGCCCTTATATCAAAGAAAGCATTTACTAAAATGGAAAATAGGAGCTGCTTATCAAGATAATTGTCTTTTCTCTGTTTTAAAGTACTTGTGACTGTTTTTGGAAAGCAGTACACCCCTTGTACTTCAATAAACCTAGTAAGTACGGGTTCATCAAAGCTGTAGTTACGAGGTTTTTTGAAGGAATTGGAGATTGACAAGCAAGTTGAAGGTCATTCGCTGCAGTCATGATTTCTTTTCATATAAGCCTGTTTCTTTGTACTTGTGTAAATAATATGGGTAAAATATAATATATCATCTGACATTGGATATAGTAAAATGGCAGCTTATGACTGAAGATAAAAAGTAGAAAAATTAAACTGAACGAGGATAAGCTTGCATATCAGGGTATTCTGATCTGAATCCAAACTGAGCTTTGGCAGCTCTTAACCCATTACCAAACAACAAAATTTAGGGCGGTCTAAATTGAAGGATCCTGCAAACAACAATTTCTTGTCGATGGAATTTTTATTTTTTAGGTTTTTTTTAAGGAAAACATTGTGGGAAATGAAGAAATTGCTAGTCACAAGCAATTTCTTCATTTTCCATGTTGTTTTCTGTGGCCATTATTTTGTGGGGAGTCAAAAAGAGTCATTGTGTGGTAATGGGTTAAAGAAGAAGTCACAAGAGGAAAATATTGATCTTTATCAGGCTTTCCTTATATACGTTGATTAACGTTAACTAGAAAACAATTTCGTTTAGTTAGTCCAGTCCATAGTAGTGAAACTGTTAATGCCCTAGAAGAAAAAGGCTCTGGAAAACGTTGTGGAAAACGAAGAAATTGATTTATCAAGCAATTTCTTCATTTCAACATTTTTTTCAACATAGCCCAAAATGTATAATTTCACTAACTTAAACTGGTTGTCTGCAATATCTTTGAATTTGGACTAGTCTAAAAATTGTGTCATCTAAAAATGGTATGAATCGGACAATTTCGTTTAACCCTTTCCCAAACGAGACCTGGTTTTGACTTCTACAATATAAAAAAGCTTGTGAAAATATTTATGCAAAAGAAACAAGGTGTGTTTGTGAAACACGAATGCCCCCGAAATGGCAGTGTTAAGATTTAATGTTAAGATTTATTTTTAAGTTTTCGTGTTAAGGGTTGATAAGGGTTAATGAATGACACTGAGGAAGGTCATATTGCATGGCACAGAAAGAAGGTCAAGACAGTCAGACAGTCAGACAGACAAACAGACACAAATAAAACAATATGCCCCGATTTGTCGAAACGGAGGAGTAAAAATGCTGGCAATCAGCATGTTCCTTTTTTTTTGTCTTAACGTTTTCAAAATTAACACAGGCAAAATTTATTTTCGCAAGCTTAGTCTGTACGCGTCTAAAAACATTGCCGATGTAGGGTCATTACATATCGCTGCTTTTCAACGAAAACCTCGCATCTGCTGCAGATACGAGTTTTTTGTTGAAAAGCGATGATATGCATAATGTCCCGGGTAAATAAATGTTGATATACTGTAACTAAGGCTTTTTTTTTTGGACGATCCCTGCGTGATATATTCGTTTGACACCATGTATCAATAAACCCGCGTATCAGATTTCGTTTCTTTACAATTCCTGTTTGTTCAAAAGTTGACCTTGTACATGTCAGAGAAATTTGTCTTTGACCCTGTACATGTGTACTGAAAATGTAACCTACAGTTGAAACACGTTTTGTCGAATTCTTACGGAACGTTATTTTTAGTTGGAGATATCCGGGGTTCGACTCATCCGATATTTGTTTGGTTTCGATTGAAATTATATATGCATGCATTTTTGTTGCTCAGCAATTACGTTCATATTAGTTCAAATAAAGTAGAAAAAGGAAAAAAATTGCCCTGAATATAAAAGAATTAGGCTACATACGTCCGAATTCATTTTAAGACAGGGATTGATTGTATTTGAGAAGTATGGCATGAAAACCATTGCGATAAAAGTAACATAATATTCCTTATATGATTTTCGTCTTTTGTCTCAAAGTTTTCTAACCATTTGCTATATGATTGCCCAAATGTCAACAATGCTATCTCGGAGAAAAAGCTGAGTTTTTTTTCTTTTTTTTTTTTTTTTTTTTTTTTTGGGGGGGGGGGGGGGTACGCCGATTTCAACTGCTAATGTCATTTCGCGGTGGATCACCTAACAATGGATTCCTGTTGTTTCTTATACCAGTACTACATTGTACCACAGCACCCTAATTGAGTCTCCAGCTGCTCGCCAAAATAGATGCACGATATCAAACCATTGATGGGTGACGTTTTGTCAGAAATGATATTTGCCGCAAGTGAGAGGTAGATGTGCAACCAACTGCGCCGCGGCCCGGAGAAAAGATTGAATTCAAGTTCAAAAAGATATTATACAAGTTATGATATTTGTGTTTATTTTATTTTATTTTTTTATTTTTTTTAAAAAACATGTTAACTGTTGCTATAAACAAGCTGTAGTTACGCGACTATTGCATAATTAATAGTCGTTCATGTTCATATTCTAAAATTACAATGTCAAGGTCGATATGTTATACAAACTGAAGACTTGTTTAAGATAATATCAACAATTTGTATAGACCATTGAAATGGCTTTTTAAAAATAGGTTCATTAAGTTTAAAATTCAGGAGATGTTAAGTTTTAAAATATGTGACCCATCACGCTAAAAGGGACCTTATCTGATGTGTGAAAAATATCGACCCTAGTCAGTCTGCGCAGCCAGACTAGGGCCGAGACTTTTCACTTTTATGAAATTTTCTAAATCCGGAGTGGTTTCCCTGTCTTACTTTATGTTCATTTTTCACATACGGGATCTGGTTAACCTGTGGTGAGTCTGACAAGTTTGTCAAAATTTCAAAATTTGAATTTTTGGAGTTCGGATAAAGTCCCCTTTAGCGTGACGGGTCACATATATATGCACATTGTTATTCGGCGTGGTATATCACGAAACTTCCTGAAAGATAATTTCGACGATTTTAGATTGACATTTCGTCAAAATAAAATACAATTTAGTATAGTATTCAAGTATTATCCCATGAGCCCCTCTTAAATTTGTAAAAAATGCTTATCATAGGATTTCTTCATATGCTAAAGCAGTCGGTCCTCTCTTAAAAATATACGCCCCTTTTTGTAAAATTGTCTCGATCCGCTCGTGTAACCCTTTCCCAAACAAGACCTTGTCTTGAGGTACCTAGTAGAAATATTTCGGTAAAACATTAAGAGAAAAGAAGAAATTGCTGATAACAGCAGTTTCTCCTTTTCCCTCAATGCACTCCAAGCTAGAAGAAAAAGATTATCAGCAATTTCAACAATTTCTTCTTTTGATATTAGCTAGAGATACTCTGTCAGGTCAATCATCCTCGGCTATAACCCAGCTGGCAAAAGTGGTCGTTTTTACGTTGAAATGACGTCTTTTAGAGACGTCAGGAAGACGTCTTTTTCTGGTTGAATTTGATATAAGGAAAGACGTCTTTTCCCGACGTCTTTTCCACGTCATTAAGTGACGTTGAAAAGACGTCACTTAATGACGTTGAAAAGACGTCTGAACAATGTCACTTAATGACGTTGAAAAGACGTCTGAAAAAGACGTCTTTCCTTATATCAAATTCAACCAGAAAAAGACGTTTTCCCAACGTCTCTAAAAGACGTCTTTTCAACGTAAAACCGACCACTTTTTCTATTGGCTTTCGTTTGGTGTTGATCGAAGATGAAAACCTTCCAGAGCTTCTCGCTCAGTAGGGGTAATCATTCCCCATCATAGAGGACTAAGGTCTCGCCAGGTATGTCTGACGACCTTGACACATTTTCTAAGGTATGATACCTAGGAATTTGGTTTTAACTGTCATAACATTTTCGAGGCTTTCTATAACTATCTATATGTTTTCTTGATATAATTTTATGTCTAGATTTATTTCTATCTTTTTTGGAAAATGTGTACACAATTTAATTTCTTTTAACAGAATCATATAGGATTATTAAGCCAAATGCTTTCTTTACATAAACGCTTTGTAAAAACATGATTTATTGTCAACATTTTTAATTATTTCCCTTTAATATACTGTAACACACTAATTGATAAGATTATGTTAGCGATTTGAACAGACTAATTACAGTTTAAACGCCGTTAAAACGACAAAATAATTCGGATGATCCAACATGAAGCCCATGTTTAAAAAACGATATTGACAAAGAATGTACTTCTGTACAATATAGCGCAGAAAAAACGAAACGAAAATTGCCGATTATCAACTTTTGCTAATATCTCTAGGCCTATGGGGTTTTTTTTGCAATTTATGCCTACCTTTCTATTAGAGAAGTCAAAACCAGGTTTTGTTCGAGAAAGGATTAGACATGTCTTATTGATGTTGCCTTACTTGTCTTGCTGAATCTAATGTTGTTTTTTTTTTCAATTTGTATTGATTTGATGGTCATTAATTTTGATGGATATAAATAAGATCGTCATTTAAATTGAAAACTTATAATTCTATAGACTACATATTCAGATTATGGATATTTTAGATATGCTCATGTTTACATAATTATTCTGTTGTACTTGAATGGGCGCAAGTCAATTATTGTAACTGGGACCCATATTGTCCAAACAACATGGGCTTTCCCACATAGGTCCTATATGGGCATACCCATATGGGCTTGCCCAGACACAGCCCATATGCTGGGAATATGGGACCAATCTGGGTCCCTTATGATCAAACCCACATGGGCTTACCTACATAGGTCCTATTTGGGTCCAATATGGGCCTACCCACATGGGCTTACCCATACACATCCCATATAGGACCCATATAAGCATGTTTGCTGGGACAGTTTTCATTTCTGTAAGGGACGTCAGGTCCAAGCAGCCATGCAGAACACTTGTGTTGATTTGTAGACAAAGAGTGCACAATAGATACTGTTACGGAGTAAGTATCATGTAACTTTAAAAGTTTCCAATAGGAAAAAAGTGTTTACAAAACATCATTATTGGAATTTAGACAATAAATCTAGGTCCCTAAGACGTAATTAAGATGACGTTGAAATTCAGTCTGTGGAGAGACGTTGTGTTCACGTTGAAGTCGCGACCACACCCCGAAAAAGACGTCATAAAAACGTCTTATTAGGACGTCTTTTTTACGTCTGGAAACAGACGTCTTTTTCTGGTCGATATTTGGTTATATGACGTCGTGACCACTATTCAACCAAAAAAAGACGTCTGTGTGACGTCTTTTGCCTGCTGGGAATATTATAACTTAATAATATGATAAACGACATACTTTGCTTTCTTAAAAAGAATAATGTGTACCTTTAAGAAATACAAGTTTTTAGAAACGACTGGTTTTAACTGAAAAATTAAATAAGGCGAAAGGTGTCATAAAAGGTTTGCAAAAAGTATAAAATTACACAATTTACCCCAACGTTCAAAGCGTACCAATCACCCGAAGTGAAATTCGAGTAGTTCAAGGGCGCGTTATTTTTATAGGTCACAGTGACGCTCCATAAATTCGTATTTTTTTTTTTTAATATTTTTTACCTCAAAGATATATTTCATAGTTGAAAAAGCATTATAGTCAAATGCAGGGAACGCTGATAGCCAGCATTTTCATCATTTACACAAATTCTTTGTTTAAAGGGACATTTCATCCCCATTTCTTTTTTTTTTAAAGTATGTTTTAATGCCAAGATTGGTTATTCTTATAGGTATAAATGCTATCAGTTTTTTGAAGTTGTTGATGATAAGCGATAAACACGTCTCTAAAGTTGAGACAGAAACGACAAATTCTTTATATCTGAACTGTTGTGGACAACAAATTGTTTAACTAAACACAAAAATATATATTTCTCGTAAACGACGCAATATTTTGGCTTGAAATTTTCAGAATTGTCATAACAAAAGATGCTCTTTCAGATAGACTAAAAGTAAAATTTATGTTAAAATAATTCTGTAATGTCACTTTAAAGCATAGTAATGTTGAAAAAGCATTATAGAGTCAAATGCAGGAAATAATTATAGCCAGCATTTTGTAATTTTCATGTACGAAAATTCTTTGTTTAACCCTTTCCCGAAACAAGGCCTGGTTTTGACGTCCTTAAGAGAAAAGGCTTGGGAAAATATTGAGACAAAAGGAGAAACTGCTGATAACCAACAGTTTCTCCTTTTGTCTCAATATTTTCTGTGCCATATTTTACACAAGCCCTATCTTTACTAACATCAATTTTGTAATTTGTGACAGTTTTTGAAGGGGATCAGCTAAAATTGTGTTGTTTGGTAAGGGGTTGTCCTCTCCACATGATTTGGGACTGTTGTCATTTCACCAAGAAAGGGTAAACAGGTTGAATTCAGCGACATCTCTAGAAATAGACCTGTGCAATGACACGCTTGAATCAATCTTTGAAAAAAATATAAATCAAAATTGCAAAATTGTATAACCTCGGTGTTGTTGCAAAACCTCGTAACTCCAGCTTAAGTTAAGCTGGAGTTAAGAGGTTTTGCAATAACACCGATTATTTAGACTTTGATATTCGGGAAGTTGGCATGTCATTTTAAGTTTTGTTATATGACAAAGATTCTTTATGATCAACGGTCTGGAAAAAGAGTAAACATGTACGTTGCCCTTTAGAGCAACATGGATCCTGATCAGCCTGCGTTTACTGGAATTCAGGACGATCGAACAACCTTGACTATGTTAAAAGAGAAATTCTACGACCCAAATAGAGTAAGACAATATTGCCCCTGAACAAACGCGGTTTCGTTAGAATTATAGAATTATATATTAAGAACATAATCAGAGATATATAGATTAATTAAATAATAATTACACAGATTATTAGTACGTCTCAATGGTTTACTGATAAAGATTAAAAACATTTCTAAAAGAAATGTTTCGTGTTGTAATTGGCAGGGAAAAATGACATGTTTTCTAAAATAAAAATTTGCTTGTCACAACATAATATTCAAATATAATTTATATGTGAGATATATAGTTCAAATTATAATTAATTTATATATTGTACATGTATTATCATAATCAAAGATTGTTATATACTAAGTATTGTAGTCATAAATTCATTTATGGTTATAATTATCCATGTTCAAACTTTAAATTAAGGTAGCTTAAAATTGTATGTTTAAAATTGAAATATCAATTGTGCTAGCATGTATAACGTGTTAATAAATGCACCTTTAACCAGTTATGACGTGTTATCACAGATGCACCTGTGGCTACTCTTGTATTTTCGTTTTCGTACAAGGGTGACCAATACGGGGATCTGTTGAATGAAGTGTTCCTATTTTGCAAAAATCGTAAAATTCTTCAAAAGACTTGTATCAAAGTACACACACATAAAGGGTATACAAGAAAAATGTTATTGAATTGTTATTTTTTTAAAAAAAACTCATGCGTGTAATTTATGATAATAAGAGCCAAAGCTGCGTCATGTGAAAATTTCCTATACCAGCATATTACTTTTTACATGTTTTCTTAAATGTCATTAATCGGTACATTTCGTACCCGCGTATATCGCTTTTTATGTTTATGTAATGTGATGAAGAAATCGAAAATGCAATAAAATTTATCTCGTTAACTTTATGGTTAAACTTAAAAAAGAAATATAAAAAAAATACCATATCTGGCTGTTGCGAGATACGGTGCATTAAAATACTAATTAATATTTATAATCAAAAACATCTTCTATTAACATACACCGCACACATTGAGCCGTTCCCAAATGCTAATTTTCAGGGGTTGTCCAAATATCTATGGTGTTGCGTACGACACAATCTGAGATCTATAAGAAATCTGTACATTATATCATAACTTATAGGTATGAGGTCTAAAGTCAAAAATGAGAAAATGATGGATCTTAATATTTTTTTCTTTCTTGTATTTTAATAATTTTCAAGTTCACCTTTAACCAGAATTTTAAAATAGCAATTTATTTTGAAATAGGGTCTCTTGAGGCGTTTGAGCCCAACATGGTTCCAACCCTAAAAGAGCAGTATCGGTCTCTGCCAGTCTTAGGCACTGGCTGATCGTGAAATTTGGCTACCTGGAATGCTATAAGGGACATCTTTCCAAATGTGTACTAATAAACGTGTACCTGCGTACCGCCCATCATTTTCATTGGTTTGAGGACATACACGCTAATTTGACTTAACCGTTGTTGAGATGAAGAGTGTCATCTATACATGTATATCGTCGGCGTCATTGCAAATTTTCGTAACCCCAGCTTGATTAAAGCTGGAGTTACGATGTTTAGCAATAACACCGACGATATGTAACAAGAGTTGTTTTACACCATGCATCTCGTTTTATTTTTACGTACTTTACAACCGCCAGGCGCGTATCTAAGCGGAGGCCTGGAAACCCTTGCTTAAACATAGATATTTTTCTTGTGTGCTCAATGGGCTTTCCAAGAAAACATTGTGAAAAACAAACCTCAAAATGCCCCGGAACCCCCACAACCCATTACCATATGGCACAAATTTTGACTCTTCCAAATTCAAAGATGTTACAGACAACAATTTCAAGTGAATGTTATTTTTTACATTTCTGGTCTTTCTGGCCAGAAAATAGTGTGTAAAATGAAGAAATTGCTTGTCACAAGCAATTTCTTCATTTTCCACAATATTTTCCGGAGTTTTCCTCGTTCTTGGCCTCAAAATGCGTCAAAATGACTCGACAAAACGCTTTGGGCTTCAACATTACAAAATTCCTGGCTACGTCCCTGGCCCCATACTTGTAATGGGCATCCTACTTTAGAGATACATTAAAAAAGACACTGTGTTCATGTTTGCATAATGTTTATACGTTTCTAAAGCAAGATGAAATAAAGATAAAAAGACCCTCGTAAAATACATATTTAAATTCTTTCGAGACTTGTTAAGTGTTTTTACATTTATTGCTACAAACTTAATTTTAATTTTTGAATATATTAAACCTATTTATTGACTTGTTTTGCTCCATCGTTTTGTAATTTTCTGTTAATGTTTTGCAACATGTTGCATAATTATGCGTAACGCTGAAGTAATTTGTTAATCAGTCTTTTCAAGTTCAATATATTGTTATGACGACTCAGTCATTACACTTTTGATTGCACAAAAGAAAAAAAATGTTACAAATTTTCAAGTATGTGCATAATACAAACTATTTCTACCTTTTATACGGTACATGATTCCACTCGTCAAAATTTAAAGACATTATACAATATTTAATGGTATAACAGCTAATGTCGAAAATTATTTATTTCATAGTATTTTTTAAAACCTTGAAGAAAATGGAGAAAATGCTTTTCATCAGATTTCTCTTCTTAGCTTATGAGGGTAAATCTAACCTCATATCGCTGCTTTGCAACGAAAACCTCGTAACTGCAGATTAGAACAAGCTACAGGTACGAGTTTTTTTGTTGAAAAGCGACGATATCATTAATTGCGTCAAAGGATACCACTGTCTGCTAAAGGTTAACCCATTAACAGATGACAAAATTTTGGGGTGCTCCAAATTCAAAGATGTTGCAGACGACAATTTTCAGAAGACAATTTCAAGTGAATGGAAATGTTAATATTTAGGTCTTTTGGGACGGAAAACATTGTGGGAAATGAAGAAATTGCTTGTCACATTGCTTTTCCACAATGTTTCCCATTGCCATTATTTTGTGAGGAGTCAAAAAGAGTCACTGTGTGGTAATGGGTAAATTCTGGAGCTTGAAAAATTTCACAACAAGAAAAATGTTTGTAATACTAGTACTAAATAAGAGCTGTCGGAGAACAGAAAAACTTGACTATCAAGACTTAGTGCTGGTTATTGAAAATTTTAAGTCAGAAATGTTACAATTCCACTGAATTAAATGACAGAGTAATGAATCTTTGCCTTGAGGCTGATATTTTGATGACAGAAGCGTGTGCGAAGTTCAGAGCAATAGCATATTTCAAAAGTAGTAAAAAAATGATAGTTGCATGTAAAAAGTTAACCAAATAATTTCGCAGACGCTGACGCCGACTATGACGCCGACGCCCAGGTGTCCGGAATAGCCCCCCTCCCCCTATTCTACGAGTAGACGCGCTGAAAAAAGATCATAAAAAGAAAGGTGTCTTTTCAGGATTTTTCTCTCTCTCTCTCTCCTTTTTTGTACCCTTTTTTATCCTAAAATCGGTAATTTCGTTAGATACATGTATACTATTTTAAAATGAATCAAACAGGGCAGTCAGGCATTTCATTTTACAATGTCAAAAACTTTTTTAAAGGCAGCTTTTGAAACATATAGTTACGATATTCTAAATACCCATTGACGATATCTGAACCCTTTTCCAAGTAACAAAATTTTAGATTCAATGTAATAGCAATTTGGTAACAGGCAATGAAAAAGTTGTTTCTAATAGCAGAGTTTTGTAAGTCTACTTAATTACACACAGAAAAAGAAATAGTGAGAGAAAGGGATGATTTCTCTCCATCAATATAATTTCCAAAAGTTTCTCTTTATCTGCAAGATAAACCGAGACTATATCAGGGAAAAGGTTAAACAAATAGGGTATGAAAAATGTTTTAATAATGATAATAATTGTAATATTTCGCTGTTTTCTACAAAAACCTCGTAACTGCAGCTTAAATAAGCTGCAGTTACGGGATTTTTATTGAAAAAAAGCGACGATATTTATTTCAGAACACCAATCGAAGCGTTACCTGGTGGATGCGTATTAATATTTCAAGGTCTTCCAAAAGTTAAATAATCAACCAACATGGCGACCTATAAGAGACTGTTGTTATTTTTCTGTGGCCTATCTATGCTGTCTCTTTGTGACTCTCAGGGTACAGGATCTGTGGGGTTTCAAAAAAGCAAAGGAAAGAAAGGTAAGACCTGGTCACACACACCAGTCCACGTCCACATCACGGCCGAAACACGTCTAAAGCAGGGGACCCGTGCAGTATCATTTTAGACGTGATATAAGACGCGATATGGACGCGAAATCGTATGTGACCGGGCCTGAAGATCTTGTAACTTCCAGATTAGTTAATCAACGTGACTTTTTTGTTTTGGAAACGTACACACGATTGCTTCAATGTTGTTTATTCCAATTCTTCTGCATAATTATGCTCATTGTTTTTTTGATATGATAATGTGTGCCGTACGCGCCATTTAGAGACCATCCCCGGTTCGTTTTTACCTTACACCAAACACCATGGAGTTTTCAAACAATCAAACACAATTTTACACGATAGATTTACATGTTTTCCCTTTTTGTACAATAAAAATAGAAAAAGTCTCTAGTTTGACTTTTTGAAACAAAAACGGGTAATGGTGTAGAGTATATTGGAACCTGAATTTTATCTCTTTAAAATCTGTTTTCCTAACACTATTAAACAACAACAACAAAAACAATGCACCAGAAAGTATGCGTGGATTGTTTTTGTTTAAATCTCTACTACACTTCAGCAAAACAGACTGGGATCGTGTTTACCGTAAAGAAATCCGGAGACGACAACATCCACATACTTCAGTTGTTGTTTTATCCGGGGTACGAGAACGTGCCGGATAGGTCCTTGTATGTACCCGGATGGCAGTTCAACAGTCAGAACCTGGACTTCCTGCATGTGGCCCTCGACTATAATGATAGGAATCTCTTCTTGTTTGAGAGATTGAGTGGGTGAGTGTTTCTTGTTTTTGTTGTAAACAAATTTTACCCGTGGATTCTATGTAAAACAATTTAGATTTTAGGAAGGTTTGGGAACATCTCATGATTTTAAAAAGACTTTTCTTTTGCTGATGTCTTATTTAAAAAAAAGTTTTTATACATGTACCAGATGGTGGCCAAACTGTGTAAAAACGCATTGTATCATTCGAATATTCTCGGATCTTATCGGTTCTCAAGATCTGAGATGGTGTTGAAAACAGTAATTTGTTGCAAACAGTCTCGAGGGTCGCGATTTGCATCGTATACCATTTCTCGATCTATATGAATTGTTAAAGTGAGATCATTTTAAGCACGTTACCTAAGGGCTTCCTTAGTAAAATCTCACAAAGCGGTAGTCGCAGTGTTCACTTTCTTCGATATTCTAGTCCGCGTAAACAAATAGTTCCAAAATATATTCGAATTAAATCGAAACAATAATTTACATTATTTATGGTGTTTCAAATTTGCCATTCAACTACTATTAACCCTTTCCCAAACAAGACCTGGTTTTGACGTTCATCACAGAAGAGCATTGGAGAAATATTGAGACAAAAAAGAAACTGCTTTTGCCTCAGTATTTTCTGTGACATGTAAATTAGTACACGAACAATAACTTCATCAACATGCATTTCGTTGTCTTCAGCAGCTTCCAAATAGAAATTATTTAAAATTTTGCTATTTGAGAAAGGATTGATATCTGGAATATTTCCTTTTTTTCAGAGTTATCTATGTTTTGACGGGATATAACGCCCCGGTCAAGACAAACATAGATGGGTTTGTTTACGCCTTGCATGTCGGAAATTCCAACGGGAAAGTCCAGCTCGCTTATGATTGGATGTCCAAGACGCTCTACTTTGTTGACTCCGCCCTTCAAACTATCCAGGCGATTAATACGAACATGACGAAATTTGAGTCCGAAGATTTTGATTCGTACAATCTTGTAAGGACCGTTGTTAAAGGTGACCTCCAGCACCCGGAAGGATTGGCGGTGGACCCGTTGATGGGGTATGTTACAACGCGTTTTGTAATAAACCTGCAAAATGTAATAAGTATTACAAAATGCGTTGCGATGGCATGAAATGTAATAAAATTATGTACAACGCGTTATGTAATAAACTTGCAATATGTAATAACACTTTCAATCGACATATAAATTCGTTCAGAAGTTGATGCCGGTGATTAAGAGGGATTGTGGTAGGCAAGGAAATGGCAATTTCGATATCATTTTCTAGGCAAATATTGTAAGATTATTGTGAGAATATGGAATTTTGATATCAAATAATACCTCTTTTTTTTATCAAATTTCGTACTATATTAATTCAAAAAAGTTATTTTTTATCATTGTCATGCAAGAATTTTTTTGAAAAAGTTGAAAAAAGTTATTACAAAACGCGTTGCAATGACGTATAATGTAACAAAATTATATACAACGCGTTTTGTAATTAACTTTTTTTTAAACAGTATATGCCTAAAAAATGATATCGGAATTGCCATTTCTTGCTTACCATAATCCCTGTTAATCAATGGCATCAAGTTCTGAACGAGTTTATGGGTCGGTGAAAAAAGTTATTACATATTGCAACTTTATTACATAACGCGTTGTACACACTTTTATTACATTTCATGTCATCGAAACGCGTTTTGTAATAAACCTTTTTCAACTTTTTCAATATCATTTTCTCGCATGATGACGATAAAAAAGTACCTTATTTGAATCCATATACAGTAAGAAATTTGATAAAAAAGAAGCCATTTTTCGATTTTGAAATTCCATATTCCCACAATGATCTTACAATATTTGCCGGGAAAATGATGTCGAAATTGCCCTTTTCATGCTTACCACAATTCTTCTTTATCAACGACATCAAGTTTTGAACGAAATTATAGGTCGGTGAAAAAAGTTATTATATATTGAAAATTTATTACATAACGCGTTGTACATAATTTTATTACATTTCATGTCATCGCAACGCGTTTTGTAATACTTATTACATTTTGCAGGTTTATTACAAAACGCGTTGTAACAGGGGTATGTATCATTTCGCTGGTGGGGAGTCAAAACCTCGTAACTACAACTTGAATAAGCTGGAGTTACGATGTTTTGACTCCCCACCGACGATTTGTGACCCGTCACGCTAAAAGGGACCTTATCCGAACTCCAAAAATCCAAATTTTTACAATCTTGTCAGACTCAGTACAGATGAACCAGATACTGTATGCGAAAAACGAACATATTTTTTTGAAAGATAGGGAAAACATTCAAGATTTGAAAAAGTACATAAAAGTGAAACGTGTCGGCCCTAGTCTGGCTGCGCGGAATGCGCAGACTGACTAGGGTCGATATTTTTCACACATCTTGTAAGGACCATTGTTAAAGGTGACCTCCAGCACCCGGAAGGGTTGGCAGTGGACCCGTTGATGGGGTAGGTCTCGGTTCTTGTACTTTCAAAAATTCAAACTGATCAGAAAAAATTATAATCATAAATACATTTAAACCTTGTTTAAACTGATCCGAAAAAAAGTTTATCGTCATGAATAAAGTAAAGACCGATGGCATTAAAGAAATTTGTTTTCTTTTATTTCTTGTCATTTTATTTTGCCTAAAACAGTTTCCGTGATCCTACCTGACTATAACCGTTGGATCTCGGACAATTTGACATAACGTTATTATTGTCCTCGATGCAAGGACGCGTCACTTATGTTTCTTTTCTTTTTTATCACGTACGTAAAAAGTAAAAAAAAACACAATCAAATTTTGCTTAAAGTGTATGTTTATGTTCTTTAAGTCAAGAACCGTTTAAAAAGGGATCATGTTACTAAACGAAAAGTATTTTGATGTAAAAAAAAATCTGATAACGCATTTTACAGGTATCTATTTTTCTCGGACAACGGCGGAACCCCGAAGATCGAGCGATCATTACTCGACGGGAGTAGGCGAATAACTCTACCGATCAGAGATATTGGCATCCCGATGTCACTCGCATGCGATGTTCAAGAAAAGAAAATATACTGGGCAGACACCCTTAAAGGGACGGTGGATTATGCGAACTACGATGGCTCAAACAAGCAATATGTACGAACCTTCCATGCTTCGTTATTGTCAGATTTGGCTATATTTAGAGTGAGTATATTTCGTCTGAGTTATTGCAAAACCTCGTAACTACAGCTTTGATCAAGCTGTAGTTACGAGGTTTTGCAATAACATCGACGATTTGTAAAAATATTAAACCCTTTTCCAAACTAGATCTGGTTCTGACGTCCATTATAGAAAGGACATTGGGAGAATATTGAAAATATTGAATCAAAAGAAGACAATGTTGAGTTACATCTTCTTTTGTCTCATTATTTTCTTTACTTTATTGCATTTACAGATTACATCTTTACCAAAATGCATTTTTTCGTCTACAGCATCTTTCAAATTGGAAAATTGTTATGTTGTTCTGTTTAGGAAAGGGTGAAAGTCGAGTAATATAGACATTAATTATGGTCGGATGCTCGTTATCCTATGCGGGTCAGTAGATGGAGGCTCCAAAAGGATGTTTTATTACTGGTAAGCCTACGAAATCATGACTATAGCAGTCGAAGGTGGCGTTTAAGGTAAGTTTGGAGAGCGGTCATGTGACTTGCAAATTTTGTGTTTATTCTGCGGCACCACATGCCCATGCTACAATTTTCATCAAATTTTTAAAGCGAAGCATTCCCCTTTTCTGTAATGGTGAATGTCTAATGAAGTATTTTATTGTTTTAAATGTAAACATTTGCCAGCAAATTTTAGATTTTATTTGAAGATATAGATATTTTTGTCATAATTTGGCTAAAACAGGGTGGGTGGGGTAAGATAAAATCAAATATCTTTTTTATTTGCAAGGAAAGGTGTGCTGATTTTTTGTGTAAAAAAAGCTCTTGGTATTATCTTCAAAATATCCAAAAACAAAAAATATTCATTTGGTAATTTTTTGGCGAATTGAAAAAAAGTTGCAAAATTTTCTCCAAAAAATGTGATTTTTCAACCTTTCCCATAATTTTTTCCAAAAAATGTTTTTGAAATATTTCTTTCAATTATTTCATCACATTTGTGCATATGTTAATTAAGTCTCTAAATTGATACGACATTTGAAATCATCCAATTCAGACTAACTTGCTATATGACTTTAAAACATAAGGGTAATTTTGCGAAAATTGCCATTACTAGTCAAGGGCAGATAACTCTGACATAAAAACGAGTCAGGAAACTTACCCTGATATTTCTATATTTTGTTCAGGAAATGTTACTTTACAACATATGTACAAATAAGAAAAAATGAATGGGCGGATAAAAAATAACCCCCGAGTCCAAACTTACCTTAACCCCATTCAATTAACCTTCATGACCTATAAAAACAGAAAGGACCAGCATAAGGTCGCCAAGGTCTAGTCTGAACTGGATAAATGGAAGAATTATTGTTCATTCGTTCATTCATTCATTCATTCTTTCATTCGTTCATTCATTGGTTCGTTTATTAGTTAATTAATTTATTCATTTAATAACTTACTTTCTACCAGGATTTATTGGTAGTTGTTGACGAAAATGAAGGAGAGTCACACTTTATTAATAAGACAAGCGGAGAACCTCTTTGGAGCACGGTTTTGTTCCGTAGTGACTATCTACACGGTGTTGCCATCTACAACAACGAGACGCAGCCAATGAGGCCATTATGTGAGTAAATAAAACGTGACCCGTCACGCTAAAAGGGACCTTATCCGAACTCCAAAATTTCAAATTTTGACAAACTTGTCAGACTCAGCATAGATCAACCAGATCCCGTATGCGAAAAATGAACATATAGTAAGATAGGGAAGACATTCTAGATTTAGAAAATTACATACAAGTGAAAAGTTTCGGGCCTAGTCTGGCTGCGCGGACTGCGCAGACTGACTAGGGTCGATATTTTTCACACTTTCTATAAGGTCCTTTTTAGCTTGACGGGTCACAAATGAATTCATTACTATTCATGAATATGCAAATGCGCTAATTTGCACCAAACAACTGCAAATGAAAGAACAAATCATAAAAAAATTTTGATACCATTCTGACATAATTACGTAGGTAATAGTCTAGGAGCCAGGTCCTGGTATGGAACTTTTCTTGCAACCGGTGCCCTATAAAAATTGGAGTGGTATTTTTCAATATATTAGGGCCCCACGCTTTGGTTAAGGGTGGATGACATGCTTAAAAGTGGTAGGATTTTTTTTAAATCAAGGTCAAAGGTCATTCGGTGCACTTTTCATACATACCTCCTAAAATACCCCATAAATTACTCATTTATTAAGCTAAAACAATTATTTTGGTATCAAAATAAAGCTGATAAATTGCACTTTGACTTACATGGATAATAAACAGCTTTTTGATTTCGTATTTTTGTGAATATTCATAAATATAGCAAAAATTGGCTAAAAATCACCAAAATAAGTTTTGTCTACAAGTGAAAAAAAAGTTTTTAAAATACCAAAGGTATGTTTGTGTGGTTGAAATCATACTTAAAAATTGCCCAGAAACCTGTTTTTGAGTTATATGTATTTCTTCCCAGAATTAGTCTTTAGCTTAGGCTTGTAGTCATAGCTAAAAGTGGGTGGGGTAAATTTTCCCAAAAATTACAAAATATGCAAACATTGATGTAACAAAAAATCTTACACATAAATGTGATGTTTTAGTAGAAAGTATGTATTTGAAATCATATTTGCAGTGATTTGTAAAGCTTTTAATGCATAATCCTGGAAATTAATTAGAATTTTAAGAGCCAAAATAACAATTCAATAAAACAGCATGTGAGATGGATACAGATTATATCAACACCATAATGTCAAAGCAATGACTCTTAAAACGAATATTTATCAAGCATAAAAAATATATATATAAAGCAAGACTCATATTAATTAACGTAATCGACAGCTGAACATACTCCTCTTTCTTTCTTACGGGCATATGACATTAGACCCATGCCAGATTTTCAGGAATCAGAACGACATGGGGACAGTCAGAATTTGCTATGTTGTGTAGTGCATTGCTTTTATAGAGCCAAAAGGAAAGCAATTTTAGCGCTGGAACTAAATTTTTCACTATCAGGGTTCAGTGACACATAAATGTTACTATAAATATAAAGTGCGGGTAAGTTAATTATTTACACTTGATTTAGAAGAACAGACTTAATTTAGAAGAACTAAATGAACTTTATTTGAAATTTCCTTGTGCAAAAATGATCTAGCTATCCAGGTCGACCATTCCGTACAATATTTCGTGAACATATTTCATATATGTTTGTATGCCCGACAACCTAGCATGGGTCTCTTTAAAGATAATTGCGAAACTGCCGTCATTACAATGATTACACCTGGTAGCGAACATTCGAACATGTATACATAAAATGTAATTAGGAACAGAATATTGCATTCTGTGAATACATATCACTATCATCAGTCTAGAATCTGGTTGTTATGATGTGTGGTTATGAAGGTCTCCAAGAGTAACCATGAACATGTTAGTACCGTATATTCGTTTATGTACATGCCTTCAAAAGGGACAACACAGTATCTGGTCTATTTATTAATTTTGTGACCCAATACGCTTTAATTGTACAAGAAATGGAACCCAATAGTCCCTACATCTTTTATGCAAATCATTCATTGTATGTGACATTATGTTACAAGTAAATAGTAGAAAATAAAGATACCACAGTTGTTGATCCATCCTTCACAATCCCATCATGACAACATAACTTTGTTTATTGATTAACGACTAATACATATTTGAGTAGACACAGAGAAACTTTTGGTATAAAAATAGTGGAAATTTTCGGACCTACGGTTGTTATAGCTCTAACCCCACAAATATACCTAACAAAAATCTGGACAATGTTTTACTTATTACATGGCTAAAACTATTCATGGAAATAACTTTTGTTGTAATCAATTATGCATCTATCATTTGTAGGCCCTAAGTATCTATGTAATGTATATCAAAGAAATCATTAACCTTTCCCCAAACAAGACCTCGTTTTGACGTCCCTAGGAGAAAGGCTTGGGAAAAATTAATGCAAAAGAAGAAAATTCTGATTATCAGCACTTTCTTAAAGTTTCTTTTACCTAAATGTTTTCTAAGCTATATTGTATACAAATCAAATTTTTTAAATCACCAATTTTGTCGTTCGCAGTAGCATGACTTTTTGACTTTTAAACCAACCGAGGTGCAATTTTAAACACATATGCTTTGAAGAATTATACATTTGATCATGCAACAAAAACGCTGCTGTTTGGAAAAGGGCGCATTCGACAGTTGCTATGGAAACATAGGGTCAAGTTGAGCGGGAAGACTTTGGATAATTTGCAAAAATATGACTTATCAATCGCTTTTAAAGCGATCATATTTTATATTTTTCACTTCAACAGTTGTCAAAAATGCTTGTTACCTTTAAGCGGACATTTTTCTCGGCAAACGTAACATCGTCAGCTGACATTTGGAGTCAATTTCCGTAAACAACCGTAGGTGAATACATCGCTTAGCTTATATATAGCAAATATGGTGCTAGGGCAATGGTATTCAATAATGATTTGAGTGTAAATTGGAAAATTAAAATCAGAGACGATCTTTATGATTATGAACACGTACAGCAATACTTCTATGAGAAAAAACAAGCATTTATGAGTGGTATAATGCATTTACAAATGATTTTACCCATGATGCTTCTGACCTC
Organism: Fragum sueziense; assembly: GCA_963680895.1. Lineage (NCBI taxonomy): Eukaryota > Metazoa > Mollusca > Bivalvia > Cardiida > Cardiidae > Fragum > Fragum sueziense. The sequence goes on along the minus strand of OY804599.1, from coordinate 59,100,536 downwards.
AATAGATCTGGACGTCGGCGAAATCGTCAATGACTTGCCAATTGTTTCCCAGAAACTATCTTTAGAATTTCCCAACTACAGTTCAGACGCTTCTTTGAGGAATAAATTCATATGTGGGAAATGTGGATATCATGCAGTGGCAAATATATAGAAAAGATGTAAATATTAAATGTGTAAGACAGACTTTCCTGACGTATCCATCTCAGACCTAAGTTGCGCCGCTCAATATAACCATACGTTTCCATAACAACTGTAGAATGCACCTTAAAGCAAAAAACTTAGATTTTGTTGCTGGATCAAAAGCACAATTTCCTAAATTTTAAGTTTTGAAAATATCCTAAGAGTTATTACATGAAAAAGTTATGACATAATTCCGGATACTTTATTAACAGCCCTCTTACAAACCAAATGAGCTTTTTTTGTTGAATATTTTTGGAGAAAATGCCAATGTTAATGACTACAACAATTTAGTTCCTATAAGAATACGTAAAGATCCTGCACCTCTAGCTTTGATTGACATCACAAAATGCTCGTGTTTAACTGATTGCCACACGCGAAGGTCTAAGTGTCAAAGAGAAGATCTTTTATGCACTGATGCATGTGTTTGTTAGTCAGAACTGTGTATAAATATACGTATCTTGGTGCATTAGACAGTGACAATGATTAGTATATATGGCCTGAGTTAAGTGTACTGAGGTGTTTAGTATAGGGTAGCTATGGATATTAAAAGTCTGGTTATTGCTTCATGTGTCTTGTTGTTTTTGTTGTTGTTGTTGTCGCTGATGATGGTGATGATGAGGATAGTGTTGAATATAAGAACATTATATTTAGTAAAGTATACAAGATACTTAAAATAAACAAAACAATGAGTTTATGCACGACTTCTGCTTTACGCAACTATCATGCAGAAGACATTTCGGTCATCATTTGACAAATTAAACTCTTTATATTGGTCTTAATTTCTAAAATGCACATCACCGGCTATCTCTCAAAAATCCATATATAATTCAGCCCAATCTTGAAACAAGATGTGTTTGTGAAACATGAATGCCTCTGAAAAGGCCAATGATAAGTTTTCATGTAAGCTTTTAAGTAAATGGTTGATAAGGATTAATGGATGAGCTTGAGGAAGGTCATATTGCATGGTACAGATAGATATTATTAAAAGAAGGTTACATACCAAATTTGAGCTTTGTGTGTGAAATAACTTTGGAGAAAAGGACAATGTTAATTTTTCACGTTAATTAGTTTTAATATTAAGAATTCATGTTAAGGGCTGATAAGGGTTAATGGATAACCTTGAGGAAGTTCATATTGCATGGAACAGATAAATATCATTGAAAGAAGGTTACATACCAAATTTGAGCTTTGCATGTGGAATATTTTTGGAGAAAAGGCCAATGTTAAGTTTTCATGTTAAGTTTCAAACTGACGGACGGACGGACAGATGGCTGGCTGGACGGACGGACAGACGGACCGACAACGGTAAAACGTTATGCCATCGATCTATCGATAGGGGGCATCAAAATGACTAATTTGTGGTCTTATTTTTATCTATATTAAATTTTCGACATAATTATACAGACTTATGGGGGTCAACTTGAATTTAGTTGGCTATTTTTAACAAAACACAAAGATGATTTTTGAAAAAAATATACTAGTATATCTGTATCCCTAATAAGTATGTAATACCAGAGCTATTGTTTTATTCGCTTAAACTGTAAACTGTGTTTCAAGCGTTGTGTTATTCATCATATATAAAATTACTTGATAGAACCCAAAAATTGTGTGTATGAGCTGTTTGGTTCTAGCCCTAAATTCTTTTCCCTTTGGCTGTATAAACGCAACGCACTACCCAACAATGCAAACTCAGACCGTCCCATGTTGTTCTGATTCCTAAAAAATCTGGCACGGGTCTGGGGAATATTTTCAGCTGCCGATTCCTAGTACATAGATACTTGATAAATATTCGTTTTAAGAGTCATTGCTTTGACATTATGGTGTTGATATAATCTGTATCCATCTCACATGCTGTTTTATTGAATTGTTATTTTGGCTCTTAAAATTCTAATTTATTTCCAGGATTATGCATTAAAAGCTTAACAAATTACTGCAAATATGATTTCAAAAGCATACTTTCTACTAAAACATCACATTTATGTGTAAGATTTTTTGTGACATCAATGTTTGCATATTTTGTAATTTTTGGGAAAATTTACCCCACCCACTTTTAGCTATGACAACAAGCCTAAGCTAAAGACTAATTCTGGGAAGAAATACATATAACTCAAAAACAGGTTTCTGGGCAATTTTTAAGTATGACTTCAACCACACAAACATACCTTTGGTATTTTAAAAACTTTTTTTTCACTTGATGACAAAACTTATTTTGGTGATTTTTAGCAAATTTTTGCTATATTTATGAATATTCACAAAAGTATGAAATCAAAAAGCTGTTTATTATCCATGTAAGTCAAAGTGCAATTTATCAGCTTTATTTTGATACCAAAATAATTGTTTTAGCTTAATAAATGAGTAAGTTATGGGGTATTTTAGGAGGTATGTATGAAAAGTGCACCGAATGACCTTTGACCTTGATTTAAAAAAAATCCTACCACTTTTAAGCATGTCATCCACCCTTAACCAAAGCGTGGGACCCTAACGTATTGAAAAATACCACTCCATTTTTTATAGGTCACCGGTTGCAAGAACTTTTAATTTAACCCCCTTTGTAAAAGCTGGCTCCTAGACTATAAACATTTTATCAAGAAATGGCCAAATAAGTTTTTGTATATTCGAATAAAACAAATTTAAGGTGTAAATGTTTTAGAAAAGGGTTACGACCAAAAGCCCCAACGACCAGAGTAAAAACAATGCTCATTTTTTAGCATTTGTTGTAAGCTTTCAGAAAATCAAACCCTTCAAAATTTCTCACTGATAGGGGATAGTGGGTTTAATCCCATTTGGTCTACTCCGGATTCGTCTACTCCAAAATTGGACCAATGAACAAGTGCATTCTATTTAATCGAAATATGTTTGCAGATCAGAGATCAGTTAGGCGAAGCCTCTACAATGGGTCTGTACTTGGTATTATTCTGATTAGCTAAGTATAAGAAATAATCCAACATGTTGATTTAATGTAAAATCCGGTAAAGTGTAACATTTTCCTTTTTCCCAAACAGCCTCACATTTTGGATTCACCTCGAGAGTGTACATTCGACTTTTTTATCACCTATACACGTTTGCCTACACATTAATTAACCATTTTCCAAACGATGGCGCCTTTTTACTCGCTTCATAGAAAATGCTTAAAAACATCGAATAGAGAATGGGGCAATTTTGCAAATCAGCATATTGTCCTTTTGTCACAATATCAATTTCTCAGTGATGCCCAATATACAGTGCTGACAGCACTTTGATTATCTTTCAGCGGGCCCGGACTGCGCACAACTAAATTGTCACCATTTGTGTATCACTACTCCGACAAATCCAAAATGCGTGTGTTATGATGGTTATAAGCTAAATACTACGTCCAACCAGTGTGAATATAAGCGCTTCAGCACAGGGTGTAACATGCAATCTATTTTTATCTTTCAGCGGGCCCTGACTGCGCACAACTAAATTGTCACCATTTGTGTATCACTACTCCGACAAATCCAAAATGCGTGTGTTATGATGGTTATAAGCTAAATACTATGTCCAACCAGTGTGAATATAAGCGCTTCAGCACGGGGTGTAACATGCAATATATTTTTATCTTTCAGCGGGCCCGGACTGCGCACAACTAAATTGTCACCATTTGTGTATCACTACGCCGACAAATCCAAAATGCATGTGTTATGATGGATATATGCTAAATACTACGTCAAACAAATGTGAAGGTAAGCCATTTATCACGTGGGAATCACGTGGCACACCATTTCAAAATATTTCAACAATTCTCTTAAAATATGAAAAAAAAAAGATATTTGAAAGGAAGATTTGAAGAAGAGAATGCAGTAAAGTGATATGGATTTAATTAATGTCAAACTTCGTTGTCAATAACTTTTTATCAACTATTTTAAATAAAACACATACAATACCTAGCTAATTTCTACCGTTTTACCATCTTCTTTGCTTCAAACTGAATTCAAATTGGTCAAATATTAACAAAAGTATTGACAATTTTCTGAATGTATTATGTCACGTGATTTTCCCTCGTCTTTTATCAAAATTACTATTCTGTTTAAAATGAATTTTTAAACATCCAATACTATCTCAGAGATCTAATAGAGATCTATAATCAAATTATGGGTACATTAATGCTGGAATAGATCATTTCTACACTGTAAAAAAATCCCGTAAAAATTTACCGAAAAAAACCCGGCAGCTGGTTTCCAGGACCATATCGTAAAATTACGCTCCGCCCATAACCATGTCTTTCCGTAAATCTACAGCATTAACCGTAAATCTACAGTGAGACAGTTACAGCCAAACCGTAACTTTACGGAAATGTCCTGGAAACCAGCTGCCGGGTTGTTTCCCGTAAATCTACAATGAGGTACCATTACGGTGATACTGTTCTTGATGTTTCCCTGTAAGAAATTACTGAAAAAGGTTTTAAATTAAGCTGGTTTATTGTCCTTTAGAAATGTGCACGAATGAACATGCTGATCTGGGTTGAAACGTTTCACTTTCGGTTGAAAACTGATGGTTCATTTTGGTTTAATTTCTGTTTGTTAACAAATCGACATACAGACAAATGTCTGAAACCAAGGCGCACATTGAATAAAACTATTCTGAGCACCTCGAAACTTATACAGATGGCAGTAGGGATGATAATCAAGCTGTCTCTGCAGCAATGGTTTCATCTGCAAAAAAGGTCAACACACAAAAAAACTGTAACAATTCATCAATTATACTGCAGAATAAATAGTTATCTAATAAGCACTTAATTGGATAATAAATAAATCGCGCAACAGTTGCTGTTCTATCCAACTCTCTCTTCCTCACAATCTGTAAAAAACAAAAACAACTCCAGGTTTGATCTAGTAGAACTGATCAAGGCACGAAATGATGTGTGCCTCTGGAATGGATCCGAGGTTACGTATGTGTCGTGTCCTGCTCATGTTGACATTCTGAGTAACGAGACGGCTGATTGGCATGATAAAATACTAAATGTTGTGCAGGGGTTTTTTTTCAGTCTGGGGGAAGGGGCCTGGCCTTTTTGTAGGGGAAAAAAAAACATGCTCGTGAAAATGTTAAAGGGGAACAAAATCTCCAAGGTAAACCTCAATATGGGGGAAAACTGCATGATTTAAAAGAAATTTTTCTGGGGAAAGGGGCCTTTTGTCAAGGGGAAGGGGCCTTTTACAGGCCCCTGCCGAAGATGGAGAAAAACCCCTGTTGTGTCCAATGTTCCCCTGGCAAAATCGGAAATTTACTCCCTCAATCACACTTTTGATCGCAGGCATATTAAAAGGAAATAGTCTAAACAGTTGCAATCTCTGGCTTGTCATGATGAAGTTAGTTTTAGACCACTGTGTTCTTATTCATCTGATTAAGATTGGACAAAGGCATATAATCGTCTAGGACTGGAATCGTTTGCTGGGAGTGTCGAGCAATACATACTTCGTACTTCAGCAAATTGTCAGAGCCGAGATGTGTTGTAGTACCTATCTCGTCCAAGCATTTTTGTGGCACTGTGGCAGTCATCCATGATCTGCTAGGACAAAACCTCAAATCCCAAGTTCTAGACTCCTGATGTTCTGTTCAGTATGAATGATATTCTTTTCTGTAATATTTTCAAGCCACCACTGATAAAATTCAATCCCTTCAGGTAAAGTTCAGCCAAATTGTCAAAGGATACCAATATGTGATGTAGGATCTGACTTACAAAGAGGTTGACAACCGATACAGACAGTATGTTATAAAATCTGCATGCACCGGCCGTCAACCATTTCGCGTCAGTTCGTTCATGGCGGGTCTATACTGTAGTTGATCCGTCGCCGGCTGGAGCAAAATTTTGCCCTCTTTTGTCTTGTTGGTCCATTTCTTTTTTGTCATTGCAATCCTCTTCTTTGTTCTTCCAATATGTTTGTTTGATTTGTTGGTTTTCTACTGAAAATCATACATCTAAGACTAACTATTCTACCTTATAGCCTGTTAAAGTAAATCTACCAACAACAATACTGCAAAATCTAAATTTTCAATAAAAGTACAGTTCTCCTTTTCCTGTAATATTGTTATTTCAACAGATCTAAATAAAACATGTAACAAAACATGCAAAAGTGTAACTTAATTCCTTAATTCTAGCTAAACACATAAAACAGAAAAACAAATGGTTATGGAACGAAAAAAAAAAAATTATACTGAAAGTTCGGGAACCCCCCCCCCCCCCCCCTCTGCATCGGATCACCCCGCCTCCCCCCCCCCCCCCCCCACACACACACACAACTTCCTCTGGATCCCGACTGGATTGTTGGAAAGTACAAATAGGGGGTCATTTCCAATAATTACAATGACATTCTGCAAGAAAATGAAATAATCAGGCTTCAGAGGGGGGGGGGGGTCATTTGAAGATCTGTTTGTGATACAGTGTAAAAGATTGTGGGTGGGGTAGTGTTCAGAAACACATGACCGAAGGGTAAACATTGCTTCTTATTTCAGATAATGCAAAAGCCAAGCATTGTATCTAGAACGAAAATGCTAATACCGGTTGTATAATGTCAAAAATAGGCCGAAATAAAACAAGGACGAGGCAAAAACGGACTCTTTCAATGGGAAAAATACCTGTCTGCTTGCAGCAAAATGTCCACGCTTCAAATTTACTACCCACAATGCAACACGTTTTACCCATAATGCAACAGATTTTACGGTTCGTCCAGTAATTTTTCGCTACGGCTCAATACCGTTACAAATGCACCGTAAAAGTGATAAAAAATTACGGTATTTTTTTACAGTGTACCGATTTGTTTTACAAAAGAGTTTTATCATTTTGTTTGTCCGACTCTATCTCACTGTTTTCTTTGATAAAGTCGATATGTTGATGTTTGTCAACATAAACCTAGTAACCGCAGCTTTTTTTAAGTTTTAAGGTTTGGACTATTTTTTAAAGCGCCGATAATTTCTATTTTTAGTGCAACATCCGGGTTTCGTCAATGCCCTCGTTGTGGCTACACAGTTCGAGATATGTCTGGCTGACCTTCGTGCCCTCAACGTTCTGGATAGTTCCTTTTATCCGCTGAATTGTATCTTCTCCACTCTGATACAAGACGAAGTGTCGTCTACGACTACCACTACGACGACGACCCCCACGACCACGACAGCACCGCCGACTAACGACACGTTTACTACAAACACACCGGAACCGACGTCACCAACGCCGCCACCTTATAACCCACTCAGTAAGATTCGTTTACGTATAAATACATCATTACTTTTCATCGAAAACCTCGTAACTGCAGCTTATTTTAAGTAAGTAAGTAAGTAAGTAAGTAAGTAAGTAAGTAAATTTTATTTAAAGTCGGCAAGACAGAATAACAATAACATAAGCTCACATGAGCTTTTGAACCGACTAGCATACCAGTGATTAATCTACCTTTCTGGGTCAGTGAGTCAATCTGACTCACTGATCTTGAAACTCTGAGTCAAATTTGAAAATCGTGAGTCAAAAATATCGTAATTATAAAAATATGGTTTAAGTTCATGATAATTTCATTTGGTGAATGAAAGTAATAAAGGAGAATGCTTTTTAAATAAAATTTGCCAAAAAAAGAATTTGAATTGTGAAGGAAAGAAAACATTGTGATTATCTTAAAAGCAGAAATATAACCTTTTCTATTTTCCCAATATAGCTTTCTCTATGATTTCAAGAGTATGGCTTATGTTTTAAATGGTGCGGAATGATACCAAGTCAATCATTGGACAGTAGACAAATATAACCAAAATTGGATTAAGTTTTGTATCAGAATACCCTTAATATCCTTAATTAAGACAAATTAGAATAGTTATGATGCACTTCACTCGTAATTCAAACTACTGAAAAATTATATAAATGCTGGAAATGAGATTACGGAAAAAGGTACGTTGAATTTTGAGGACGAATGCACAAAAATACGTAATTTCAGATCATGGTTCACACATCCAACCACAATCGCCCTAAAAATATTCTATGATGTATTTTTAATCGGATCGGTCTGTTAAACGAACATCTGGATGGACATTATTTGTAAACTTGGCCGTAGAACCTAGCATAAATTGTCAATTTGTTGTCATTCGTTTCACTTCCGGTTTCGATTCATCTGCTCTGTCGGGTCAGAAAAATGAAAAATTAAGGCATTTTGCATAAAGAAACAAATGCAATTTCAATCTTATTTACTAGAAAAATGAATTTATAACTTCCATACAATAACTAAATTCGCGATCGCTTCTTTGAAAAGTTGGATTTCGAATTTTTCTCTTCCGTTTATTTTGCCCGAAAACTCTTAGTTGATAACAAGTCCCGCCCATTTATGCAAATTTCTCATTTGGTTATCCTGCAATATGTTCCTTGTATGAAAAAAGACGAACCTTTCGGGGTTTTTTTTACCAGACACCAATTGTGCAATAATTAGGACCTAGTATGCGTGGTGGTTGATACAGATGAACGTGCGTCAGATATACGCTCAGCTTTTTTTTCTTTGCGTCATCTTGAATTTTTTTGCGTAAATTACGCATGACGCAGAGGTAGATAAATCACTGCATACATGTAAATAGCACATGACATTACATATATAAAAGCACATGAAAATTGGCAAAAACACATAGGAACATAGAAAGCAAGCAGTAAAAATTAGCAGGAAAATAAAATAGATTGACAATGTCTTAAAATAATTGGACAATGTTAAGACTGCTTATCCGAGACTAAAGACTGCATTTTCTATCATATTTTGTAGTCATGTTGAATAAATATCAATGTTGAAAGACTGCTTAAAAATAATACTATGAAAGACAATTGAGTAAAAAAATTGTATATCACATAGTATGTGCAGTGTAAAAATAAAATCATTTAAATTTACGTATCACATACTCTGTAAGATAATTATAGAAAGACATCAAATCTAGCACAAGCATTAAAGCAGATATCACATATACATATAAAGCGAAAAGCATAACATAAAGCAAACTAAGAGGCATATAGCAGACAATCACACAAAGCATAACAAAAAGCAAACTAAGAGGCATATAGCAGACAATCACATGCAAACAGAGACTGGCAAGGGATATGCATCTCCAGATCTGAAGGACCCACTAGGAACCACCACAGGCAATACAGCTGCATTCTTTTCCATTCCAAAATGACAACAAATTTTTAAACTGGTTGAAATTAGTTTCTTGCCTGAAGTGGTCCGGCAGCGAGTTCCACAGAACCGGAGCTGCATATCGGAAGCTGTTCTTACCGAAGGTTGTTGTTTTCACTCTTGGGACCTGTAAAATATTTGAGTATCTGAAATTATATGTATTTTCTCTTTTATGAACAAGATTATTTAAAACAGGGGGAGCAATCTGGTTTAGAATCTTGAAAGTTTCAACTGCCATTGTTCTGACTCTTCTGATTTCTAAGGACGGAAGTTTTGCAATTTGAAGCAGTTGACCATATGGGCTATCATAATCATCATAAACAAACCTTAGGGCTCTTTCTTGTATTTTCTCTATTTTAGAAGTGTTTTTCTTAGAACAGAAGTGCCAGGACAATGGACAAAAGTTAAAATTTGACAAGATAAATGAATGAAAAATTGTAAGTCTATTTAGTTTTGACAAGTTTCTACCAATCCTTTTGAGAATATTAAGTTGCTGACCAGCCTTTTTACACAGATTTTGGATATGAAAATCAAAAGAAAGATTAAAGTCAATATCAACTCCTAATAATTTAACAATATCATCACATTCAATTTGGGAATTATTTATATTAAATACTGGGTGTTTATCATGGGTTTTGTTTCCAACTGCCAGAGCCTGGAACTTATCAGGATTAGCTTGCATACAGTTAAAAGAGAACCAATCTATAAGGATTTTGCTTTCCCTCTGAAGGACATGAATCAGCTGGCCAAAATCAGGTGTAGAGAACGACAAAGTATTATCATCTGCATAGTTATATAGGCTGCATTTATCAATAAAGTAAAAGATGTCATTTATAAAGACATTAAAAAGCAGAGGACCCAGGATAGAGCCCTGAGGTACTCCCTTTTTAATGTCGGTCCAGGTACTGACTACGCCCCCAACTTTCACCTGCTGCTTCCTGTCCCTCAGATAGGATGACATCAGGTGAACAGCTTGTTTGGATAGACCATAGGATGACAGCTTACAAAGTAAGATGTCATGTGGAAGACAGTCAAAAGCCTTGGACAGATCCATGAGAACTGCAGCGACATATTGATTTCTGTCCAAGGCTTCCTTCCAATCTTCCAACAATCTCATAATTGTAGTCTGACATCCATGGCCTCTCCTAAATGCACATAAAAAGTTATCAAAGATACTATCAAAATACATAGTTAATTGTTCAGAAAGAACTTTTTCAAAAATCTTAGATGGGATAGGCAAAATGCTGACTGGTCTGTAATTTGATTTGTTCAGAAAGTCGTTTTTCTTGTAGACTGGTGTAACTTGTGCTTCTTTCAGGCGATCAGGGAAAATCCCAGTACTAATTGTAGAGTTTATAAGATAAGTAAGAAAAGGAGCAAGAGACAATTTACCCAGTTTTAAAATCTTGACAGAAACTTTATCTACTCCTGTTGCCTTTTTAACGTTAAAAGAATCTATAATCTTGCAAACTTTTTTTTAAGCTGCTGTCAGGAGGATTTCAATGAAAATCTGTGACATGTAACTACGCCCATTATGGCCCATCCCCCCCCCCCCATTTTTTTTTTAGAAAAGTCTTGTGGAAAAGCTCTTGCAGATGACTTTGAGTGATGTTTATACTTTGAAATTGATAACTATTTCCCTATACGTAGCGCATCGTACCGTTCATACTTCTACAAAAAGCCAGATATGTTTAAATTTTGACAAACATCCATATGAAATCATAACTTGTATCAAGGATTTGGTAGCAAAATTCCATGTGCCAAAATTTAATTTTTGCTAAGTATATCAGATATTATTCTATTTAACAAAGCATGTCAAGAAGCCTCACCTTTAACTTTCTTGTGTTTTTGTGTGTTGTGTTTTTGTTGTTGTTTGGTATAAAGAATTTTGATTTGGTGGAATTTAACTCAATTTTCAATGACATTAGTCATACTTCGGCCGCTTAAGCACCGAACCATGGGTCCCTGGCATTTCTCTCGTATCTACAAAAACAATTTACCATTCCAGCTTCAAGATGCTGTCAATCATACATGGTTCACAATCTTTGGTTAGAGACTTTAGATTACTTTTGTCAAAACTCAGCAAAGATATTTCCCGAGCCAAGGTTCGAACCAACGACTCTTGGAGACTAAGATATCCAGGCTCGACACTTTTTTAAGGAACAACTCTACATATTTCATCGGTTAGAGACCAAAACCTCGTTACTCCAGCTTTTACAAACTGTGTTAACGAGGTTGTGACCTCCACTGGAGGTTTGTTTAAGGTGCAATTACAAGGATTTTGTTGACAAATCGGCGATTGTTCCTTTCAGATGACCCCGCAAACTACATCAAGATGTTCGACCTTGACATTCTAAAGAGATGCGTGTATTTTGTGGCACAGGATAACTCCATTTACAAACGCCCCATAGGTAGAGTGCGGAACGATACATATAGAGAATTAGTGGCTAGTTCCGAGCCCAACGGAAACATTGCAGGTATAGTTAATTAAGAGTAAACCGCATTTTCTTATTTTGTCACGTAGTTTTCTTAAGCTAATTGATTCGATTTGAAATTGAAATACCTGTAACTATTTGTTACCTATAAGCGAAAAATACGCCTTTAAAGTGAGACAGAAATGGTAAATTAAATATAAATCCAAACTGTTGTGGGCAACAATTTGATTAATTTTAGTACAAAAATATATATTTCTCGTAAACGGCGCATAATTATAAGGCTTGGTATTTTCAGAATTTTCACAAGAAAATATGCTCTTTCAGATAATATAAAAACTTTAAAAAAAAGTAAAATTTAAGAAAAAATATCGTGAAATGTCAATTTAACCTACTTTCAGGTATAGTTTTTGACTGGGTGAACGGAAACAATCTCTACTGGATGGACTCTAAGACACACAAAATTTACAGAAAAGATCTTCAGGGACTGGGGGCCATATCAAGTTTTGATCTGCCGATAGGACAGCAAGAAACACCCATGCACTTAGTTATGATGTATAGGAGAAGGTACAAATTTTGTAATATTAGTTTATCAAAAATAAGCAAAATCAGAGATTGACAGAAGAACAAAATTAATACAGAAATTCGTCAAACTGGTATAGTAGTCCGCTTCGCTACCGCGTCTTTTACGATACCGCGGTATTCAAAACAGTGTTCATTTGCGGACGCAGTATCACCTACCAACTGCGTGCATTAGTAAAACTAAAAGCAAAATCATTTACTCTGTACGTCGGTGAATACTTTAATTAAAATTTCGGCTGCATTTCATTCACTTTGGAAAGAGAAATCGTGGAATGTTTTCAAGTCCCCATTTATTATTGATTTTTCCGGCCGCCATTAAGTACAGTGGTACCCAAGAGGACCATCCTGTATATAATCACTGCCCCCAGCAATGTTCTGTCTCACGTCCATTGAATGTGCATACAAAATTTCCTTTAGATATGATCGATACAGAATAATGTATTTAACTTCAAAATAAAAATTGACTTCTCGTGTAAATTTACACCAATCCCTTTGTCGGCCATTATTTCGAAAAGTCAGCTCTCTTTAGAATTTTAGATATAATGTAACACTAGATAGATCTATCAATCCACGGAATTTAAAGAAAATCTTTTTTGAGCCCTTGCTGTAACTCATTGACGGTATATGATCACGTGACTCAGAATTTCAGGAATTCTTCAATATTTTTGTTAACACTTGACCAATTTGAACTCGGTTTGATGCAGAGAAGGTGAGAAAATGTCAAGAATAAACTGGACGTGGTAGATTTTTTAAAACTTAACTGATGAAAAAGTTATTGAAGATAAACCAAAATTTTGGTTTATCTTCAATAATTTTCATATCAGTTGATTTTACAAAAATCCAACATGTTCATCTAATGCGTGACGTCTGTCCACATTCTCTGCTTCAAACTGACTTCAAATTGGCCCCGTATTAACAAAATTATTGACGATTGTCTTAAATCATTGAATCACGTGACTATCCACCGTGTCATTCTTTGCACAATATTTATTTTTTTAGACGATTTGCGTTTTGGGTCGAGGAAGACAATGGCCAGGTGTACAAGTTGATGTCTGTGAATATAAATGGCCAAGACAGTATGACCCACGTGTACAATCGCGAGAAAGTGCGAGATTTGGTGGTGGATGACGAGAAGTCGCAGTAAGTAGTAATGGTCATTAATTTTGTGCTAAAAATAGACTGGGTTAACCGTGTATTTTGATAAACCTTCGGCGTTGTTATAAAATCTCGTAACTACGGCTTGATTAAAACCGTAGTTACGAGATTTTATAACAACGCCCACAAAATACCATTTGTTTGATCGAATTTACGTAACGGTTTACATGATAAAATCGTTCTCTATTATTCATTGTCTTCCGCTAGGTGGCATCCAAGTTTTGCCAATCTACCTAGTTTTGGAATTCTGGGATATATTTACGTCGCACTACTTTCAAGATGTCAACGCCCTTAAAAGGCGGTTATGAGGTCTTACGCTTTTCGGGATAACCCCATTACTAAAATGAAGTTATGACCAGATTTGAGCCCATTTTTATTCAATGAATTTAACACAAAAAGTAAACTTGATTTAATAAAAAATGTAAATTTGATTGTTTTTTCTGCTTACTACTTTTTGGCGACAGAATGTTTGAGTCATGCGCACTGCGTAGTAATTTTCCAAATATGCATAAATGATGAGTCAAAGTAGAATTCCGAAGTATTAGACTGGAAGAAAACCAATAGCGGTACACGTCACACAATGTTTAATGATCTATTTTTCCTAACAATTCTGATTTTTTTAATGATTTGAAAACGGTTTGAATCAGAGAAGACTTGGAAAATAGCAATGATTTGCTTAATGTTAAAGATCTTTTATAATTAGCTTTTTATAATTTAAAATTACTTGATTTTATTTAAATCCCAGCGTTCTGATTGGTTGTAAAATATTTTTCATGGCTCCGTAAAAAGCCGGAACTATTTTTCATGTCAATCATTGTATTACGCCGCATTATCAACCTGTCATTTCTGTTGAGAATTAGTTATGAAAAGTTGTGATTTTATTGTTTTTTTAATCGCAGAATATTAAATCATACTATAATTTGAGCAACGTTTGTCTGTTTGTCTGTTTGTCTGTTTGTTCCCCTACTCCTCCAAGGTCCTTGGGCCGATCTTCACCAAACTTGGAGGGAAGGTGGAGGGCGGCCCCGGGTATTAGCTTGAGGGGTTCATTTTTTGAAAGGTCAAGGTCATCGAGGTCAAAGGTCAAATTTATCGTTTTTACGGGTTACGGGACGGGATTGCTTACGGGTTACGGGACGGGATTAGGTGGAGGGCAGCCCCGGATAGGTCAAGGTCATCGAGGTCAAAGGTCAGCCCCGGATAGGTCAAGGTCATCGAGGTCAAAGGTCAAATTTCGAGGTCAAAGGTCAAATTTCGAGACGGGTAAAATTGCTAGTATTTAGAAAAGAATGCGATTTTATTTTTATCGTGCAGGTATGAAAAATAGAATCAAATCACACTTTTGTATGAACATTCATTATTTGCATTCATTATCGGCGACCTATCAAAATCTTAGTTATTTTCATCAATAACTTCATTTCAGATTGTTTTGGCTAGAAAGAAACCAAATTTACAACTTGAACTACGACAAGAGTCTTGAATCCAACGTGACGATTGATAAATCAATACTGGATATTGTGTATTCTGACTACGAACTTCTTCTGGCATATAAGGTAGGCCTTTTAATCAGAGTTTCTCTGATGAAATTCGCTCTTTGATATGTCGATGTCGCTCAGTAAATGAGCGACATCAACATATCAAAGAGCGAATTTCATCAGAGAAAACTCGGATTTATAAGGTATGTTTACCCATTACCACACAGTGACTCTTTTTGACTCCCAACAAGAAAATAGTCTTGGAAATTAATTTGGATAATAAATAATTTGCTTGTGACAAGCATTTTTTTCATTTCCCACAACGTTTTCTTTACCAAAAGACAAACAATTAAAACGTTCATTCATTTCACATTGTCGTCTCCAATAGCTTTGTATTTTGACGAGACTTAAATTTTGCCATTTGATAATTTGTTAACCCATATTAAAGGATGAAATTCAAGGTCGGTTTAAAACAAAAGATGATTTAGACGACAATTACTTGTACATGAAGATATGACTTGTGTATAATATAGCACAGAAAATAATGACACAATAGGAGAAGTTACTGATTAAAATTCAAACTTATTTTAGATTTAATATGTATCGTCTTTTTACCGTTTTATTTACAATATTATTGTACAGTTTAAGCCTACGTTACTTGACAAAATAAAACAACTTAAAACAAATCAAAATTCAAAGATAAGCTGTCTCACTTTAAAGGAAATTAATAAATGTTTGTCTGTCATAGTAGCAACACTTTGGTGAATAAAGAAATGACTTGTAACACTATCCAAGTGAGAACCCACAACACAGGGTTTGGATTTGAAAGAAAGAAAAAAACAACAATTAGTCGGGTGGGGGTCAAAACCTTGTAACTTAAGCTTGTTCAAGTTGTAGTTACGAGGTTTTGACTTCCCACTGACGAATTGTATAAATTATTTACCCGTCTTTCCTGTCGTTCTATGTTAACAGAATTACCTAATCTGGGCTTTGCCTACATATTTGTTCGGTACTTTCTTCGAGACGCACTAGCGTCTGTCTATGTAGTAACATAATGGGAAATGAAGAAATTACTTGCAACATTGAGGCTACCCAAATAAGTACCCACAGCATAGGATTTGGATTTGAAATAACCTTCTTGTATGTTGCTCTTTGTCCGCAGAATTACCTAGTCTGGTCTTTCCCTACATATTTGTTCGGGACATACCTGGAGACGCACCATTTATTTGTTGTTCTATGTTAACAGAATTACCTAGTCTGGGCTTTCCCTACATATTTGTTCGGTACATACCTCGAGACGCACCAGTTTGACGCCAATCTACCAGGAACAGCTGGCTATTTTGATTTCTTCAAAGATTTCGTAGACTGGAAGGTACTGGACAGTTCCCTTACTCCAAGAGACATCTCTGGTTCTAGTGAGTATTAGGGTGTACAGTCTATACTCATTATTTCGTGGTTTTTAACCCTTGGATTTTGACCCTTTCCTAAACGACAAATAAATACAGATTAGATTTGTCTGAGATATAGCAAAGAAAATATTGAGACAAAAGAAGAAACTGCTGATGACCAGCAGTTTCTTCTTTTTTCTCAATGTTTTCCCAAGTATTTTCTATTTGGGACGTCAAAACCAGGTCTTGTTTTGGAAAAGGTTAAATAAAATAACCATGCCTGTAACTCGTAGTAAGCTGCAGTTTTTAAAAACAATAAATTGAGCCAGGATCTGGAATAAGGTCCCTTATAGCATTTGAGCCAACCGTGTTTCAAGATTACCTTGAGCATCAATACGATATGAGCAAGATACATGCAGCTCTCTTACAGATGCTGCCGAGCCCGGATAGCTCAGTCGGTTACGTCGGAGTTTGTCAATCCAGGGGTCTCGAGTTCGAACCCCGGCTCGGCCAGTATCCATTCTGACATTTGACAAAAGTCATTTGTCTCTCACCAATGGGTGTGAATCATCTATGTGAGAGAGCAGCGGGAGGCTCGGTTTGGATATTGTGGTTGTACTGGTGCGAGAAATACCAGGAACCCACGGTTAGGTGCTCCAGCCGCCGCGATATGACTCTGGTAGTTGAAAACGGCGTAAAACCCCAATAAACTCAAACTCTTACAGATGCTATATAGGTCAGATTTACACTATTAGAGAACATAATGGTTCCTGATCAGACTGTGTGTATACGCATGCTGATCTGGAACAATGTTGTCTTCAAAAGCATTACCAGACTTTTACCAGACCCTGGCTCAATTATTATGTTTTTTGTGGATCCATGAACTTTCGGCTCAAGATTGATTTACTTTTATAGCATCTTAAGCTAATGTTTAACAACGTTCAAGTACGTTAAGACTTGAATCTGTACAATTGTAGATCCATGTTCGAAATGTCGCTCACGATTGCGTTACTTTTATTTAATTTAACGCTATCGTTTAATTACGTTTACACACGTTAAACTTGAATCTGTATTTTTTTTAATTGTAGATCCATGCTCGGCTGCTAACGGTGGCTGTGAACAGATCTGCGTTAGTTCATTTAATGGTCAAGGAACCTCTGTCGCCACGTGCAGCTGCGGTCTCGGTTATACGCTACACACTGACGGAAAAAGATGCACATCAAGTAAGTCATTTTTATCTTTGTGTAGTTTTAATTAGTAATCTAATGAGATTCATGCGACGTTAAAATCATTCGGGCGACGTCGTAAACATTCGGCGGTGGAACATACCACCGCCGAATGTTTACGACGTCCCCCGAATAATCGGACGCATAAAAAATGTTAACGACGTCGCACGTAAACATCCAACGTCGAGTGAATCTCATCAGGGTTTGTCTACCTTAATTTAAAGCCATTTTATGCCTTCAATTTCATGCATGAGATCAGTCAAATCAAACGTATGATTTTGTTCGGAGCATATCTGAATAACCTGTGTAACCTAAATAATCATATTATCGTTTGAGCTAAGTTTGAAAACAGCGCAACTACAGCTTATTCAAACTGTATTTACGATATTTTCAAACGTTACCAACAATTTAAAACGCCTTGATTACAACTCGAGATTGCGAACATTCGAAAATAGATATTTATATCCTTTATCTTCTAAATGCCAATTTGTCATTTTTGTTCCGAAAGTATTTCGCTAAATTGTTTTGATATCCATTGATGAGGACGGGACCAGGGCCCCGTATTACTAAACATCTTACGATCAAGTTTTTGTGTAAACTGTGTAACAAGACATCAGATTGTACGAGAAATCCGACTGAGCCAATCAGGGCTGTTGTTACAAGTAATTATGCAAGAATCAAACATACGATCGTTAGTAATACGGGCCCCAGACTATCACTTCGACTTAAGCGGAGATTCGACTCATCCGAAATCAAGATAACGGGAGGCAACAAATTGGTTATTTCTCTTACAGCGTACAGGGAAGACAACTTTGTACTGGTTGAAGACGACACCAACGCCCGTATTTACCAAATTAATCTTGACAATAACGAAATTCACGCTCTGGACTTAAAAGAGAACGCTGTTGTCAACAGCGTCTTTTACGATAAACAACAACACAGGGTTGTGTTCTCGGAGGGAGGCAGCGAGAACGTATACGCCGCCATGCTTAATGAGACGTCGGCAAAAATAATTGATGACAGAGGTTAGTAGACAGTCGGTTTTATTTCAATTTGATTGAAATCCGGTGTTAACTTACAGTAACATTTAAGAAACAACAATTTTAGGTCATCTTCGAAGGAAGGCAGCGAGAACGTATACGCCGCCATGCTTAATGAGACGTCGGCAAAAATTATTGATGATCGAGGTTTGAAAAATATCCTCGCTTTTCACAAAAATACTCGTAACTGCAGCTTAAAACAAGCTGCAATCACGATGTGTTTTTTTTTTTTAAAAGCATCGATAATAAGATAAAAGAAAAATGATTGATGATTGAGGTTGGTAGAATAGTGTCGCTTTTCACAAAAAACTGTAACTGCAGCTTAAAACAAGCTGCAGTTACGAGGTTTTTAGTGAAAAGCATCGACAATAATTATGATGATGATCCAGGTCGTCGGTTGTATTTTGATCTGATTAAAATCCGATGTTAACTTACTGTAACATCTGACAGGCAACAGTTATGGGTCATATTCTATGACCTTGGGAAAACCAAAAATCAGTGGTATTGCTCTTTTTCATAAAAACTCGTATCTACTGCTTGTCTAAAGCTTTACATACGAATTTTTTGTTGAAAACGACAATATTTACTTTAACCAAATAAATGCACTGAAATGTGATATCACCAAGGCCTTATTTACAGTTTTATTCACTTCTAAAATCTTCATTGGTCAGAAGAAAAGGTCATTGAACATGATTCCTTGTTGTAACCTTTCAAATGTTACCATAAGTTAACAATGGATTTTATTCAGATTGGTTTTATTTATTTAGAGGCTCACAGGGAAGACTGGGTTTATTCAAACTGTTTTGCCTCTTTAAATAAAGTCTGGCAAGATTTTTTTACTTCTGATAAGGTCCCTTTTAGCGTGATGAGTCACATATTTAGATGATTTGCAACTGTTCTATTCAACCCGGAAGTTTTCTCTAGATAAATCAAGTCTAACCAGAAATCCTGGTCTCGTTTGCAACATTACTTGGTAGCCTGCAACACCTTTTAATTTAGAATAGTCCAAAAATTTTGCTTGTCAACAGTAAAAAATTAATAAACGTTCATAATTCTTGCAGCCGTTTATCAGCCTGGCAGTTTCGCCCTGGACGAAACGACCGGTCATTTGTACTACGCTGATAACTTTTGGCCTATCGATGGTTACATTCGTGTCCTCACAAGACAGGGTGTCGGGTTCAGGTTTTTAGAGGACGAACTCGATTACGAGGATTACAAGTCAGCTGTTGATGTCCATCCACAGCTAGGGTAAGAGATATCTTTTGCCGCAATGTTTTGATGAGTGAATGGTGTGTGTTGGCAAAAGGATGAAAGACGATTATTAACGATTATTATATTGAAATTTATTTTCAAAATCACGAAAAGACGTCATATTTACGACGTCATGGTAATGTTATTAGAAAAAAAATATGTGCCAGAACGACCCCGACGCTTTCAAATCGTCGAAACGCAATCTTTAATTTGGTACCAGTTTAACTTGAATTCTTTGAATATACATGTAATTCATTAATGTTAAAGGCATCTTCCACCTTAATTGAACCCTTTCCCAAACAATGCCTGGTTTTGACGTCCCTAATAGAAAATGCTTGGGCAAATATTGTAACAAAAGAAGAAACTGCTGATAACCAGCAGTTTCTCCTTTTGTCTCAATATTTTCTATGGCATATTTTACACAAATTCTACCTTTAATAACTTCCACTGTGTTATTTGTGGCAATTTTTTAATTAGATTACCCTTTTAAATTTTGCCTTTTAAATCACCCTCAATAAATGTGTATTGCAGGTATTTATTCGTGGGAGTTACATCTAACTATCGTCCGTCGTACGTTTTACGAATGAACCTAGATGGTACCGATCCACATCGTGTGTATCTGAACACTGTTGTCGATATCAAATTTCCCACACTTATCGGAATGGTGATTGACCACACTCGTAAGTAATCCTATATCGTCGGGTTTCGACAAAAAACCTCGTTACTGCAGCTTAAAACAAGCTACAGTTACGAGGTTTTTGTTGAAAAGCAACGATATATTCAGAGTTACAGATAAGAAATGGTGGATTTTCAAAATGCAATATTTCATTTGTTATTCCTCAAATCCTATGTTATTGGTAATTATTTAATTCGTCTCTCAGAGGCCATTAAATGAGTACCCACAACATAGGGTTTGAATTTGAAATAAATTCGGAATGTCGTTATCCCCTGTTATCTGTGTAGACTGACCACACATGTAAATCCATTCAGCTCACCTCTGATTTTTCTGAACACAGTTGTTTAATGCTACACCAGATTTTCTTATAACAAACAGACAACATTCAAAAGTCGATTATAACCCTTAAATAGTTTTCAAAATTTTATCAAAAGAATAACTTTATTAATTTGGTGTGAGGACGTTTGCTTTGTTTTAATGATGACACTTACGCGTGTTGAATTTCACGTTCAATATGACATTTTCTAATGATATCTTTTGCAGATAATCATGTATACTGGACAGAACACACAGAAGAGAAAATATTCAAGTGTAATTTAGAATTTACTAGCTGCGAAGAATTCTATTCCGCTAAAGGCCAAGATATACGGCATATAGCCACTGACGGGGAATATGTTTATTATACTTCGAGACAAAATAAGTAAGTGTTACCAACAAATATGATGAAAAAAGACATTTTATAATAATTACCTTAACCCATTACCTCACAATGACGCATTGGCACCCTAGGCCAGAATGTACGACATATAGCCACTGACGGCGAATATATTTCTAGACAAAATAAGTAAGTTATACAAACAAATAAGATGGCAAAAAGACATCCCAACATTATTTTTTTTCAAACCCAAATTGTAGGCACTCATTGGAATTGTTACATGTTACTATATTTCTGGATAAATTAAGTATGTCAACCATTTTCGCTATTTACAAAGACGTGCATTCATGCCAATGAATCCATGGATGGGGCCTGAGGGTATCGATTCTGCTCGAATTTGTAAAAAGATTATCAAGGAACCTTTCATGCACCAATGAAGTCGCCTCCCTGGCAAGTTAGAGCTCGTTCTATGATAAATGTCTGTAAATATATCCATGCATGAGTGTTAATCAAAAGAAATAATGCATATCGCTGGTGGGGAGTCAAAACCTCGTAACTCCAGCTTTGTCAAGCTGTAGTTGCGAGGTTTTAACTCCCCACCAACGATATTATACGTTGAGACACAAGTTATCGTGTCTGTCAATAAACATTGTAAGTCTTACTATTATAATTTCAGACATGTCAACCGAATCTCAATGACCACCAAGCAAGTTACAATGATCGGTCGAGACCTCAAATTGGGAAAACTAGAGACTTTATCAGTGTATAGAAGTAGTTCCCCGAACACGCAAGCTGGTAAGTTAACTTTAGATCCACTCTCAGATTTAGCTAATATTAACCTCTGATTCAATCTATAAACAATTAGTCACCATAGTCGGACAAATTTGGTAAACTAGAGACATTATTTATTATTTCCCCAGATTTGTTTTAATGTTCCTGTTTTATTTTGTATTCTATCACATACTGAATTGTCTTCCCTTCTTACCGTTTTATCATCTGGAAAAAACACGACGCTTGTCTTCTATTTGTACCAAATGTTGTTTTTAATTTGCTCTGTTCAAGAAACGTAGATTTCAAAAGAAAGATAAAATTTCAACCGATACTGTCTAGGGAAACACAGATTCTCTGCGAAATACCCCAGCCACTTGTAAAGTTAAAGCATACACTTACAAGATGTATTTGCTCACCTAGCCTAGCTCCTAGGCCGTGAGAATGAATATGCTAATATACATGTATGAATTTACAAGGTACTTCACTCCTGCTGGAAAAAGGCATTTACTCAAATTACTGCCCTTCTCGTTATAATCTCACGACAGATCCACATTTACAGAGAGTACGACAGTGTGGTGAATTAGATGTACATTATTATATTTTATTACAAATCAGATCAGTCAGACTGGGGCCAGTCTATTGCTCACCCTATAGCACTGTTTTGAAAAATATTTCAGTGAATGAAGCGTGTCGTGATCGTGATGGTCGTGGTAACTGCAGTACGATCTGTTTCCCTACTGCGACAGGACGACGATGTGAATGCGAGGGGAACATTACATTGAAGGCCGACAACAGAACATGTGAAAATGGTATGTAACCATTTCCTTGATAATACAAATAAGTCCGATCCATTAACATTTTCCCAAACGACAAAACAAACCTTAGGGTATTCCAACTTCAAAGCTGCTGATTACCACAAAATGGAAGTTTAAAAAGAAAATATTTGTGTACAATAAAGCATATTGAATATTGAGGAAACAGGAGAAAAAACAGTGTTTTTCATTGTCGTCAATTACTTTTTTATTAATTCTTTCTTCAACTGAATTACAATCGTACTTGGGAATGTTACTGCTCATGGTCATATTTTCAATTTCCAACGTGTTTTCCTTTATTCACAGTGTTCCAATGTGGCAAAAGCTTCACGGATGATGTGGATATCGGAACTAGCGCTTTTTTGGGGGGTTGAGTGTCTACGTTACGCCAATGAAACTTGCGAATATTACAGCCCATACTTATAGTCCCAACTTTAAACGTTGCTTTCCTTTATTCACAGATCACAGTGTTCCATGTACCGAAAACTTCATGGATAAATAGCAGAACCACACCTTTTGGGGTTTGAATGCCTACAATACGTCGATGAAACTTACAAATATTACTGCTCTGGCTTGCATTCCCCATTTCAAACGCAGTTTTCCTTGTTTTCAGTGTTCCAATGTGACCAAAGCTTCGTAGCCAGTGTGGGTAGCGGAGTTTCAGTGTATGTAGGATTTGAATGCCTACGTTACGTCAATGAAACTTGCGAATATTACTGTTCGGGCTTATATATTCTATTTCTGTATATTCCTCCGATGACTTTGCGGAGAACCGCCTAACGGCGTTACTTATCAAACCCTACACCAGTTCTTGTAAATGCACCATCCCACCACCATATTTACATATGCAATTACAACAACTCCTATGAGAGACTGTGACAAACTCGAAATTACATCACAGTCACCCATTAAACCATTACGAGAAGAGAGGCAGTGAGAAACTCGAAATTAACTCACTGCTACCCATTTACAGCTGGGTAGACTGAGGCGGTGACAATTAAGTGTCTTGCCCAAAGACACACCTCACCCCGGTGGGGTTTGAACCTGGAACCTCCGGGCTTCAAGTCCAGTGCGCTAACCACTGCGCTACCGAGGCTGTTACTGCCTTAGTTTGGATACCGGATATTTTTACCGGATTACATTAGTAATAGTTACCGGGTATTATTGTTCTATGAGAATATCCGCTTGCGCATGCGTATTTGCGATCTGCGAAAATCCAAAAAATGAAAACTTTCCTGTGGCGATGTTTTTAAAGGCTATAGAGGTAATTATGCGTCAATACCCTTACAATTCACTGTCATAGTGAATGGTCCGTTCATATTCTTCGTCGATAGTCCGTCAGTCTGTCCGGTATCGCTGTATTGTCGATTTATCGAGTCGGTTTTCGTTCGATTGTCTTTCGGTCGGAACACGTGTTAATTTGCGTGTATAATTCAGGCGGTAACGTTAAGCTCCCTTTTTATTTTGCAGTTCGACGGATTCTACCGAGTCTTCGGATACTGCGGATACCTGTAATATGGATGTCATCCATAGATGTGCGAATCCCGATAATCATTGATGTGATTAAACGAATCCTGTCCGGCTTTATGCTTCTGTTTTCATCGCCGCAATAGTCGAACTCTGCCAAGATCAAGATGGCTGATCAACATCAGTTGACACAGCAGTTGAAACTGCTCATTTCAGACTGGTATGCTAATGCTGAGGGGATGAACGTGTTACTCTCCGACTATACCAAAATGGACGAGGATAGCATTAGATCGAAACGTGACATTCTTATATCTTTGGCAGCGGACATGCGGTCCTGTCGGGACGCTTTGAGGGAAATTACCATCAAATCAGAGAGTAATTCTGCAGAAACTGACAGTGTTTTTCGGACAATGGATGCTGTTGAGTCAGAGCACCACAACCTCGTTATAGAAATCAGCAATACACTGTGTGATTTGAGGGATGAGGGTAACACAAGGTCGAGAGCGTCCGTCAGTTCAAAGTCTAGTCGCCGTAGTCGTCGGTCATTTCACTCTAACACTCGCGATGATTGTTATGAAAGTCATTCAAATTTGGCATCCATCAAAATTAAATTGAAATACCTTGATGCTGAGTCACAGGCTAGATTAAATTATGAAAAGATTAAGCTTCAGAAGGGCTTAGAAATTGCTGAAGCACTTGACAGACAATCTGATTTTAATGACAATAGTCCACATGACTTTCCCATCAGTTCCCCTGTTGACGTTAAACCTAATATAGGTGACATTGAGGATACTCCGATTGACATTAAACCTAATATAGATTCTAGGCTTAGAATTAATGCGGATGAGTTTGTGCCAGACAATAAGCCCATTTTAATGCAGCCTAAAGTAGAAATGTCACATGTTCCTGAACAAATTCTTTCTGTCAAACAGTCATCTTTCCCTACGCATGGCGTAGAGGGAGAATTATCTGGTGTTGTAAAATCTCTGACACAACAAGTGATGTTAAGTAGGTTACCTCCCCCTGAACCTAGTGTATTTACAGGTGATGCACTGAAGTATCCTGGGTGGAAACAAGAATTTCAAACACTTATCAATCATAGACTGGTCCCATCTTCTGAAAGGGTTCACTATTTGAGAAGGTATTTGGGAGGACCCGCCAGAGAAGCAGTGGAAAATTTCTTTCTGCTCTCCTCTGACGGTGCCTATCATGATGCGTTTGAATTACTTGACGAGCGTTATGGTGACCCCTTTGTCGTTGGTAACGCATTCCGCGACAAAATTGAGAATTGGCCAAAGATTTCTAGTAGAGATCATGTGGCTCTTCAGAAATTTTCTGATTTTCTTCGGCAGTGTTGCACTGCCATGGAAAATATCAAATCATTAAGGGTTCTTGATGATGACCGTGAGAACAGGAAATTTGTAGCCAAACTTCCTGAGTGGTTAGTGCACAAATGGGCTAGAATAGTGTTTCAGACAAGAGAGGAATCTGGTCAGTTTCCTCCCTTTAAGATTTTCTCAGAATTTGTTGCTAAAGAAGCAAAAATAGCAAACAATCCTATAACTGCAATGGATTCCAGCCGTGTAAAGGGTTCAAGGTCACATGATAACAAGACTTCAAGGTCATTTGCTGTTGGGGTTAATGAGTCAAAGCCCAAGAGTTCTGTCGAGTCTGTGGTAAAGTGTCCTTTTTGTTCAATTAATCATGATTTGGATGACTGTTCAAAGTTTTTGGATCAGTCTTTACCTGATAGGAAAAAGTTTGCTTCTGAAAAGGGTTTGTGTTTCGGTTGTTTGCAAAAGGGTCATTTCTCTCGGAAATGCAAGAAACGTAAGGTTTGCAAAATATGTTCGAAATTGCATCCGACTGCCTTTCATGGTGATGTTAGAAATCCATCATTGCAAAATGGTCATGATGATAAATCTGAGGACAAGGAGAAAAAATTGGTACAGGGTGCTTCCTTTGTCAGTAATTCTGGAGCATGTAATAAAACATCAATGGTTGTTCCAGTGTATCTTGCCCATAAAGATAATCCCAGTCAAGAGAGATTGGTCTATGCAATGCTTGATACACAGTCTGATACCACCTTTGTTTTAGAGAATACTTGCAAGGCATTAGGTTTGTCTGGTCCGTCAGTCAATCTGTCACTCTCTACTATGTATGCAGCAGATACCTTGGTTGATAGCCAAAGAGTTCATGGCCTGACTGTCCGTGGTGTTAACCATAGTTTGAGTCTCTCATTGCCTGTAGCTTATTCAATTCAGTCTATCCCGGCGAATAAGTTTCATATTCCCACCCCTGCGGTCGCTAAAAGATGGCCACACTTAGCACACATATCAGATCAACTTTTGCCACTTTTGGACTGTGAGATAGGTATTTTGATAGGATATAATTGTCCAAGAGCTATGATGCCAAGAGAGGTTATAGCTCCAGACTCTGACGGCCCTTATGCTCAGCGTACTGACCTTGGCTGGAGTATAGTTGGGATCGTTGATCCTGAGTGTGATGATACTCAGGCAGATATTTTCAGTACTTTAAGCCATAGAATATGTTCTCATGAGATTAGTTTACCAGATAGGTCTAAAGATTGTGAAAACGTTTCTTTTGTGTTTCAAGCCAAAAGTAAGGTTTTATGCCCAGCTGATGTGACACAGATGTTTGCTTTAGACTTTTCTGAGGTTAATGATCAGGTTAACTCTAATTCTCTGGTGTCACAAGAGGATTTAAGATTTATCAAGGTAATGAAAAATGGAGTAAGCTTTGATCAAGGTCATTATACTATGCCTTTGCCATTTAAGGGTCACCCCCCAATTCTTCCAAACAATAAGCAGTTAGCACTTAGTAGGTTGAGTCATTTGCGTAAACGGCTTTTGCGGGAAGAAACATTTCGTCTGCATTATGATGCATTTATGAATGATCTGTTAACAAACAGGTATGCGGAGAAGATCCCAGACTCTGAAATTGAGTCGTGTAAAGGCCATGAGTGGTACATTCCACACCATGGGGTATACCACCCCAAAAAACCAGATAAATTGAGAGTGGTTTTTGACTGTAGCTCTTCTTACAAAGATCACAGTTTGAACAAACACCTTTTACAAGGTCCTGATTTGACAAATTCGCTTATTGGTGTTCTTTGTCGTTTTCGGATGGAGAAAGTAGCCTTCACATGCGACATTAAACAAATGTTCCACCAGTTCTTAGTTGAGAAAGAACACCGAGATTATTTGCGATTTCTCTGGTGGTCTGATGAGAATTACACTAAAGCTGCACCATATCGAATGCCAGTCCATCTCTTTGGAGCTACATCTTCGCCTGGGTGTGCCAACTTTGGCTTGAAGCAGATAGCTAATGACAACGAAGTCACATACGGCAAAGATGTAGCAGAATTTCTCAGAAATGACTTTTATGTAGATGACGGTCTTAAGTCGTTGCCTTCAGTTTCAGAAGCAGTCAAAATGATAAGATCCTGTCAGGACATGTGTGAACAGGGTGGTTTACATTTGCACAAATTCACCAGTAATTCTAAAGAAGTTTTAGCTCAGATCCCTGAAGGGGATAGGGCTAGTGAATTGAGTAAGATCAACATATTTAAGGATTCTTTACCAATAGAACGTACACTTGGTGTGTTGTGGAACATAGAATCAGACGCCTTTGAATTTAGGATCCAATTAAAGGATACACCCTTGACAAGGAGAGGTATCCTCTCATCTGTCAGTTCCATATATGACCCCCTAGGGTTCATATCACCTGTAATTCTTAGGGGTAAGCAAATTTTACAACAAATGTGTGCTGACAATATGGACTGGGATGACCCAATTTCTGATGAGTTGCATATGAAATGGCAACTTTGGAGAAACAGCCTCTTTGATCTTGAGTCCATTCAGGTCAAGAGATGTTTAAAACCTGATAGTTTTGGTCAGGTAAAATCAGTACAAATGCATCACTTCTCAGATGCTAGTACCATAGGTTATGGACAATGTTCATATCTTAGACTTGTAGACAATGAACAAAATGTACATTGTTCGCTACTTATGAGTAAATCTAGAGTAGCTCCGATTAAGACTATGACTATCCCAAGACTGGAATTGACAGCAGCTTTGGTTTCAGTGAGAGTAAGCACTTCATTGCAAGCTGAATTACCGTACAAAGACATAACTCATGTTTTTCACACAGACAGTTGCGTGGTTTTAGGGTACATTTCAAATGACTCTTAAGAGATTTCAAGTATTTGTTGCAAACAGAGTGCAACAGATAAGAAATTTTACCAGACCAGATCAATGGCATTACATTGACACTAAAGATAACCCAGCCGATATAGCATCTCGAGGTGCAACTGCTTTAGAGTTGAAGAAATCTGACTGGTTTAGTGGTCCAAAATTTCTTTGGGATTCAAATTTTGTCCCAGTAAGTGACAGTAATCATGACTTGGACTTGAGCAATGATCCTGAAGTGAAAAGAAACCAGTGTTTCATGTCTTGCTCACTCCCAACTAGACATGACTCTATTTTGACCAATTTGGAGTACTTTTCAGACTGGTTTCGTGTTGTGAGGGCAGTTGCTTGGTGTTTGAGATACAAATCAATATTGCTGACTTGCGCAAGACCCAACGGACAGACAATTTTCACTTCGTCTCCTTCAGTGGAAGACTTGAAGCAGTCTGAAACTGAAATTATTAGACTGGTACAAGAAGATAGTTTCCAGACAGAATTGGAAATCTTGACTAGACCACAGTCTGACAAAGACACAAATAGACCTTTTATTACAAGGGACTCCAGACTATACAAGTTGAACCCATTTATTGATAAATCTGGTTTGATTTGTGTTGGGGGGTAGAATGACAAACTCATCTGAAGATTTTCATGTTAATCATCCTATTATTCTACCTAGAAAGGGACATATCACAAATCTTATCATAAGACATTTTCATGATCGTGTCCAGCATCAAGGTCGTGGCATGACAGTAAATGAAATAAGAGCCAATGGCTTCTGGATACTAGGTTGTAGTTCTGCAGTCTCTGAATTACTGTATCACTGCGTCACTTGTCGTAAGTTAAGAGGAAAGACTGAAATTCAGAAAATGGCAGATTTGCCTGTTGATAGGGTTGAACCTACTCCACCATTTTCATACTGTGGAGTTGATTATTTTGGGCCCTTTTTGACTAAAGAAGGCAGAAAAGAGCTTAAGCGTTACGGTGTATTATTTACATGTTTTACAAGTAGAGCTATTCACTTGGAAATTGCAAACAGTCTTGAGACCGATTCATTTATAAATGCTTTGAGACGCTTTCTCTCCTTGAGGGGCCCTATCCGCCAATTGAGATCGGATCGAGGTACGAACTTTATCGGTGCCGAGAATGAGTTGAAACTAGAGTTATCGCGCATGAACGTTGATTCCATTACAAACTTCCTACATAAGGAGGGATGTGACTATTTTCCCTTCAAGTTCAACGTGCCATCTGCTAGCCACATGGGTGGCGTGTGGGAGAGACAAATCAGGACTGTGCGTAATGTTCTCTCCAGATTACTTCAGCAACATGGGACACAGCTTGACGATGAGACTCTACGAACTTTGTTCTGTGAAGTAACAGCAGTTGTGAATAGTCGTCCGCTTTGTGTCGAAAATCTCAATGATCCGTTATCTAGTGCCCCATTGACTCCTAATCATCTGTTAACGATGAAATCCAAAGTGCTTTTACCGCCTCCCGGCACATTCGTATCAACTGACTTGTAAATTCGCAAAAGGTGGAAAAGAGTTCAGTACCTAGCCAATGAGTTTTGGTACAGATGGAGAAAGGAGTACTTGAGTAATCTACAGAGTAGAAGTAAATGGATTCAAACTAAGAGAAATATGGAAGAAGGTGATATCGTTATGATAAAGGACGATAATCTCCCCAGGAACCACTGGCGAATTGGACGAGTTAGCAACGCGATCCCAGACGACGACGGTTTAGTTCGCAAGGTCACAGTTACAGTCCCATCAAGATCATTAGACAATCAAGATAAGGACGTCCATGGTTTGGTCACATTAGAAAGACCAATCCATAAACTTGTGTTATTGAAGCAAAATGACTCTGACTAACAAAACATGCATATATTGAGGGTTTATCCCCGTCAAGGAGCCATAGACAGAAACTCTTAAATATCATACATAGTTTGAATTTTATCAGTGTTAAACTTGAAATATGCAATTTACATGTAGCTGTTTTAAGTCATCTATTGTTTTGTGAAATCACTGAATTTAATGTGGCATCATCACGAGCCATTAAATTTGTGGTTCCATTAAACAAGATTGTTGAAGAATCTCATTAAAATTCATGGTTTCAATTGCTTTCAAAATAGCAATAAGGTAATTGCATATTTGACTTTAAATGAGCAAATTTTAAGAGACTTTACAGTGTTTAAGAATAATGAGAATAGTAAAACAGAACCCTGTGAACCCTTGATTGCAATTATGCGCTTGCGTTTAGAACTGCGTAATTGTGCTGCATCTCTGCTTGCTGCGTCTTTTTTAGTAGTATTGCAACATAATCTAATTGAGGCAATTTGATTTATTGCAATTATTTGCAATCATTGATTTCAGAGTTCTGGTTTACTCTGCCTATGTAATAGCTAGTTAAAAATTAGTGAACTGCTAATTTTGGGGAGCCATGTTACTGCCTTAGTTTGGATACCGGATATTTTTACCGGATTACATTAGTAATAGTTACCGGGTATTATTGTTCTATGAGAATATCCGCTTGCGCATGCGTATTTGCGATCTGCGAAAATCCAAAAAATGAAAACTTTCCTGTGGCGATGTTTTTAAAGGCTATAGAGGTAATTATGCGTCAATACCCTTACAATTCACTGTCATAGTGAATGGTCCGTTCATATTCTTCGTCGATAGTCCGTCAGTCTGTCCGGTATCGCTGTATTGTCGATTTATCGAGTCGGTTTTCGTTCGATTGTCTTTCGGTCGGAACACGTGTTAATTTGCGTGTATAATTCAGGCGGTAACGTTAAGCTCCCTTTTTATTTTGCAGTTCGACGGATTCTACCGAGTCTTCGGATACTGCGGATACCTGTAATATGGATGTCATCCATAGATGTGCGAATCCCGATAATCATTGATGTGATTAAACGAATCCTGTACGGCTTTATGCTTCTGTTTTCATCGCCGCAATACTTATATTCTCCATTTCAAACGTTTTTACCTTTATTCTCAGTTTCACAGCGTTCCATGTGCCAAAAACTTCATGGATAATTAGCAGAACCAGCCTTTTTTTTTGGGGGGGGGGGTGAATGCCTACGTTACGTCAATGAAACTTACAAATATTACTGCTCTGGCTTGCATTCCCCATTTCAAACGCAGTTTTCCTTGTTTTCAGTGTTCCAATGTGACCAAAGCTTCGCAGCCAGTGTGGGTAGCGGAGTTTCTGTATTTGTTGGGTTTGAATGTCTACGTTACGTTAATGAAACTTGCGAATATTACTGCTCGGGCTTATACTCTCCATCACAAGGAATTAGTCGACAACTTAAATGTACAGAAACAGGCTGGGACCGTGAAAATGAATCCGGACTATGTCAAAGTACGTATTATATCGTCGCTTTTCTAGAAATATATATATAACAAAAATAAAAAAAATAAAACACACACAATAAACACGTAACTACTTCTCTTTTCTCGTTAAAGATACAGGGTTCTAGAATGACAATAACGAAACGTGCATAAGAAGAAGAATAACGTCAGGGCTTTTTTTTCATTTTTGGGGAAGGGGCCTGGCCTTTCAGGTGGGGAAAAAAAGCGCGCGATTTTTCCAATTTGGGGAAAAATTATTATATTGATAATAACAAATATAAAACAGAAGAACCAGCAGTTTCTCCTTTTGTCTAAATATTTTCATAGCTATGTACCGACTTTGTAAATAAAATTTACTTGACTTGAATGTCCATTTTGTCTGCAGCAACTTTCAAATTGGACTAACCTAGAATTTTGTCATTTGGGAAAGGGTTAAACTAATCTTTCAATAGCAACTTGTAGACCAAGACCACTGGCACTCGATCTTAGACTATTCATTTAGATCTAATTTTGTCGTTTGTGAAAGGGTTAAACAAATCTTTCAATAGTAACTTGTAGACCAAGACCACTGGCACTCGATCTTAGACAATTCATTTAGATCTAAGTCATTGTAACTTTAGATAACGACGTGATAAATGTGCAAAAGTGTCAATACACTGGGGTTGAGTAGTGCCAGTGACCGTTACGAGGCAGACGCTACATTTGATCGACGGGATTTTCCATTTTTCCTTCGACGATCCTGAGTGACAAGAACTTGTTTGTCTGGCCATCCACTTTTTTTATCCCTATTGATTTGCTTTCAAAACGTTCCAACTATTTTGTGAAAATACTCCCGATGGTGCTTCGTATTTACCTTTTATCCCACGAAGCTGAACTTTATTGGTGACGCCATTTCACTGGCGTGTTCGATTTGGGAT
Source organism: Fragum sueziense (assembly GCA_963680895.1). NCBI lineage: Eukaryota > Metazoa > Mollusca > Bivalvia > Cardiida > Cardiidae > Fragum > Fragum sueziense. Next base: position 59,067,811 of record OY804599.1, on the reverse strand, counting down.
CAATGTAAATTTTGACCGTCCGAATGTCGGGGAATTTAGTCGAATGGCAATCAGCGCCCCCAAATAACAGCTCATTTATTTCAAAATATCAGTGTGTAGATCGTTTCTGTCCATATTCATTAATTCATTTTCGGCAAAAATGATTTACTTTTCATTTGTGTGCGTACTAACAATTCGCTTTCCACTTCTTAATTTACAAATCAAACGCGACCTCTTACGGGCCTTTGAAATAAACTGCATAAACGGTCAATCTGCAAGAGGAATAAAAAAGGAAAGTTTATTAATGCTCATACCGGGCCGTATGAATTTCAATTCTACCTGTAGAGGGATAACCATAATCGAATTATCTAATCAATTACCCGAGTCGTATACCCCATTATATAGACGCTTTACTTGTTGAGATAAAGCGTTTTTTCCACAAGTATGATCATCACAAAGATTTGTCAGATCGGAAATCTTTTTTTTTTTTTTTTTTTTTTTATAAAAGCTGAAGAAGCAAAACAAAATGGGGATTTTTGCAGACAGGTGGGGAATTTTTTCTGCTGGTGGGGAATTTTTTGGGGGTGGGGAAGTAGCCGTTCAACGGCTACAGCCATATAGCAAGAAAAACCCCTGAACGTTATAATAAAATTTTCAAAGGCAAACATTGAACTGCTTCAAATCGAGAAAATAGTGTTAATAAAGATAGATTTTTGCATAATATAGCAAGCAAATTATTTAGGCAATGAAGGGGAATTATCTTTTTAATACCTTTGAATTAGGACAACCTTAAATTGTATCGTCTTCGAAAGATTTAAAGATGATCTTAATTTTTCAGGCACAATTTGTCCAAGTCGAATTCCATCTGGCAGAATCACGGGTAACTGTAACTACGCACCAGGCGCTTCGTGTAACTTTATCTGTGACGACGGTTATTACAAGAATCCGGCGGTCTCAACTGTGGCGTGCTTAACATCTCGGGCATGGGCATCTCCCAGCGGCACGCCATGCATCAGTAAGTGGTTGTTTTTCAATAAAAAAACTCGTAACTGCAGCTTAAAACAAGCTGCAGTTACGAGATTTTTGTTGAAAAGCATTGTGGTGTTTTTTTAAAATATTCCAACCAAAATTAGATTACAAATAATTCTTGTAATTGTGTATATGATAACGATTATTACAAGAACCCAGCGGTCTCAAATGTGGCGTGCTTAACATCTCGTGCATGGGCTTCTCCAAGTGGCACCCCATGCATCAGTAAGTGGTTGTTTTTTAATAAAAATCTCGTAACTGCAGCTTAAAATAAGCTGCAGTTACGAGATTTTTGTTGAAAATCATTGAAGTGTTTTTAAAATATTCCAACCATAATTATTCTACAAATAGTTCTTGTAATTGTGTATATGATAACGGTTATTACAAGAACCCAGCGGTCTCAACTGTGGCGTGCTTAACATCTCGAGCATGGGCATCTCCCAGTGGCACGCCATGCATCAGTAAGTGGTTGTTTTTCAAAAAAAAATCTCGTAACTGCAGCTTAAAACAAGCTGCAGTTACGAGATTTTTGTTGAAAAGCATTGTGGTCTTTATTTAAAATATTCCAACCATGATTAAATAACAAAAAGTTCTTGTTATTGTGTGTATGATAACAGTTATTATAAGAACCCAGCGGTCTCAACTGTGGCGTGCTTAACATCTCGGGCATGGGCATCCCCCAGTGGCACGACATGCATCAGTAAGTGGTTGTTTTTCAATAAAAATCTCGTAACTGCAGCTTAAAACAAGCTGCAGTTACGAGATTTTTGTTGAAAATCATTGAAGTGTTTTTAAAATATTCCAACCATAATTATTCTACAAATAGTTCTTGTAATTGTGTGTATGATAACAGTTATTACAAGAACCGTGCAGTCTCAACTGTGGCGTGTTTAACATCTCGGGCATGGGCATCTCCCAATGGCACGCCATGCATCAGTAAGTGTTTGTTTCTTCACCCTCTAAACTTCGTTTGTGAGGGTATGATAATTTCTAAACTAGTTATAAATATTTCATTGGAGCATATCTTTAAATGAAATGCATCTCGTATGAAACTAAGTAACAAAATACAAGGGACACTTTCTATACGAGTCATTCTGGCCTTGGGCAAATATATTGTGCACCATTCGTATCTTATTTGAGCGTTTATTTCAAAGGAGGGGTTTCCATAAGGCCATTTTCCTGGGACCTAAATTTTCCAATGATATTTTTCGTACAAATAGATACATAAAGGGGACGTGTTTTGCCGAAAAGTCTGAATCGAACGGACCTTTGGTTTGGTGTATATGGTATATTGAAAGTGGGTGGGGTAATTTTTTTCAGGCGCTACCCAAGGTTCTTATTAATCAATTTTCTATATTATGATAAGATGACATTAAATCCATTGGCTTGCTTATTATAAATATTAAAATATTTGGAATTTTATGTAATTTTTCATTTTTTTGTATATTTTCATCTCCCACCTTTGGGGAAAACATCAACACGTTTTTATAAAGTGGCATAATGGAATAATATTTTAGGTGAGAACTTGTTTATAAATGGTCATTGCAAAATTATGAGGGATTTTTGATAGCTAGTCGGGTAGATGAGTTACGGGCCCTTGAATGCACGAAAACCCATGACAAATTGTGAAATAAATAACAAATTACATTTTTTCTGACTTTCTTTCGTACAGAAAGGCAGAAATGTTTAATTAGCTTAAATGATTGCTGGCCTCAGCAAATAGTACTGTAAATGAGCTATTGTGGTCAGTTTCATCTGTTGTCCGTCCGTCTAGTCTGTCTGCCCGTCCATAATATCAGGTTTACACTCTAGAATCCACAAATATTATCCGATCTTCACCAAACTTTGTCAACATGTGTATGGTCATAAGCCCTTGTGTTAGATAAATTTTGGACGGAATTGCTGCAGAAAGTGCTGAGTTATGTGCCCTTGAATGTCAAAAAATGCTATTTTTGACAATTTTTGCCATAATTATTTTTCAAATATTACCCAATCAAATGCAAAACCAAGTGAAAATGTTTGCATTTATAATATCTTGGGTGAGTTACATTCAGATTGAAAACGTAAATTTTGAGTTATCCGCCCTTGAATTTGGCAAAATTGCATTTTTTCCGTTTTATTTTCCCTTTAGCATCCACAAACATGGAGCAATTAAAACCGATAGAGGACAAATTATTTCTGTCTATAACATATCAGACATGTAAGAATTTCAGGCAGATTGAAAATGTTTATCTTGAGTAATCCGCCCTTGAATTTAACAAAATTGCTGTATTAGCCATAGATTTGCACATAAACCCACAAATTTGTCTAATTCAAGGGCAGATAATTTGGGAAAAGCATTTCAAATGATGCCAAAACTTTAACCTATATAAATTCTAATGGACATCAACAATTTGTCAAAATTTTGTTTTCATTTTTTAAATATTGGTGGATGCTAAGGAGAAAATGAAGTCTAAAATAGCAATTTTGCCAAATTCAAGGGCAGATAACTCAAAATTTACGATTTCGATCTGGATGAAAATCACACTCACCCAAGATATTATAAATGCAAACATTTTCACTTGGTTTTGCATTTAATTGGGTGATATTTGAAAATTTTTGATCGCAAAAATTGTCAAAAATAGCATTTTTTGACATTCAAGGGCACATAACTCAGCACTTTCTCCAGCAATTCCGTCCAAAATTTATCTAACACAAGGGCTTATGACCATACACATTTTGAAAACGTTTGGTGAAGATCGAATAATATTTGTGGATTCTAGAGTGTAAACCTGATTTTATGGACGGGCAGACAGACAGACGGACGGACAACAGACGAAACTGACCACAATAGCTTATTTGTAGTACTATTTGCTGAGGCCAGCTATAATTTAAGCTAATTAAACATTTCTGCCTTTCTGTACGAAAGAAAGTCAGAAAAAATGTATTTTGTTATTTATTCTACAATTTGTCATGGGTTTTCGTGCATTCAAGGGCCCGTAACTCATTTACCCGACTAGCTATCAAAAATCCCTCATAATTTTGCAATGACCATTTATTAACAAGTTCTCACCTAAAATATTATTCCATTATGCCACTTTATAAAAACGTGTTGATGTTTTCCCCAAAGTTGGGAGATGAAAATATACAAAAAAATGAGAAATTACATAAAATTCCAAATATTGTAATATTTATAATAAGCAAGCCAATGGATTTAATGTCATCTTAACATGGGCTCATATACAAAACATAATGTTTTAAAAAAATTCGCCAATTATTTACATTTAGATAGAAAATTGATTAACAAGAACCTTGGGTAGCGCCTGAAAAAAATTACCCCACCCACTTTCAATATACAATATACACCAAACCAAAGGTCCGTTCGATTCAGACTTTTCGGCAAAACACGTCCCCTTTATGTATCTATTTGTACTAAAAATATCATTGCAAAATTTGGGTCCCAGGAAAATGGCCTTATGGAAACCCCTCCTTTACTGCCTTGTGCGAATTTTTGTTTGTAACAACAATTTGTTCCTAAACTAAAAGTGGTTAATTATAAATGCAATTTTTCATTTGTTATTTCTTATCTCAATGACACGATTGCAATAGGTACCCTCAACATAGAGTTTTGTGAACAATTAAGATATTTGAATTATTAATTTCTGGAATCATTCTATGTGTAGTTAATATTTTGGATATGTCAATTATTTGTTTTGTTTTCTAGACGCTTATTGCCCGATGACTATTCCAAACGGCAAAGTGGATCGGTTCTGTGACCGTAGGGTTTCAAGCACGTGCAATTACACGTGCGATACCTACCACAGCAAGAGCACAACAATAACAACGGTCTCATGCAGTGGCCAAAGTGATACGGTCGCGTCTTGGAGTCAAACAAACGGACTCTGTACAGGTAAGGGTGAATTTATACCAATCAAAATTGTGGTGAAAACAGGATACATTTACCATGTGCAAAAATGTTGTTAATCTATTTTCACAAATTGACTCTCTTTGTCTCCTAAAAGGTAGATACTTTTGAAAAAATTGTGGTGTTATTTTTAATAGCAATCAGATTCTTATTGAAAAAAAATAACCAAATTCAAACCTCCTTTGAAGAAGAAAAAACAGATCATTTACATGTATCTACCATAAAAATCTGTGAACAAAATGGTTGAATCACTTGCGTGCGTCAAATGACTTGTATTCTAAAGAAATTTCATGTTATCCGTGAAGTTTGGATTAAATCCTTCCAAAAAATTCTGACGATACTCCTTTCTGTATTTTTAGTTTTGACAAACTCTTGTGCATCATTTATTCTATCTTTTTCTTATCATGCATTTCCAGCAATCACGTGCCCGTCAACCGTCGCCTACGGCAACATAATCAACTGTCAGCGACGTGTGAATGATTTGTGCGAATTCACGTGCGCGAATCCTGCCTCCAAAAACCAGAATGTGACCAGGGTTTTGTGTCTGCCTACCGCAAACTGGAACCAGTCGTTGTATTTATGTGGTGGTAAGTGCTTAGATAAACAAAAATTCGTCCGTTTTCAGCAAAAAACCTCGTAACTGCAGCTTGTTTTAAGCTGCAGTTACGAGGTTTTTGTTGAAAAGGAACGCATTGGTGACGGTGAAAAGATCGACTAGAATGATTCTAAAGTCAAACATATGCCGGTCAGTATGTTATGGCACAATGCTTACAAATGTTAACAACGGAGTAATGGATTTTCTGGTATTATTCGTTATTTGAAATGAATCTTTTAAAAACCGTGACATTTTAGACTGCTCCATTTAAAGTTGTTTCTGACAACATAGAGACATAAGTTTACGAACTGAGAATGAAATCACCACTTTCTAGCCATACGAAATGCATCAAGTTACACACACTTGTAAATACACTTTACATAAGTTGATTCACCGTGCCGGATTTTAAGGTTATCCTTCAAGAATTCTTACTCTATATTCATATGCAATGGAGGTAATTTTGAACATGTTTGTCAAATGTTTCCATAAGTATGCATTAATTCAAAATTCTAAACCAAAGGCCCTTTAACAGTTTAGGGATTACTGGCACTTTTGAAATTTCGCCTCTGGCTCTGCATTTCATTCTCAGTTCGTAAACCTTGATATCCGATCAAACTCCTGTAAACGGAAAGTTAAAAGCAATGCTTATTTGGGATTTAATAGGTCTACACATTCAGATCTACAGACAAAAGGAATTAAAGGCATTTTAACTTTGATATTTCAATTCCAAACACTTGGTTGTTGATGCTCATGATGAGAAGATTCCAATGAGTATCCACAACATAGGATTTGATGAACAATAGATGAAATATCTGCATTTTGAAAAGCGTTCACCATTCGTATATAATTTAGTAACTCTGTTCTATTTTTAGCTCCTATACCTAGTGTGACGTCAGCAAGTACCGGATCTGAGACGTCATCGGCAACAATCGGACTCGGTATTGTGGTGGCGCTGTTGGCGTTGGTTATCATTCTCATAGTGGTACTAGCTTTCCTATTTAGAAGGTAAAGTATCGCTTGTTATGTTGAATAGAACAGATCACAGTACATGCTGGTCTTAATTCAAAATGTCTGCCATACACCCATTAGCAACAATAGGATTTGGTATTGTGGATGGCTCTGTTAGCTTTGGGCATCCTCATTATAGTGGTACTGGCTTTCTTAATTAGAAGGTAAACCTCATAAACCATCCTTTTCATGCTAATAAAACAAGCAGTCGGTGTAGGCCTGACATTGACTTTTTAAAGAAAAATGGTGAAAGCTTTCAATCGATAAGCTAATGCATTTGCTTGCTCTCTTAGAACATGAACGTTGTAAACGGTATCAATCGAAACATTTGATTGATTTTGAAGAGACAAACACGAAAGTAGACTCTTATGTTATTTTAAATTTTAGCTGGTATGCATGTATATCGTTGCTTTTCAACAAGAACCTCGTAACTGCAGCTTGTTTAAAGCTGCAGTTACGAGGTCTTTGTTGTAAAGCAGCGAATTATGTTCTTGACATTTGATATGATTTATTTACTTTTGTCTGACAGGCGCCTGGGTATTTGTGAGAGAGGAGGCTCCAACCTACCACCCGCCAAATTCACGAATGAGCACATTGACGGGATAGAAAACCCGGGCTACGGTAACTCGGCCATTAGCGTGACAAATGATATGTATGACAATCGAAGTTTGAGAAGCGAAGGGGCATATTCAACGTAAGTCAGAATAGATTATCAAGGATCTGGCAAAATGTCAATTGAGGTAGTCCATCCCTAATCAGTTTCGCGCGACGTCGGAATTATTTGGGCGCGGTAATAAACATTCGGCGGTGGAACTTTCCACCGCCGAATGTTTACGACCGCGCCAGAATAGTTTTGGATATGTAACGACGCTGCTCTAAAAATCCGACGTTTTATGTATCTCAAAATGGCCCCATTAAGGGTATTCTACCTTAGGGTTTTCGAGTGTAACACGGTTCTAGACCAGCCCGGTAACCACGCAGTCTGATCATGAATCACTTTGTTTTAAAATAACTTCATATTTATTCTAGGCTCGTTCTTTGAGTTAGATTTTCTACAATTTAGCCTAACAAGTAGGCCTATATGGATAAAAGGAATTTATCTTTTAGTAAAAAGCTCAATTTTGTAATTGATGACAATAATGCTAAAAGCTGTGCAATGTCAAATGAAATCAGTATTGCCATAATTGCCATATTTGCAGATCCCTGTTGAATAGTTGTTGTTTTTATACTCGACAGAATATCAGAAAGGAGCACAAAACCAATCAAAGATCAGGAGCAGTTACCAGACAAAAAAGAAATTGAGAGTCCAACTTCTAAAACAGACACGTACGTGTCCGCGGACGACTGGCTTAAACAACAGGATAATCCCGATTATAAATATTAATTTTTGACGTAATTCATTGGTTTTTTACTAAACACTATGTTGTGGGTAATCAATGAGACTATTTTTTATGGGTACACACAATATAGGGTGTGGAACTGAAATAACAAAGTAACAATGTAAACCTTTGACATAGGGGTCTTATGTACAACATAGTTCCAAAAAGACGTCACAAAGGATTTTCCGAATGTAACTTTAATTTGTTGGGCATCATGCTCTATGTTGTGGGTGCTCATTAGAATTGTCTCATTGATAATATTCAATTGAGTACCCACAACATAGGGTCTGGAATTGAAATGACAAAATACAATAGATGCAGGTTGTTTAGGGTCAATATCTTCTTTGCATGTACATATGACTATGTCCCTTTGTTATTTGATGAGAAGCATATTGCTCAAATGAGCTACAAAGGCCTACGTCTTCTCATTTTTGTGCCATAAGAAATAATAACATTCCATTATGATTTCATTTCATACATGTACATTCGCGCAACGTTGGTGCATATTGTATTAAATGCAGTACTTGTTTGAGATATACGTCCATTGGCAATAACAAATTGCAATAATTATGTGACATGAAATCCATTTTATTATTTTTTTCAAAGTTTTTTTTAAAGAAATATGCTGTTGATCCTAAATCCAAGTCTATAATTATTTTCGTTTTGAGATTCATATATAACACGAAATTACCGGTTTTTAGATTTATGTGTCTTTATCCTTATGTTTTTTCCTTTTTCTCTTTTCAAATCGTCGTTAAAAAAAAAAAAAACACCTCGTAACTGCAGCTTATTTTAAGCTGTATATACGATATATTCGTTGAAGGAGTAGCGAAATGCTTTATTAAGTGTGCTAAATCATTGTTTGATTTGTTAAGGATAAATATTGTTTTACAAATTGAATACAATTCATTTTTAGAATTATGTTGTTATTATTTGTTTATTTTTGTAAATATTTTATACAATCTTTTTATATACATTTACACATATCCTATATGTTCATTTCATTGTTTGATAAGTCTTAACGGAGCTACAGACTAGAAAGGGTTTTTAATCTTCAAAATGCAAAATAATATTTATTATTCAGCAAACCATATATTGAAGATACTCATTGGAATCGTCTTTTTGAGATGATTCCATTGAGTATCCACAACATAGGGTTTGGATTTGATATTACAGATTAATATTTGTTGTATGTCCTCTGAAATTTTGCTCTGTTTGCTTTGTTTGTCTTGTTTTGATATAATCAAATAACATTTTATGTAACCACAATATCGTTAGGTTGATTTTCTTGTTGATGTGAAATGTTTAAAGAAACTACATGAAAATTAAAGAAAGGTTGAAAGAAAAGAAAAATTAAAATTTTGACCATTTTCAAGTATGTCATATTAACAGAATTATTTAGTCGGCACAGTTCGACTGTTTCCGGTCTCTTTACGTGTTGAGTTACCGGAAACAACCGAGATGTTCCGAATGAAAAAATATTGAAAAATACCGAAAATGTTGTGAAACGTGCCACGTGATTCCACATCACTGAACCGCGTTGCATTGATCAGACCCTGCGTTTACGTAAGCTGATCAGGATTCAAAGTAGTCCCGAATACCAAGAGGAACCCTTTTTCATGATCTTGATAAAGATCAATGTCTGATATGGTGTTTTGAATTCATTCTCATTTTATGCTATTTCCCCACCATAATATTTCTTGTTTATCGTTGAACTTTGTAAGATATTTAATTGTTACTTTCTGATTAAACAGATTTTGCTACAATTTTTGTGAGATTTATTCTTTTATAAGAGCCTAGTATTAAGCTTTGAATCTTTTTTAAAAATCCGCATTGTTAAGACACGTTTGGTAGAAGGTGTGTGGAAAAATATGACAGTGATATTTCACAATTGCTTTTTCATAATTATGCCCCCTTTCGAAGAAAATGGGGGTATATTGTTTTGCAAGTGTCGGTCGGTCGGTCGGTCGGTCGGTCGGTCGGAAGGTCGGTCGGTCGGTCGGTCGGTCGGTCTGTCTGTCCGTAGACCAAACCTTGTCCGGAGCATAACTCAAAAAGTATTAAAGGTAGAGTCATGAAACTTCATAGGTGGATAGATCTCATTATGGAGAGGTGCAGTGCACAAGAACCGTAACTCTGCCGATCAAATTTTTTGAGTTATTGCCCTTTGTTGATTTTATAACTTGATTCTTGTCCGGAGCATAACTCAAAAAGTATGTAAGGTACAATCATGAAACTTTACAGGTGGATAGATCTCATTATGGAGAGGTGCAGTGCACAAGAACCGTAACTCTGCTGATCAAATTTTTTGAGTTATTGCCCTTTGTTGATTTTATAACTTGATTCTTGTCCGGAGCATAACTCAAAAACTATGTTAGGTAGAATCATGAAACTTTACAGGTGGATAGATCTCATTATGGAGAGGTGCAGTGCACAAGAACCGTTACTCTGCTGATCATATTTTTTGGGTTATTGCCCTTTGTTGATTTTCAAACTTGATTATTGTCCGGTGCATAACTCAAAAAGTATGTAAGGTAGAATCATGACACTTTACAGGTGGATAGATCTCATTATGGAGAGGTGCAGTGCACAAGAACCGTAACTCTGCCGATCAACTTTTGTGAGTTATTGCCCTTTGTTGATTTTATAACTTGATTCTTGTCCGGAGCACAACTCAAAAAATATGTAAGGTAGAATCATGAAACTTTACAGGTGAATAGATTTCATTATGGAGAGGTGCAGTGCACAAGAACCGTAACTCTGCCAATCAAATTCTTGGAGTTATTGCCCTTTGTTGATTTTTACACTTAATTCTTAACCTTGCCTATATCTCGTGTCCTTTTACACATACAGCCTTGATATCTCACACATAGATACCTCCTATCAACATCGTTCACATTTAACCATGACCTTGGACCTTGTGACCTTGACCTTGGAGTTTGACCTACTTTAAAAAAAATTAAACCTGACATATATCTCATGACCTTTTACAAATACAGCCTTGATATTTCACACATGGACACATCTTACCAAGACCTTTCACAATTGACCATGACCTTGGACTTTGTGACCTTGACCTTGGAGTTTGACCTACTTTTAAAAAAGCTTTAACCTGGCCGATATATCATGTCCATTTACACATACAGCCTTGATATTTGACACATGGAAACCTCCGACTTAGACCTATCACATAGGACTATGACCTTGGACCTTGTGACCTTGACCTTGGAGTTTGACCTACTTTTTAAAGAAAAAATAAACTGGGCCTATATCTTATGTGCTACTACACATACAGCCTTGGTATTTCACACATGGACACATTTTACCAAGACCTTTCACATTTGACCATGACCTTGGACCTTGTGACCTTGACCTTGGACTTTGACCTACTTTAAAAAGAACTTTAACTTAGCCGATATATCATGTCCTTTTACACATACAGCCTTGATATTTGACACATGGACACCTACGACCAAGGCCTTTCACATTTGACCATGACCTTGGACCTTGTGACCTTGACCTTGGTGTTTGACCTACTTTTATAATACATTAACCTGGCCTATATTTCATGTCATTTTACATATACAGCCTTGATATTTCACACATGGTCACTTCCAACCAAGATATTTCACTTTGACCATGACCTTGGACCTTGACCTTGGAGTTTGACCTACTTTTAGAAATTTCTAACCTAGCCTTTATCTTATGTCCTATTACACCTACAGCCTTGATATTTCACACATAGACACCTCCTACCAAGACCTTTCACATTTGACCATGACCTTGAATATTGCAACCGTGACCTTGGAGTTTGACCTACTTTTAAAAAGACTGAAACCAGGCATACATATCATGTCCTTTTATACCTACAGCCTTGATATTTCACATATGGACACCTCCAACCAAGACCTTTCACATTTGACCATGACCTTGACCTTGGCATTTGGCCTACTTTTAAAAACTTTAACCTGGCCTATGTTTCATTTTACTTTTACATATACAGCTTTAATATTTCACACATACACACATCCTACCAAGACCTTTCATATTTGACCATGACCTTGGACCTTGTTAACTTGACCTTGGACTTTGACCTACATCAAATGTAGGCCCTTGAGGGGGCATATATGTTTTACAAACATCTCTTGTTTACTTTTACTTTTATCTGAAAGAGCAAATTTTCTTATGAAAATTCTGAAATTTTAAGCCAAAATATTGGACCGTTTACAAGAAATATATATTTTGTGCTAAAATTTAACAAATTGTTGTGGACAACAGTTAAGATTTATATGGAATTTATAATTTCTGTATCAACTTAAAAGCCGTATTTTTCGCTTAAACTTGACAAATTCAAAAAAACTAATAGCATTTCTACGCATTAGGATAACCAATCCACAGGCGGCAATCACGTGACTTTGTTATGATATGAGTTCCTAACTTATGTAAACACTCGGTATATGTAGACAACGACCTGTGAACGATCAAAGATTGAAGCGAGTCTAAATTGACGGGGGAAGAGGGATTTCGAATTATGAAAATATGTGACTCGAACCCGTCTCCCTATAATAATTGGCAATTTGTATCGATCAGTTTAACTGGTCTTCTCGCCCTTCATAAAATAATGATGAAACGGCGGCATTTGGGAAACGGTAAATCAAAGTTTTACAGGCAAATTGACCCTGCGACACATCATACTATAATTTGAGCAACGTTTGTCCGTTTGTCTGTTTGTCTGTTTGTCTGGTTTGTCTGTCTGTCTGTTTGTTCCCCTACTCCTCCCAGGTCCTTGGGCCGATCTTCACCAAACTTGGAGAGCAACGTTTGTCCGTTTGTCTGTTTGTCTGTTTGTCTGGTTTGTCTGTTTGTCTGTTTGTTCCCCTACTCCTCCCAGGTCCTTGGGCCGATCTTCACCAAACTTGGAGGGAAGGTGGAGGGCGGCCCCGGGTATTAGCTTGAGGGGTTTATTTTTTGAAAGGTCAAGGTCATCGAGGTCAAAGGTCAAATTTATGTTTTTACGGGTTACGGGTATCGTTTTTACGGGTTACGGGACGGGATTGCTTACGGGTTACGGGACGGGATTAGGTGGAGGGCAGCCCCGAGGGCAGCCCCGGATAGGTCAAGGTCATCGAGGTCAAAGGTCAAATTTAGAGACGGGTAAAATTGCTAGTTCTTTATAAATAAAGCATTGACAAATAATCTTAATTCGATAAAGGAGATAGTAATTCAATATCAGAACAGAAATTAGTACAATTCCGCAAGTCCGCATACAAGAAAACGGATTTGCGTTTCTTGGACTATACTAATGGACAAAAGTCTTGTCCATGTCTAAAAGTGAAAATAATTCGGTAACCACTTGAGGTATAGAGGAAAATAATTAACCCGGCAGAGTGACCTTAACTGTTCACAAAAGTGGAAAAGTTTATTGTCCAGTTAAGGTGGGAATGGTCCGTCGTTAATTTACGTAAAGCGTGCACTGTATCCGTTATAAAACATTGTGCCGCCATGTGAAAATAAGATTTTATCTAATCTAGTCAAATAAAAAAAATGTTAAGATAGCGTGGTCCATTTGGACCGAAATTTTCAGTAAAGCTAATTATTAAAATAGGCGTAATCTCCAAAAAAAATGAAAATATCTAAATACAGTTCACATCCTGGTCATACCGTACCGATGGCACAGGCTGACACCAGGATCTGCATTTTTTGCATATTTAGTTAACCAATTACCATTTTGAGATGACGCGACACATGTATGCACATGCAAATACTGTTACGTCGTTGAATAATATGATTATAAGCTGTAAATAGCGAGGCATGAGAAGTGTTCGGCAAACCACGAGGGGTTCCGGCATACCTATCACCCCTGGACGATAAGTCTGTTGACCTTTCCGCTTGGTCTGCTCTGCCGGGTCAAATCTCGCCGTCTATAATACGTGCAAATAATCAAGCACAGTAAATATTGTTAACAACAATTTCTCCTTTTGTATCAACGTTTTCCCAAACCCTTACTTTCGAAAACGTCAAAAACAGATCTTAAAGTGACATTTCACATTTACTTATTTCATATTTTACTTTTATTTTTATCTGATAGAGCATTTTTTCTTATGGTTATTCTGAATTTCAAGCCAGAATGTTGCACCGTTTACGAGAAGTTTATATTTTTGTGCTTAGATTAAACAAATTGTTGTGGACAACACTGCAGATTTATATTGAATTTGTCATTTCTGTCTCAACTTTAAAGGCATATTTTTCGCTAATAAAAAACTTCAAAAAACTGATATCATTCCTACGCATTAGAATAACCAATCTTTGTGTCAAGACATACTTTAAAAAAATAAAATGGGAATGAAATGTCCCTTTAAAGATAAGGCTAAGGCTACAACCTATTGATTCAAAACTACAAAACACTTTGTGTATCTTCGGGCGTCAACTGTAGCAACGAAAAATTGAAGAGGGGATCCCTCGTCAAATTCCGTTGCCGTGGATGACGTTCGGAAATTGACGAGGGTATCTATCTTTATTTTCCGTTGTCAGCGATAACGCCCGAAGATGGACGAAATGTTTGGTATCAGTCAGGGTTCTCCACAGTTTGATTTGAGTTTATTGGGGTTTTATTTGAGCAATTTCTTCTTTTCCCATAATTTGTTTATACAGAATTAATACATCTAATTTTATGGGAATGCATTATTTATCACTTTTTGACAGGAAATGTCTACAAATCACCCTATTTGGTGATCTTTTGTTTTTTTTAGGAAATTAAGCTGTGGGGTACTTTTGAAGCTGTAGTGGCATTACACTGATTGACATGAAGCTGAAGTGGGGCCGATACAGCTTAATTGGGCTTGGGAGAACACTGCATCTTATGATGGGTTGTAACCCTTATTATTAGTAAACATCTAGATGTTTTACACATTTGTGACCCGTCACGCTAAAAGGGGCCTTGTAAGAAGTGTGAAAAATATCGACCCTAGTCAGTCTGCGCAGCCAGACTAGGGCCGACACTTTTCACTGTTGCGTAATTTTCTAAATCTGCAATGTTTTCCCTATCTTACTATAATTATATTAATTTTCTTCATACAGGATCTGGTCGACCTGTGCTGAGTCTGACAAAAGTGTCAAAAATGAATTTTTGCAGTTCGGATAAGGTCCCTTTAAGTGTGGCGGGTCACATTTATAGGTTAAGATCAGACTGATCATTGTCTGATCACAGTCCCATCTGTATATCCAAATAAACTGGAAAATTTCAAGTAGAAAACGTTTAACCCATTACTAGACGGCTAAATTTTGGGCTGTTCAAATTTGAAAGGTGTTGTAGAGGACAATTTCATGTTAATGAAACTTTTGAAAAAAAATCAATTTTAGGTTAGAAAATATTGTGGAAAATGAAGGAATTGCTTGTGACAAGCAATTCATTCATCATTTCCATAATATTTTCTTAAAGTCTTTGGAATGGAGTCAAAAGGGGTCACTGAGCAGTTTTGGACTAACCTTTTCCCAAATAAGACATCGTTTGACATTACGATTAGAAATAGTGCATGTAAGAATATGCATGAATATGTTTCATGCGGTACAACATGATTAAATCATTATCCTATTGGAATAAAATTGAGCGAAAAGAAGACATTGCTGATAATCAGTAAAATCTCATTTTTTCGTCAATATTTTGTATGATAAAACATACATTTTCCACTTTTGATGTCGACTGTTCGGTCGTTTGCGACTTTTTTTTTAAATCGGGAAACTTCTGAATGTTTGCTTTTCGGGAGAAGAATGTTTTTGAATACGAACAAGTTTTAAAATAGTGAGAAAAAAACTCGTGATCATTTGATAACAATAGATAATATTTATTTCACACCCGAAAGTAGTAAACCAATCAAATCACCCCATTCGTACCACGTGAGTATACAATACCTAGAGCCGTATTGCATGCACGAGATAATTGCGTGGACGCACGGGATTCTCGATATTCCAAAGCGGCTAGATCGATATTGTACGATGCACCGGTTGAACCGTCCAAATATGCATTGCACTCATTTGAACCCTACAAATATCGATTGAACCGTACAAATATGGATTTTTTCCCAAATCGAGGCTGCGATACAAAATATCCATATTCGCATCGAAGAGTAATCTCTCTAAAGTAGAGTTCTCGTCTTCAAAAGCAAAATTGTGCATTAGAGTTGAATGTTTGTTTCAACATGATATTTTGAATTCACTGTCCTAAACAAGACATAGCTTTGATTCTGTGATTGAAAAAACACATTGGGAATACATTAAGGCAAAAGGAGAAAATGATTTTAAACATCACGAAAGAGATTATTTTCATTTCAAAACATTTATGAATTGTAGCGCCTTTAATTTGCAGCAATGATACAAATCACACTTAACCCTTTCCCAAACAAGACATGGATTTGATATCCATTAAAAGGCTTGACAAAAAAGTTCTAAGAGAAAAGGAGATTTGCCGTTTATCAGCAATTTCACATTTTCTGTCAATGTTTTCATTGTTGATTTACGCATGACATGATGGATAGTTTATATGACAAATTTCATGTACATTTCACACTATCATATGACGGTCTATTCAATCTTTTGAGACAAACATAAATCGATGAAAATAGATAAAATGTCAGATGCCATGTATATTTCACAGTGTTAGAAATGTACATGTAGCCTACATTTTTTTCATGACATAGGCCTATGTTGTTTTTATTCCTTTTTTATTTCACGTTTGAATTCTTTTTAAAAGTAATTAGAACTAGATCTAAATTTTTATACAAAATTAATCTTTGTCATGTTTTGTGTGAAAAAACAAAATGATGTGAAATAAAGAGGTCATTTAACATGTCTTTGTACAATACCGAATTCTATTGGATTCATACTTCGCAGAACAAGTCTATATTTAGACTCGCCTATCGGCTCGTCCAAATATAGCCTCGTTCTGCAAAGTATTCATCCAATAGAATTCAGTATTGTACAAAGACATGTTAAATAACCTCATATTATTGTGATATCAATAGATAATATGTATTGTGATAACAATAAATAATATCTATTGTTTTCATGTGATCAGATTGTCCCTTTTTATCATAAAGTCACGAGTTATATCATATACACTGATATACGCCTCCCTGACGTGCGCACATACAGATGGCCATGATGTAGGATTGAAGCATAGCCCTTTATTGTGGGGCTCTAAATGAGTTCTTGATTATCTTCGAAAAGGTAAGAGAATTATATTTTTCTCAGGTTAATCTTTCTTATCTTTTAGATTTAAGAGTGGAAAAGTAGACGAAAGAAATAAATGTCAATCTTATTGCTAGGTTACCACTGCCGATCAAGTAGATCAACCAGATCGCTTTAACCCTTTTTAGAGCTGTCCAGTTTGAAAGTTGCTGCAGACGACAAAATAGACGTAAATAAGGCGTTAAAAAAGAAAGAATTTGAGTATGATATAGCTAAGAAAATATTGATGCAACAGGAGAAACTGCTGGTTATCAGCAGTTTCTTCTTTTGTCGCAATATTTTCCCAAGCATTTCCTATGAGGGACGTCAAAACCAGGGCCCCGTATTACTAAACATCTTACGATCAATTTTTTGTGTAAACTGTGTAACAAGACATCTGATTGCACGAGAAATCCGAGTGAGCAAATCAGTGTTGTTGTTACAAGTAATTATGCAAAAATCAAACGTACGACCGTTAGTAATACGGGCCCCAGGTCTTGTTTGGGAAAGGGTAAATATTCCGACCACACATGACCAAGTGACTTCTTCTCTTTCTCTACACGATAAAAAACTGGACCTTTATAATCATTTTGATCGCGTGAATAGTTCGAATAGAGGTCGAGTCGATCGGGATACAGTCAACAGTCACACGAGTACAAGTCGAGCTGATCGAGTGCAGGTTTGGTACATGTCGGTTACAAATATCAACCCGATCACACTCGATCTCAAGACTCGATTGATTCTTGATTCTCGATCAAACATATATTCTACTCGATCAATTCAAGATCGCTTCCTTATCAATTTTCTTCTCGACCGCAAATTAATATTTTTGACATCCCAGAAAATCTAGCAGGAAGTCCAAGCGATGCTAATCCAGCTCGATCACACCGACACCCGGTTTTAACAAAATTTAACCATTTTCCAAACAAGATCTTTACATAGCAAACTCAACCCCCACCATGAGTAGGTCTGTCCTTTCTGAGCAGATTATAGTCATGTAACTGAAATTTAATATCATTGAACTTATCTGTCAAAAAAGTATTACTAAGACACACAATGTCGATTTCTTTAATATGTTACTGTAAAAGAATTTTAAGTTATGAATATTCAAATAAAAACAATTTAGACCTTGTTGTGTAAAAATCTTGGTTCTCGTTTGTTCATTATCTTGGTGCAAATTGTGAGTGGTGTCATGTTCATGAGTAAGTATGGAGGCCATTGTGGAATTATTCACCTGGGGCTGCGATAATGATTGAAGTATTGGTGATGGTAATTTGTATGTTTCCTGTGTTTGTGATGTCTGGCCTTCTAAAAATTTACCTTACTTGTTTGGCTTTATGGTTTTATAGTCTTATTTAAGACAGTAAAGGGTGCAGTTTTGATATCTTTGGCAAATATCGAGATTCCTCTTTTTGATTCTCTAAACATCATTTAAATTGAATTACCTCTTTGTCAGTAAAAAAGGTGAATGGTCAATATCATGAGCATCATGAATGGTCAATATCATGTCTTATCAAGTATGAAACTACACCGCCAACACATATTATCATGTCTTATCGAGTCTGAACCTCCCCTTCCCTCTCATATACTGCTTAACCCTTTCCCAAACAAGACCTGGTTTTGACGCCTCTATTAGAAAAGGCTTAGGAAATATTTAAACAAAAGAAGAAACTGCTGATATACAGCAGTTTCTCCTTTTGTCTCAATATTTTCTATGCCATATTTTACACAAATCCTATATTTGATAACATCCATTTTGTCATTGGTATCAAATTTAGAAGTGGACCAACCTAATTTTTTGTTGTTTGGGAAAGGGTTAACCAAGTCTGAAAACACCCCGCCTATCCACATCGTGTGTTATCAAGTCTGAACATACAGCTCCTATATTCTGCCTTATCAAGTCTAAACCTAGCCTGTCTACCATTATCCCGTCTTGTCAAGCCACATGTCTCCTCACCTACTCCATCATTTACCAATATCCAGTCACACTCATTAAAATATGGTACACCCACTCGTAACAAGTCACACACATCTTTACCAACCCCAGTCACCCATATATCGTCATCAAGCGTATCTGACCAAACATTTAGCTATCACAACTCGTACAACATCCAATCTTGCATCTTGAATTCTGAAAATCTTAAGCATCGACGGTGTGATATCCATTACCGTAATTTAGACCTTGCCCAATCAAATCCAGCCCCACCCAACCTACCCCACAAAATCATATTTAGTCCACCATTTTTCCGCCTACCACACGCAATCATATACAGTCTGTCCGGTCCCAACATACCATATTAACCATCCATATCCAGCTCAATTTCGGCCTACCTTACTTCATTAAATTACAATCCATCATTAGATATAAAATAATGTCTACTTCTTCGGGCATCATCCGGGACATCCGAAATTAACGAGAAACATCCTCGTCAATTTTAGAGCGTCATCCGTGGCAAGAGAAATTGACGATGGATATATTTGTCAATTTCCGTTGCTACGGATGACACTCAAAAATGCATATTGTGTTTAGTAGTTAAAGATGAGTTGAAATCCATAAGCACCGCCCTATACCTAATCATATTCAATCCAAACCCTAGAAAATACACCACACTGATACCATCTTACATTTCTTTCTCTGATATTTAGGCTACCATTTTTCTATTTTCTAACATAGATGGCCACAAGCGGAGGTGGAAACCACTGTGATCCCTGTTTTATCCTTGACAAGATAAAAGTGGACTCGTCTTCTATGTGTAGAGAATGTCGACACCAACTCTGTGATGGTTGTGTGGAGCACCATAGAAGAACTCTGGCAACTCGACACCATATTATCATCCCTTTTCAATGTCTAGAGACAGCTCCAACGCATGTAAATGAGCAACAATTAAACCAACGCGACCAGAGTGGAAAAAAGCTAAAATCAGACTTCATCGCATCACATTCAACGCAAGTGACTGAGCAACAACCAGACCAAGCAGACAAAAGACTTACTAAGGTAAAATCAAATGCCCTTACAAATGTAACCAAAAGTCGTATTCGTACAGATAAACATTTTACGTTTGAAGTGAGTGGTAGGAAAGGACAACGTGATACAAGCGTGAAGGGAAATCTTGGTCAATATGAAGTGAGTGGGAGAAGAGAGAGAGATAAAGATATCGCTACAGGAAGTGATAATGTGGATCAAGATCAGGCAGGACTGGAGGTAGGTGGAAGACGGGTGCAGGGTGAAGGTGAAGAAACGGGGAGTGATAGCATTGATCAAGATCAGGCTGCAAGGAATAGTAAGAAGAACACGAGGCTAGATTCGGGACCCAGTGACACACAGACAACAAGACAGACAGGTAAACCATATACAACAATAACACTGAAACATAGTTTGAATGTGGAGAGAGTGAATAATGAACGTAACTGTTTTATAACAGGACTTGTTGTGTTACAGGACAAACTGATTGTGTGTGATCATGGTAATGATAAATTAAAAGTGTATGATTCGTCTTATAGATTTCTCTATGAGTATAACTGTGACGATGAATCATGTTACATCGCCATGTTAGACGTTAACACGGTTGTTGTTTCTTCTTATTTAGGTCGTAATATGAGATTTTTGTCTATAGGTAATGATAGTATGAAGGAGATCAGTAAGATAAATACCGAGTATGCTTGTCGGGGTGTATGTTGTTATGAGGGAAATATTTATTGTGTAGTTAGGGGTTCTAAACTTCAATTGGTCGATTTTTCGGAGATCCGAATGTACACCCCAGATGGGACATTAAAGCATGTATTTGAAAAAATGTCGTTTGGTAAGGTAAAATGTGATGACCTGCAGTATATAACAGTAAATCCCCAGACTGGTATCCTGTACGTTACTGACGTGTATAAAGGTGTGTTGGCCATGTCTACAAGTGGAGATGTCATTGCGGTAATGCCTACTCCACGGTTATGGGGCCCACGAGAAATCGCTGTTGATGGTCACGGTTACATTTATGTATGTGGGTTGTGGTCTCACAACGTAATACAAATGTCAGATGATGGCCAGTATGTAGTAGAAATTATGTCTCGTGTGTACAACTGTAAGTGGCCTCGATGTGTGAATATCTATGGAAACAAAATGTTTGTAGCTCACAAAGACCCAGACTCTGACAATAGTATAGTATCTATATATCAGCTCTCGTAATCAAACACTATAACACAAACATGAGCATATGATGAAAAAATATAAACCCTGATCAGCTACCGCAAATCCAACAGGCTAATCACAATCAATGTTTTTCATATTTTGTGATAGAAATTTCTGTTTGGAAAGATTATGAGTAAATATCCTAAATAGATCATAATCTATGAAACCGTTTATATCAGTTCTGATCCGTGCAGTCTTATATTCCTTCATTATCCATCTAGATCCATAAGAGATTACGATTTATCATTTAAACTCAAAATTTTGACTCACACCAAACTGTACCGATTCTTCGCGATCTATCATTTCTAAGCTAAAAATAGTTGGCCTTACTACACATACAGTTTAAACATTACCAAGTAAATATAGACAACACTTCACTCCAAAGCCGAGGTCTATTGATTAACCATCAAATATGACCTCTGCCGTTTTGGATTCACCAACAGCCTATTTGGTCGTCATAATCTAATTATACCACATCGTTTGAATTATCGAATCAAAATCATTCAGTTTTATCTTGTTTGATTACGTATACATTACGTCGCTTCTATTTTTGGCTGAAGCCGGTAATTTGAAGCGTCAGCCAATGAAAGTTTGTATCAGATTTTTAAATTGTTTTGTTGTGTATAGCCAACGATTGGATACCGAAATCCCGCCAAGGCCCCGAGATTAGACGTGAAATGACCCCGCGAGAACAGAGCATCATTCTATCATAATGGAATGAAGAGAGAATGTACTCTGTTCTTAAGATAGTAAGACAACACTGGCCTTACTGTGCAGACCGACCAGTGACTATACTTTACAAACTATATACTTACCATACTTTGAGGATTGACCAGGATTTATACTTTCCGAGATGAATATATTCGACATTGATCAGACCTTGTCGAGGCCATAGCGCAGTCGTTAGTTCATTTGTCTCTCATTCATGAGGTGCCGGGTACGATCTACGGCCGCAGCATACATCTTCTTTTTCTTACATGTGTCTTCCACCAATGCTTGATAATCGTAAAACGTATGTGGGTTTGGGAGCTGAACACTCAGAGAGGATGCTGTTGTTGTTGTTGTATTGGTTAGAGAACGAACAGGAATACATGGCGGGATATAACCATAGCATTCGTTAAATAGATACGTTAAATCCTATTCAATCCATCAATTGAACAGTCTGTAATTTTCAGACTGGGTATTAGTCCAGAGCAGCATATAATATGAGATAAAGGTGTTCTATTTTTTTGAAATTTCAAATCCAAGCCCTATGTTGCGGGTACTCATTTGAATCGTCTCGATGAGACAATTCAAATGAGTACAAACAACATAGGGTTTCATATACAATAAAGGACAAATTTAGAAATGCTACTACCGCCTCTTATCTGTATCTCTTTATTACACAATTGTTTACCTGTACTGTCTGGCAGGGTATATACCGGTACAATCAAATGAGATACATGTACTTTCATTGTGTATGTGTTTTATGTTCTTCTAATTTGCTTTTCATGCATTTTTGTGTAAATTGTAATCCGGATTTCATTAAAATTTAAGAAAAGAAAAACAGTAATCTT